>CM021109.1:179111736-179143463 GCA_007115665.2 Sequoiadendron giganteum | reverse complement strand
AGATGGGAAGAGGGGGTGGAAGAGAGAGAGAAATAGGGGGGTGATGGAGAGGGGAAGAGGGGAAGAAGGGGAGAAAGAGTGAGAGAGAGGGTGACTGGGAAAGAAAGGGAGACAAGGAGAGAGAGGGGGAGAGAGGGAGATAGGGAAAGAAAGAGAGGGAAATAGCTGAGAGAGAGAGAGTGGGAGAGAGAGAGGGGGAGAGTGGGAGAGAGGGGGAGAGAGGGAAAGATCTAAGAGGGAGAGATAGAGAGAGAGAGAGAGAGATTGGGGGGGAGAGAGGGAAAGGGAGAGGGAGAGTGAGAGAGGAGAGAGGGAGAGAGTGAGAGAGGGAAAGAACTAAGAGGGAGAGAGAGAGGGGGGAAGACTTGAGAGGGAGAGAGTGTAATGACCAAAACCCAACACTCAAATATAGCTAAGGGAAAAACACAATTTCCAAATTTTGACCACAAACTTAATTCAATTCACAAGATATGCAAATAAAAAATATATATATCAATAGTAACTTTAAGTAATAGTGATAGAACAAGCCTAGGGGCAAGACCTAATTCCTCGGGGACTCGTCTCTGATGGCCTTACCTACGTATATACTTCGTAGAGGAACCTTATTTCACAATAGGGACTTCAACCATCACACTCTTGGTTGGCCAACAACTGGGTATAACATTTAGGTTAAAAATAAATAAAAGATGACTTGTCCTTAAACTAAACATAACCCTCTAATAGAACACCATACTATAATAGCCAATGATATAGTAAAAGGATGACACAACACTAACAAGGATAACAATTTCATCAAGAAATATTTATCAAATAGAGCTTTTACTATAGGATTACTCACCAATGGAAGAATTTTGAAAAAAATGTCCCACTATAAGGGTCTATATCCTATCCATACCCTAAGTGATATTTTATTGTAGAAAACATCGAGAGAAGTTCAAGTGTGTGCCAATCATACTAATAAAACCAATTCACTCTAAAATGGGCTACTAATAGATAGTAGCTCGATTATTGCAACAACCAACAAATATCGAGTCAATCAAAGCCATAATTAATACAATTATGCTTTTAAATCAAGAGATATAATATTATTACTAATTACACCAATGTAAGTGTGCAATCTCATGAAACCCAAAAGACATAAAGATATTACCAATTAATCTAAATAATATCCCCTATTCAAACCTAATAGACAAATAGGTATAACACTACATGTTTTAAAAGGAGTTTGTTCATAAGAAACCCTCTCAACTGAAAAAGATTCAAAATCTTGTGTACATATACAAATATTCCTACATAAATAAGAAAATATATACATGCATACATATGTGCACAAATATTATTAATCCATCATTAAATTAACCATTTTTTTGGTGATAATATTATTATTACCAACCCTAATGATACTTTCATTATTTTTCTGAAGTATTGATGATATAATAAATTAAATGTTCATATTAACATTAATACAAATGTGCTTCACATATGATATTCTCAAGGTTTAATTTATTTAACCTAAATAATTTTTTTTGATGAATAATTATTTTATCTATAATAACATTAAATTGCCCCAATATATTCTTTTAAAAGAAATTAAAAAAAAGACCATAAAAAAAAAGATAAATATCATATTATAAAAATAAAACAAATCTCAAAATTAAAAAAATTTATGATACATAACCATGATAAGAAAAGCCCCCTTTATTTTATTAATTTTTATTGGTTCAACTAACTTTATAAAATCATACTATTACCAAAATAGTAAAGTAAAATCCTAAGTTCTTTATTTTTAAGGAAAAGAACTACTAAGGAAAAGCCCACGATTATTTTCTTCCATTTCTTCAAAGAAACTAACTTGAGAACTTTAAAAAAAACTTATTTAGTGAACCTAACTATTTGAAGGAGATGGCTAACTGCTAGACAAAATTCACCTATGTACATCGAAAAATGCATGAAAAACATAGACATGAACATACATGGATACATACATAACATGACGAGACCATCGTAGTGGGGGGCCCGCTAGACACATGAAACCAACGAAGGGGACAAAACATTTGATCTATGGTCAGGCAAGAGTTAATGGCACCATTAGGTGCATTTTCCCACCCATTGCCAGGCGTAGAAAGAAGGCGGGTTAGCTTCATCGGCAAGTTTCTTGTGCGGTGCAGGAAAAGTCAAAAGGAATGATGTGGGCCTTTTCTGTTTGGAGAAAGCAAGGTGAAAATACTATTTGTTTCATGTTTCTTGTCTGGACATTGAAAAGGAAAGCTGAAGGTTTGAGAGCACGTGCACAAATTCAAGGAGAATACCGACCAAATTAGCTGAAGTGTGGAGTGCACATGGAGGATTTCGAGAAGAATACACACGAAATCGAGGTGAGCATAATTTTGTTGCAAGCAGAGGGTATTACAAGTTCTTTGTGTTTGAAATTTGGGAAACAAAATGTGGAGCATTTCAGTTGTTCGAATGTCTTCAAAATAAAACATTCCATTGTTGTGTTTCAATTTTGCATCATTGAAAAGAGAAATTGCAAAAAAAATTCTGAATGGGAAACGCAGTGCTGGGTTTCAATAAAAAAAATTTCCAAAATTATTCTCAATGGGAAACACAGTGTTGGGCTTCATTTTTTTGAATCTCCTTGTTTTAATGTAGAGGTTTTTACAAGTTCTTTGTCTTTTAAATTTGGGAAACAGAATGTGGAGTGTTTCGGTTGCTCGAATGTCTTCAAAATCACACATTCCATTGTTGTGTTTCAATTTTTCACCTTTGAAAAAAGAAACTTCAAATAATAATTTTGAATGGGAAATGCAGTGCTGGGTTTCAATAAAAAAATTGTCAAAAATTATTCTCAATAGGAAACACAGTGCTGGGTTTCATTTTTATCAATCTCCTTGTTTTAATGTAGAGGGTTTTACAAGTTCTTTGTCTTTTAAATTTGGGAAACAGAATGTGGAGTGTTTCGGTTGCTCGAATGTCTTCAAAATCACACATTCCATTGTTGTGTTTCAATTTCGCACCATTGAAAAAAGAAACTGCAAATAATAATTTTGAATGGGAAATGCAGTGGTGGGTTTCAATAAAAAAACTATCAAAAATTATTCTCAATGGGAAACCTAGTGTTGGATTTCATCTTTTTGAATCTCCTTGTTTTAATGTAGAGGGTTTTATAAGTTCTTTGTGTTTGAAATTTGAGAAATAGAATGTGGAGTATTTCAGTTCCTCGAATGTCTTCAAAATCACCCATTCCATTATTGTGTTTCAATTTCACACCTTTGAAAAAAGAAACTACTAATAATAATTCTTTATGGGAAACACAGTGCTGGGTTTTAATAAAAAAACTATCCAAAATTATTCTCAATGGGAAACACATTGCTGGGTTTCATTTTTTTGAATCTCCTTGTTTTAATGTAGAGGGTGTTACAACTTCTTTGTCTTTTAAATTTGAGAAATAGAATGTGGAGTATTTCGGTTTCTCGAATGTCTTGAAAATCACACATTCCATTGTTGTGTTTCAATTTTGCACCTTTGAAAAAAGAAACTGCAAATAATAATTCTAAATGGGAAATGCAGTGCTGGGTTTCAATAAAAAACTGTCCAAACTTATTCTCAATGGGAAAGACAGTGTTGGGTTTCATTTTTTTGAATCTCCTTGTTTTAATGTAGAGGGTTTTACAAGTTCTTTGTCTTTTTAAATTTGAGAAACAAAATGTGGAGTATTTCGGTTGCTCGAATGTCTTCAAAATCACACATTCCATTGTTGTGTTTCAATTTTGCACCTTTGAAAAAATAAACTGCAAATAATAATTCTAAATGGGAAACGCAATGCTGGGTTTCAATAAAAAAACTATCCAAAATTATTCTCAATAGGAAACACAGTGTTGGGTTTCATTTTTCTCAATCTCCTTATTTTAATGTAGACGGTTTTACAAGTTCTTTGTCTTTTGAAATTTGGGAAACAGAATGTGGAGTATTTCGGTTGCTCAAATGTCTTAAAAATCACACATTCCATTGTTGTGTTTCAATTTTGCACCTTTGAAAAAAGAAATTGCAAATAATAATTCTAAATGGGAAATGCAGTGCTAGGTTTCAATAAAAAAACTTTTCAAAATTATTCTCAATGGGAAAGACAGTTTTGGGTTTCACTTTTTTCAATCTCCTTGTTTTAATGTAGAGGGTTTTACAAGTTCTTTGTCTTCTAAATTTGGGAAACAGAATATGCAGTATTTCGGTTGCTCGAATGTCTTCAAAATCACAGATTCCATTGTTGTCTTTCAATTTTGTGCCTTTGAAAAAAGAAACTACAAATAATAATTCTGAATGGGAAACGCAGTGAGGGGTTTCAATAAAAGAACTATCCAAAATTATTCTCAATGGGAAAGATAGTGTTGGGTTTCATTTTTTTCAATCTCCTTGTTTTAATGTAGAGGGTTTCACAAGTCCTTTGTCATTTAAATTTGGGAAACAAAATGTGGAGTGTTTTGGTTGCTGGAATGTCTTCAAAATCACACATTCCATTGTTGTGTTTCAATTTTTTACCTTTGAAAAAATAAACTGCAAATAATAATTCTGAATGGGAAATGCAGTGCTGGGTTTCAATAAAAGAACTGTCCAAAATTATTCTCAATGGGAAACACATTGCTGGGTTTCATTTTTTTGAATCTCCTTGTTTTAATGTAGAGGGTGTTACAACTTGTTTGTCTTTTAAATTTGGGAAATAGAAGGTGGAGTATTTCGGTTGTTCAAATGTCTTCAAAATCACACATTCCATTGTTGTGTTTCAATTTTGAACCTTTGAAAAAAGCAACTACAAATAATAATTCTGAATGGGAAACGTAGTGCTGGGTTTCAATAAAAAAACTTTAAAAAATTATTCTCAATGGGAAACACAGTGCTGGGTTTCATTTTTTTTAATCTCCTTGTATTAATGTAGAGGGTTTTATAAGTTCTTTGTCTTTTAAATTTGGGAAATAGAATGTGGAGTGTTTCGGTTGCTCGAATGTCTTCAAAATCACACATTCCATTGTTGTGTTTCAATTTTGCACCTTTGAAAAAAGAAACTTCAAATAATAATTCTGAATGGGAAACGCAGTGCTGTGTTTCAATAAAAGAACTGTCCAAAATTATTCTCAATGGGAAACACATTGTTGGGTTTCATTTTTTTGAATCTCCTTGTTTTAATGTAGAGGGTGTTACAACTTCTTTGTCTTTAAAATTTGAGAAACAGAATGTGGAGTATTTCGGTTGCTGGAATGTCTTTAAAATCACACATTCCATTGTTGTGTTTCAACTTTGCACCTTTAAAAAAAGAAACTGCAAATAATAATTCTAAATGCGAAATGCAGGGCTAGGTTTCAATAAAAAAACTATCCAAAATTATTCTCAATGGGAAACACATTGCTTGGTTTCATTTTTTTGAATCTCCTTGTTTTAATGTAGAAGGTTTTACAAGTTGTTTTTCTTTTAAATTTGTGAAACAGAATGTGGACTATTTCGGTTGCTCGAATGTCTTCAAAATCACACATTCCATTGTTGTGTTTCAATTTTGCACCTTTGAAAAAAGAAACTACAAATAATTATTCTTATTGGGAAACATAGTGCCGGGTTTCAATAAAAAAAATTTCCAAAATTATTCTCAATGGGAAACACAGTGTTGGGTTTCATTTTTTTCAATCTCTTACTTTTAATGTAGAGGGTTTTACAAGTTCTTTGTCTTTTAAATTTGGGAAACAAAATGTGGAGTGTTTTGGTTGCTCGAATGTCTTCAAAATCACACATTCCATTGTTGTGTTTCAATTTTGCACCTTTGAAAAAAGAAACTGCAAATAATAATTCTGAATAGGAAACGCAGTGCTGGGTTTCAATAAAAAAACTATCCAAAATTATTCTCAATGGGAATCCTAGTGCTGGGTTTCATTTTTTTTAATCTCCTTGTTTTAATGTAGAGGGTTTTAAAAGTTCTTTGTGTTTGAAATTTGGGAAACAGAATGTGGAGTATTTCGATTGCTCGAATGTCTTCAAAATCACACAGTCCATTATTGTGTTTCAATTTTGCACCTTTGAAAAAAGAAACTGCAACTAATAATTCTGAATGGGAAACGCAGTGCTGGGTTTCAATAAAAAAACTGTCCAAAATTATTCTCAATGGAAAACACAATGTTGGGTTTCATTTTTTTAAATCTCCTTGTTTTAATGTAGAGGGTTCTAGAAGTTCTTTGGATTTTAAATTTGGGAAACAAATGTGGAGTATTTCGGTTGCTCGAATGTCTTCAAAATCACACATTCCATTGTTGTGTTTCAATTTTGCACCTTTAAAAAAAGAAACTACAAATAATAATTCTGAATGGGAAACACAGTGTTAGGTTTCAATAAAAAAACTATCCAAAATTATTCTCAATGGGAAAGATAGTGTTGGGTTTCATTTTTTTGAATCCCCTTGTTTTAATGTAGAGGGTTTTACAAGGTCTTTGTCTTTTTAAATTTGGGAAAGAAAATGTGGAGTATTTCGGTTGCTGGAATGTCTTCAGAATCACAAATTCCATTGTTTTGTTTCAATTTTGCACCTTTGAAAAAAGAAACTGCAAAAAATAATTCTGAATGGAAAACGCAGTGCTGGGTCTCAATAAAAAAACTGTACAAAATTATTCTCAATGGGAAACACAGTGGTAGGTTTGAGTTATTTGAATCTCCTTGTGTAAATGTAAAGGGTTGTCTCATGGTGGGTTGCTTGCTTCTTAACATGCATCATCTTGCAACATGGAATGTTACTTGAATGCCTTCAAAATCACACATTCCATTGTTGTGTTCAAATTCCACACCATTGAAAAAAAAAAAGTGCAGAAAATAATTCTGAATGGGAAACACAGTTCTGGGTTTCAATAAAATTTTAATCATCCACTTGAGATGTAAAGGGTCATCTCATGGTGGGTTGCTTGGTTCTTAAGACCCACGGTTTTGTAAGATGGAATTTTAGAAAATAGTTTGAAATTATTCTAGATCACACCTTCCATTGTTGTGTTTAAGTTTCAAGTATATAACAAATTGCATGCTTCATAACACATTGCATTATTCAACCTCCACATCACAACATACCCTAGCCCTTTTTGGTTTTTAGACTAGTATATCAAGGTGTGCACATTCTGTAGTGCATGTCAGAAAATACAATGTGTTTTGAAGCCTACCTTTACCGATACGGTATACCCAACCTTTGTCTTGTAATGCAAATATACAAACGTATAGATGGTGTTTTATTTTATCAAATAGCACATCTCTCATTGAATGGGGACAATAATAACCCTCAACACATAGTGTAATTCATAGTATGCACTTCATTTTGTTTCACAACAATTCATGTTGGAAAACCCTACTTGTTAAGAAAGAAGCAACCCAAATAGTGTTTTCAAACCCTCTGCAACACTATTGGATAGTACATGTCACCTCAAATTGGTTGGTATTCTCCTCGAAGTCGTCCACGTGCACTAAGACCTTTTGCTTTCCCTTTCAATGTGCAAATAGGAAACAAAACAAATATTAGTTTCACCTTACTTTCTCCAAATAGAAAAGCCCATGTCATTCCCTTCCACTTTTCCTGTGCCACACAAAAGAAACTTGTCGATGAAGCTAACCCCCCTGCTTTTGGAGCCCGGTAATGGGTAGGAAAACGAACCTGGCAGCGCTGTTAACTCTTGCCTGACCATAGCTCGGACATTTCATCCTGTCGGCCCATTTCCTCACTTTTTGTTTCCATGTATGTTGTTATTCTAATAGCTCTTTTACAATTTTTCTATAATATTTAGGGCCAAGTAATGGGAGTAGGCCAAATTATCAATTAAGTTATTCATACCCATTGGCTTTACGAGTTCTATTTAATACAGTGCATAGAGCTATTTGGAGTAGTCGCTTGTTATATGTGCACATCTTTTTGCAGTGTGGTGGTCAGATCAAAACATACTGAAAAAGAGCACAATTAGAATATAGAAATAACATTCTACAAATTTGCCATCAAATGTTGTTAAAAAATGAACCATTTATAACTTACTAAATATTGTATACAAATAGCGAAAATGTAATAAGAACTATTATGAAAAAACTTATGCACCACATATATACTCTTTTGGTGAAAGATTTCAAATTATCACAAAACACTTTAGAATGACATGAAAATGACAGCTGAATGAAAACCCCAACATTTCACAATTTCAAACAAATCGGCACTTCTAAATGCATATTAAATTTTGGAAATTTAACGGTCCACTACACTTGCGATTCAAGCTATGGAAGCCAGAATCACCTGTATTTACTGCAGAAGGTTCACATCTCCTGAAGCATCCTTGTCAATTCACCTGCCCTTGTTTTGTTGAATCTTCTTTCGTGGCCTATATAAACCACCTAGAAGAAAGACAAGTGTTAGCAATAGATTAAATAGGCAAATTAAAGACAATTGGTAATAGAAATAATTGTATTTCTTCCAAATTTCCCCAATATAAACTTAATATGTTCTGCTTAGTGCAAAATGATAGCTTGCACAGACAATAAACAAACATATTAAACTGTACATTGGGAATTTAATTTCCAATTTAACCTATTGCTAACACTAGTATATATATCAGCAATCATATGTGCCATTTTTCCATTTTGCTAGAACTATGAAGCAATGAACGTTCATTCTATTCTATAAATTCATTTCTTCCAATTAGGAATCAGGAGAAAGCTAACTAGTAAACAAAAAGCACCTATGTATGTAACATGAAATAAAAATGGTAGTTCATTTTCATCATCTGATTCGACTGAATAAATGCTCGCACTATTTGTAGTGTTGGAAAATACAATGTCCCCATATAAGGTGTTAAGAAACAAGCAACCCAAATAGTGTTGTAAAACCCTCTGCAATAGAGAGGAGACGGTGTGTTTTCTAACTATGACGTCTCCTCATGTTGTGTATGTATCCATGTATGGTTTTCATGCATTTTTCAATGTACATAGGTGTAATTGTATGTCTAAGAGTTAGCCAGCTCCTTAACAAACAAGCAACCCAAATAGTATTGTAAAACCCTTTGTGACAGAGAGGAGACAATGTGTTTTCCAACTGTGCAACTAATGAGAGCAATTGAATTGTTCCAATCAAGAGAAAGCTAACTCATAAACAAAAAGAACCTATTTATGTAACATGAGATTAAAAAGGCATTTCATTTTCCTCATCTGATTCAACCAAATAAGTGCTCACATTATTTGCACAGTTGGAAAACACACTGTCTCGATATAAGGTGTTAAGAAACAAGCAAGCTAACTCATAAACAAAAAGCACCTATTTATGTAAACATGAGATGAAAATGACATTTCATTTTCCTCATTTGAATCGACCAACTAAATGCTCCCATTATCTACATGGTTGGAAAACACAATGTCTCGATATAAGGTGTTAAGAAAGAAGCAACCCAAATAGTCTTGTAAAACCCTCTGCCTTTTTGCCTTTGTGAAGTCTATGTGCCAAAACGTGATCTTTTCCTTGTAAGAGGTGGTATGCGTAGTGTGGAGTTTAAGGTAATTGAGATAGACCCTAGGGAATACTATATTGTTCCTCCAGATACTGAATTTTTTTGTGAATGGGAGCCTGTAAAGCAGAAGGAGGAAGATAGATTAGATGAAAGAGGTTATGATGATGTTGGTGGTGTATGGAAATAAATGGCTCGGATACATGAATTGGTAGAGCTTCCTCTCAGGCACCCACAACTCTTCAAACCAATTGGTGTGAAACCCCCAAAGGGTATTCTACTTTATGGGCCACTTGGTTCAGGGAAAACCTTAATTAGTAGGGCAGTTGCAAGTGAAATCGGTGCCTTCTTTTTCTGTATCAATCGACTTGAAATTATGTCAAAGCTGGCCGTAGAAAGCAAAAGCAATCTCCAGAAGGCTTTCGGGAGGCTAAGAAGAATGCACCTTCCATTATATTTATTGATGAAATTGATTCCATAGCTCTCAAGAGGGAAAAAAAACCATGGTGAAGTTGACAGGAGAATTGTTTCTCAACTTTTTACAGTTATGGACAGACTTAAGTCTCGTGCTCATGATATTGTGATTGCAGCAACTAACCGACCAAATAATATTGACCCATCACTTAGAAGGTTTGGAAGATTTGATAGGGAAATTGACATTGGGTTTCCGGATGAAGTAGGCGGGTTGGAAGTGCTTCATATCCATATGAAGAATATGAAGCTCTCTGATGATGTACGTATTGTAGAACCTAAATTGCTTTTTGTGGAAAGACATTTCTTGCAAAAGCCATTTCTAGTGAATGCTAGGCCAATTTCATTAGTGTGAAGGGCCCTAAATTGTTATCAATGTGGTTTCGAGACGGTGAGGCTAATGTGACACATTTTTTATAAGGTCAGAGGGTCAACTCCTTCTGTCCTGTTTTATGATGACCTCGATTCTATTGCTACGCAGGTGTGTTGCTTTTTTTTATAAGGGAAAGTTTAAGGTTGACTATAAATGACTAGGAATTTTGTTTGACCTTTTTGAAGTAGGCTCTAACTTGTGATGCATAATTGGTTTGCATGTTTCTAGCATGGTAGTAGTGTTGAGGATGTTAGTGGTGTTGCAAATAGAGTCCTTAATCATCTATTGATGGAGATGGCTTGTATGACAACCAAGAAAATAGTTATCATTATTACTGCTACAAATAGGCCTGATATCATCAATCCTGCATTGTTAAGGCTTGGCTGACTTGACTAGCTGATTTATATTCCCTTACTTGATGAGTCCTCATGTTATATATTCTTCAAATCTTGCTTGAGAAAGTCACCTGTATCAAAGGATGTAAACCTAATGGCACTGGCCTGTTATACCCAAGGATTCAGTGCAGCCGATATCACTAAGATTTGTCGGAGGGCTTGCAAGTATGCTAATAGAGAAAATATTGCGAAGGTGAGTTCCAATTGTGTTTTCTTTTGCAAACTAGATATGTTTATGGATTTCTAATGGTTTTTATTTTGACTGTTATGTTACTAATTTTTAAGATAGAGGAGTAGTCTACCTATTGAACTTACCTCAACTTGTAGCTTGTTATTTCAATTCATCATACTAGCATGTGTTTCAATTTTACCATAACCTCTCCCCCCACACTTTCAGGAAATTCAATGTGAATGAAAAAGAGCTGAGAATCCTAAGGCAATGGACGAGGATGATAGTAATGAGGTGGCTGAAATAAAAGCTACTCATTTTGAGGAGTCTATGAAATATTCTCGAAGAACTATCACTGATGCTGATATTTGGAAGTATCAAGCCTTTCCACAAACACTACAACAATCTTGAGGCTTTGGTTCTAAGTTTCGATCTCCAGACAGACCTGCTGGTACTCCTACTGGGGCTTCACATGTATTTTCTACAACAGATAATAAAGATGACGATGACTTATACAGTTTGGAAACTTCATACAAAACTGTCATCTTAATGAAGAGACAAATGTGTTTGTTCTAGCAGGGACCTTCCGTTGACAACTATCCAAAGCTATTAAATTTGGCTCCGCTTTGCATATATGAGTTTAATACTCATATGTTCTAAACTTTATTTAATTTAGCAGCCCTTTAGTAGTGGGCGGACTAAATACTCTTTAGTAACTTGTAAGTTATTAGACCAAGATCAACTTTATGGTGAATAAAGTTACTGAGCTATGAAAACCTTCATTCAACTAGTAGATAATGCTATGGAAACTTTTCTTTTTCTTTATGCTGTTATAAAATATGTTTTACTAAAATAAACTCTACAACAAAGAAAGCCTTGTTCAGCTCTGGTAGGTATGCTGTAGAAACTTATTATTCTAAAGCCTTGTTCAACTCTGGTAGGTATGCTATAAAGACTTATTATTTTAAATCCTTGTTCAACTCTAGTAGGTATCCTATAGAAACTTATTATTGTAAAGCCTTGTTCAACTGGTAGGTGTGCCATATTTCTTTATCTCCTAAGGAATATATTTTCACTAAATCATTTTACAACAAAACCTAGTTGAACTTCTATTTATATGCTATAGAATTCTGCTTTATACTAACCATGTTAGGATACAATTTACAATAAAATATCAATTTATGTTCTTACATTTATTATTATTAACATTATTATGCATCCACTACACTTGCGATTCAATCTATGGAAGCCATAATCACCTGTATTTACTGCAGAAGGTTCACATCTTCTGAAGCATCCTTGTCAAATCACCTACCCTTGTTTTGTTGAATCTTCTTTCGTGGCCTATATAAACCACCTGGAAGAAAGACAAGTGTTAGCGATAGATAAAATTGGAAAATTAAAGACAATTGGTACTAGAAATAATTGTATTTCTTCCAAATTTCCCCAATATAAAATTTATATGTTCTGCTTAGTGCAAAATGACAGCTTGCAAAGACAATAAACAAACATATTAAACTGTACATTGGGAATTTAATTTCCAATTTAACCTATTGCTAACACTAGTATATATATCAGCAATCATATGTGCCATTTTTCCATTTTGCTAGAACTGTGAAGCAATGAATGTTCATTCTGTTGGATACATTAATTTCTTCCAATCAAGAATCAGGAGAAAGCTAACTCATAAACAAAAAGCACCTATGTATGTAACATGAGATAAAAATGGCATTTCGTTTTCGTCATCTGATTTGACCGAATAAATGTTCGCACTATTTGCAGTGTTGGAAAATACAATTTCCCCATATAAGGTGTTAAGAGACAAGCAACCCAAATAGTGTTGTAAAACCCTCTACAATAGAGAGGAAACAATGTGTTTTCCAACTATTATGTCTCATCATGTTATGTATGTTTTTCATGCGTTTTTGGATGTATATTGGTGAATTTTGTCTAGGATTTAGGCAGATCCTTAAGAAACAAGCAACCCAAATAGTGTTGTAAAACCCTCTGCAACAGAGACGAGACAATGTGTTTTTGAACTATGATGTCTCCTCATGCTGTGTATGTATCCATGTATGTTTTTCATGCATTTTTTGATGTACATAGGCGTAATTGTATGTCTACGAGTTAGCCGGCTCCTTAACAAACAAGCAACCCAAATAGTATTATAAAACCCTCTGTGATAGAGAGGAGATAGTGTGTTTTCCAACTATGATGTCTCCTCATGTTATGTATGTATCCATGTATGCATTTCAAGAAAGAAAGGTGAAAATACTGTTTTCTAGCAACAAATAGCCGTTCTTGTCTTCATTGTTCATTACACAATGGCAAGATGGCACATACACAGAGCGGATATACATACCTGAAGGAGCTTTGCATGGCTGCTACTCTTGCCCTTGCTATCCACCAAAACATCGCCATCCAAAAATGGTGAAAATGGGACCTTGTCGGCCCTTTTTATTATTTACTAATAATGGTTTTGAATGCCATGTTTTAGGCTTTTTGTCCATGCTAATACATTATTTTGAAATCCTACCAGCACTGACACGTTTTCCTGGCAACAGTTGCAGGTATTGGCCCTTTTCTGTTTCAAGAAAGAAAGGTGAAAATACTATTTCTTTCCACTCTGCACATTGAAATGGAAAGTTGAATGTTTCAGTGCATGTGGACAAGTTGGAGGAGAAATCAAACTAACCAAATTCAGGTGACACGTACTATCCAATAGTGTTGCAGAGGGTTTTACAACACTATTTGGGCTGTTTCTTTCTTAACACCAATGGTTTTACAACATGAACTGTTGCAAAACAGAATGAAGTGAAGGCAGGCTTTAAAACACATTGTATTTTCCGACATGCACTACAGAATGTGCACACCTAGATATACTGGTCTAAAAACCAGAAAGGCCTAGGGTATATTGTGATGTCGAGGTTGAAAAATGCAATGTGTTATGAAGCATGCAATTTGTTACATACTTCAAACTTGAACAGAACAATGGAAGGTGTGATCTAGAAGACTTTCATACTATTTTGTAACATTCCATCTTACAAAACCATGGGTGTTAAGAACCAAACAACCCAGCATGAGACGATCCTTTACATCTAAAGTGGATGATTAAAATAAATGAAACCTAGCATTGTGTTTCCCATTTAGAATTCTTTTCTGCACTTTTTTTTTTCAATGCTGCAAAATTTAAACACAACAACAGAATGTGTGATTTGGAAGACATTCAAGTAACACTCCATGTTGAAAACCCGTGGGTGTTAAGAAGCAAGCGACCCACCATGAGACAACCCATTACATTAAAACAAGGAGATTAAAAAAAATGAAACCCAACATTGTGTTTCCCATTGAGAATAATTTTGTACAGTTTTTTTATTGAAACCCAGCACTGCGTTTCCCATTCAGAATTATTTTTTGTAGATTCTTTTTTCAATGGTGTGAAATTGAAACACAACAATGGAATGTATGATTTTGAAGACATTCGAGCAACTGAAATACTCCACATTCTATTTCCCAAATTTCAAACACATAACTTGTAAAAGCCTCTGCTTGCAACAAAATTACCCTTCACCTCAATTTTGTGTGTATTCTCCTCCAAATCCTCAATGTGCACTCCACACTTCAGCTAATTTGGTCGGTATTCTCCTCAAATTCATCCACGTGCTCTTAGACCTTCAGCTTTCCCTTTCAACATGGGAGCCGACTAACTCCTAGACATACAATTACACCTATGTACATCGAAAAACACATGAAAAACATACACATGAACATGTATGGATACATACATAACATGATGAGACATCGTAGTGCAAGGCCTGCCAAACACCTAAAACCAATGGAGGGGATGAAACATCCGATCTATAGTCAAGAAAGAGTTAACGGTGTCGTCAAGTGTGTTTTCCCGCCCGTTGCCAGGTGAAAAAGTGGGCGGGTTAGCTTTGTTGGCAAGTTTCTTTTTGTGTGGTGCGGGAATAGTGGAAGGGAATGACATGGGCCTTTTCTGTTTGGAGAAAGCAAGGAAAAAATACTATTTGTTTTGTTTCCTATCTGCATGTTGAAGGCGAAAGCCAACTACTAGACAAAATTCACCTATGTGTATATGATAGCATATGCAGCAATACCAAATTCAAGTATGGCAACAGTTGCAGGTATTGGCCCTTTTCTGTTTCGAGAAAGAAAGGTGAAAATACTATTTCTTTCCACTCTACAAATTGAAAGGGAAATCTGAACGTTTCAGTGCACATGGACAAGTTGGAGGAGAAATCAGACCAAATTCAAGTGACACATACTATCCAATAGTGTTGTAGAGGGTTTTACAACACTATTTGGGTTGCTTCTTTCATAACACCAATGGTTTTACAACATGAATTGTTGCAAAATAGAATGAAGTGAAGGCAGGCTTCAAAACACATTGTATTTTTTGACATGCACTACAGAATGTGCACACCTAGATATATTGGTCTAAAAACCAGAAAGGCCTAGGGTATATTGTGATGTTGAGGTTGAAAAATGCAATGTGTTATGAAGCATGCAATTTGTTACATACTTCAAACTTAAATAGAACAATGGAAGGTGTGATCTGGAAGACTTTCATACTGTTTTGTAACATTCCTTCTTACAAAACCATGGGTGTTAAGAACCAAACAACCTGGCATGAGACGACCCTTTACATCTCAAGTGGATGATTAAAATTTTATTGAAACCCAGCACTGTGTTTTCCATTCAAAATTATTTTATGCACTTTTTTTTTTTCAATGGTGCAAAATTTAAACACAACAATGGAATGTGTGATTTTGAAGACATTCGAGCAACTGCAATACTCCACATTCTGTTTCCCAAATTTCAAACACAAAGAACTTGTAAAACCCTCTCCATTAAAACAAGGAGATTCAAACAACTGAAACCTAGCACTGTGTTTCCCATTCAAAGTTATTTTGTGCAATCTTATTATCAATCAACTTAAATTTTAACACAACAATGCAATGTTTGATATGGAAGACATTCAAGAAATTGAAATACTCCACATTGTGTTTCCCAAATTTCAAATTACCCCTCACCTCCATTTCATCTGTATTCTACTCCAACTCCTCCATGTGCACTCAGACCTTAAGCTTTCCTTTTACATTTAAACAAGGAAATTGAAAAAAAAAAGAAGTGAGCCACAACCCACTGTGTTTTCCATGATGCTATTGTTATGTGAATAATGTGTTGGGCAGAGATCGAGCATGAGTGTTTTGTTGAAAGTAAGGGTTGTTAAATATTATGAAGCTTAGATTCAATACATTGTCCTCTTATTATGTGCATAACGCTAGCTGCTGTCTTCTTACTGTTTTTGCAAAGTCAGGGACAACCCATTGTGTTTTCCATACTGAAACAGTTAAGTAAATTTTTTGTTGGAAGCATATGAACAGGTAGTGAGCAACACTATTTTTCTTAAAGAAAGGGGTGTCATAAGACAAGAAAGGGAAGTTGAAAACATTATTTTGTTACATTCCGAAAAATAATATAAGAAGTGAGCCACAACCTACTATGCTTTCCATGATGCTATTGTTATGTGAATTTTGTGTTGGAAACATATGGGCAGATATTGAAAAAGAGTGTTTTGCTCAAAGTAGGTATCCATGTATGTTCATGTGTATGTTTTTCATGCTTTCTTCGATGTACATAGGTGAATTTTCACTAGCAGTTAGCTGGCTCCCATAAGACAAGAAAGGGAAGTTGAAAACATTATTTCGTTACATTCCGAAAAATAAAATAAGAAGTGAGCCACAACCCACTGTGGTTTCCATGATGCTACTATTATGTGAATTTTGTGTTGGAAACATATGGGAAGATATTGAAAAAAAGTGTTTTCTTCGAAGTAGGTGATGTTAAAAGAGTACAATAGGAACTTCAAAACATTCATTTCTCACAAACTATATAAAATAATAAATGAGCCACAGCCCACTGTGTTTTCCATGATGCAACGGTTATGTGAATAATGTGTTGGGTAGATATCGAAGAAGAGTGTTTTGTTGAAATTAAGGGTTGTTAAAGATTATGAAGCTCAAGTTCAATACATTATGTTCTTACTATGTGCATAACTCTAACTATTGTCATTGAACAAGATATTTGCTAATAATGGTTTCAAATACCACATTTTAGGCTTTTTGTCCGTCCATGCCAAACAATTAATTTGAAAACCCACCAGCATTGACATAATTTCCCTACGACAGGACAACAAATGGCACATGGGATGAGACGTCCCACCATCAAGTCTTTCCTTCCCATCCAACTTCCTTTTCCCTCACCAGTCCCACCTCTTCTGTCATGACTCTTTTCTCCATGCGTTATGGGGGCCATAACCTATGTTATATACATAACTGAATTTTCTCCATGAGTTAAGGAGGGAGCAAGCTAACTCTTGAACAAAATTCACATACGTATATAACATAAAATATGCCAGTTTCAGGCATAAATTCAAATATGTATATAACATAGGATATGTCGATTTCAAAACCCTACACAAAATTCACCTATGCACATTGAAAAAAAGGATGAAAAACATACACATGAACATACATGGATACATACATAACATGAGGAGACGCCGTAGTGAAACAGTGGGTTTTACAATAGTCTGAGTTTTAGGAGATAGTGTGTTTTCCAAAACAACAGTGTATAAAATGGTGGAAAAAATGGTATTGGATGTGGGCTTTTTGCTAGTTACGAATTATGAGTTTTAGGAGACAGTGTGTTTTTCAAAACCCTCGACAGAAAAAACATTATCAAACCTACATTTCAAATAATCCTAGACAAAATTCACCTCTATACATCAAAAAAACGCATGAAAAATAGATAAGAACATACATGGATACATACACAACATGAGGAGATGTCGTAGTGAATCAGTGGGTTTTACAATAGTCTGAATTTTAGGAGACATTGTGTTTTCCAAAACAATAGTGTATAAAATGGCAGCAAAAATGGGATTGGATGTGGGCTTTTTGCTATTTCCCAATTAGCTTTCGCCAAATGGCCGAGAGCGGGCTAGCTGCTAGAGAAAATTCACCTCTCTACATCGAAAAAACACATGAAAAATAGATAAGAACATACATGCATACATACACAACATGAGGAGACATCTTAGTGAAATAGTGGGTTTTACAATAGTCTAAGTTTTAGGAGACAATGTGTTTTCCAAAACAATAGTGTATAAAATGGTGGCAAAAATGGGATTGGATGTGGGCTTTTTGCTATTTCCCAATTAGCTTTCACCAAATGGCCGAGAGTCGGCTAGTTGCTAGACAAAATTCACCTATGCACATTGAAAAAATGCATGAAAAAAATACACATTAACATACATGGATACATACATAACATGAGGAGATGCTGTAGTGAAACAGTGGGTTTGACAACAGTCCGAGTTTTAGGAGATAGTGTGTTTTCCAAAACAATAGTGTATAAAATGGCGGCAACAATGGGATTGGATGTGGGCTTTTTGCCAGTTACGAATTATGAGTTTTAGAAGTCAGTGTGTTTTTCAAAACCCTCGACAAAAAAACCATTATCAGACCTACATTTCAACTAAATCCTAGACAAAATTCACCTATGTACATCGGAAAAATGCATGAAAAATAGATAATAACATACATGGATACATACACAACATGAGGAGACATCGTAGTGAATCAGTGGGTTTTAGAATAGCCTGAATTTGAGGAGACATTGTGTTTTCCAAAACAACAGTGTACAAAATGGTGGCAAAAATGGGATTGGATGTGGGCTTTTTGCTATTTCCCAATTAGCTTTCGCCAAATGGCTAGGAGTGGGCTAGCTCCTAGAAAAAATTCACCTCTGTACATCGAAAAAATGCATGAAAAATAGATAAGAACATACATGGATACATACACAACATGAGGAGACGCTATAGTGAAACAGTGGGTTTTACAATAGTCTGAGTTTTAGGAGACATTGTGTTTTCCAAAACAATAGTGTATAAAATGGCAGCAAAAATGGGATTGGATGTGGGCTTTTTGCTATTTCTCAATTAGCTTTTGCCAAATGGCCTGGAGCCGGCTAGCTGCTAGATAAAACTCACCTATGCACATTGAAAAAATGCATGAAAAACATACACATGAACATACATGGATACATACATAACATGAGGAGACGCCGTAGTGAAATAGTGGGTTTTACAACAGTCCGACTTTTAGGAGATAGTGTGTTTTCCAAAACAACAGTGTGTAAAATGGCGGCAAAAATGGGAATGGATGTGGGCTTTTTGCTAGTTACGAATTATGAGTTTTAGGAGACAGTGTGTTTTTAAAAACCCTCAACAGAAAAAATATTATCAAATCTGCATTTCAACTAAATCCTAGACAAAATTGACCTCTGTACATCGAAAAACACTTGAAAAATAGATAAGAACATACATGGATACATACACAACATGAGGAGACATCGTAGTGAATCAGTGGGTTTTACAATAGTCCGAATTTGAGGAGACATTGTGTTTTCCAAAACAACAATGTATAAAATGGTGGAAAAAATGGGATTGGATGTGGGCATTTTGCTATTTCCCAATTAGCTTTCCCCAAATGGTTGGGAGCCGGCTAGCTGCTAGACAAAATTCACCTATGCACATTGAAAAAATGAATGAAAAACATACACATGAACATACATGGATACATACATAACATGAGGAGATGCCGTAGTGAAATAGTGGGTTTTACAACAGTTCGAGTTTTAGGAGACAGTGTGTTTTCCAAAACAACAGTGTACAAAATGGTGGAAAAAATGGGATTGGATGTGGCCTTTTTGCCAGTTACGAATTATCAGTTTTAGGAGACAGTGTGTTTTTCAAAACCCTCGACAAAAAAAACATTATCAAACCTGCATTTCAACTAAATCCTAAACAAAATTCACCTTTGTATATCGAAAAACGCATGAAAAATAGATAAGAACATACATGGATACATACACAACATGAGGAGACGTCGTAGTGAATCAGTGAGTTTTACAATAGTCTGAATTTGATGAGACATTGTGTTTTCCAAAACAACAGTGTACAAAATGGCGGCAAAAATGGGATTGGATGTGGGCTTTTTGCTATTTCCCAATTAGCTTTTCCCAAATGGTTGGAAGCCGGCTAGCTGCTAGACAAAATTCACCTATGCACATTGAAAAAATGCATGAAAAACATACACATGAACATACATGGATACATACATAACATGAGGAGACGCCGTAGTGAAATAGTGGGTTTTACAGTAGTCCAAGTTTTAGGAGACAGTGTGTTTTCCAAAACAACAATGTATAAAATGGTGGAAAAAATGGGATTGGATGTGGGATTTTTGCTAGTTACGAATTATGAATTTTAGGAGACAGTGTGTTTTTCAAAACCTTCGACAGAAAAAACATTATCAGACCTGCATTTCAACTAAATCCTAGACAAAATTCACCTTTGTACATTGAAAAAATGCATGAAAAATAGATAAGAACATACATGGATACATACACAACATGAGGAGATGTCGTAGTGAATCAGTGGGTTTTACAATAGTCCGAATTTGAGTAGACATTGTGTTTTTCAAAACAACAGCGTATAAAATGGCGGCAAAAATGGGATTGGATGTGGGTTTTTTGCTATTTCCCAATTAGCTTTCGCCAAATGGTTGGGAACGAGCTAGCTACTAGAAAAAATTCACCTATGCACATTGAAAAAATGCATGAAAAACATACATATGAACATACATCGATACATACATAACATGAGGAGACACCGTAGTGAAACAGTGGGTTTTACAATAGTCTGAGTTTTAGGAGACAGTGTGTTTTCCAAAACAACAATGTATAAAATGGCAGCAAAAATGGAATTGGATGTGGGTTTTTTCCTATTTCTTTTGTGTGGCACAAGAAAACTGGAAGGGAATGATGTGCGCCTTTTTTGTTTGGAGAAAGCAAGGTGAAAATACTATTTGTTTTGTTTCCTGTATGCACGTTGAAAGGGAAAGGTGAAGGCCTGAGAGCACGTGGACGACTTCGAGGAGAATACCGACCAAATAAGCTGAAGCGTGGAGTGCACGTGCAGGATTTGGAGTAGAATACATATGACATCAAGGTGAGGGGTAATTTTGTTGCAAGTAGAGGGTTTTGCAAGATGTTTTAATTTGAAATTTAGGAAACACAATGTGGAGTATTTCAGTTGACTTTTTGACTATTTCCCAATTAGCTTTCACCAAATGGGCAGGAGCCAGCAAAATGCTAGACAAAATTCACCTATGCACATTGAAAAAACACATGAAAAACATACACATGAACTTACATGGATACATACATAACATGAAGAGACGTCGTAGTGAAACAGTGGGTTTCACAATAATCCAAGTTTTAGGAGATGGTGTGTTTCCCAAAACAAGAGTGTATAAAATGGCGGAAAAAATGGGATTGGATGTGGGCTTTTTGCTATTTTTCCCAATTATGATTTTGAATGTTGGGTTTTACATGATTTTCAAAATATAGCATTTGATTATTGCAGGTGATTTTTCTTTCTACAAACATTATTCAGTAATTTCACTCATATTTGTACAATGGGTTGTCGCTTTTTTCATTCAGAAAGGGAAAAATTTGATAACTAGGAAATGGGGAGGAAATGAACAAAAAATTTCAAAACCCTCGATAGAAAAAAATGGTTTCAACTAAATAAATTCTTCAGCAACCCCATAATTTAAAAAACATAGATGGGAGAAGATGCAAAACTAAAACCCTCAACTGAAAATAACAAACCCTTAATGGAGCAACGAATGTCGTTCATTTCTTCATTGTTCATAGCATAATGGCAAGATGGCACATACACAAAGTTGATATACATACCTGAACGAGCTCTGCATGGCTGCTACTCCGGTGCTACTGCATGGCTGCTACTCTTGCCCTCGCTATCCACCAAAACATCGCCGTCCAAAAATGGCAAAAATGGGACCTTGTCGGCCCTTTTTATTGTTTGCTAATAATGGTTTCGTTTGGCCACGTTTTACACTTTTTGTCCATCCATGCCAAATGATTATTTTGAAAAAACCATCGGCGTTGACATGATTTTCCGATGACGGGACAGCAAATGGCAGGGGGATGGGATGTCTGGCCGTCATGTCTTTCCTTCCGTCCGACAACCTTTTTCGTCACGACTCTTTTCTCCATGCGCTATGGGCGCACAACCCATGATATACACATAGGTGAATTTTGTCTAGCAGTTAGCTTTTGCCCTATTTGAATGTGGCTATTTAGCCCTTTTAAATATTAAAAGTAAGAACACACGGATTTGAAGTTTATTTAAGAATTTCCAATAAATGTATTAATTGCTTGTGACAATAAATTTGTCATAGTATTGACAATAGTATTATGTATTATCTACCTCCTTTATAGTAACATGATTAGCAACAACCATACAAAGAAATTTAGTTTTGTTTTAATGCTGAAGATAGGCATATTAGATTTGCCATGGTAAATGCCTACCAAACACACGATCCAACATGTTGCATTAAGGCTATTAATAATTGATTGCCTACATATTTTATTCAAAATTAATGTTATATAGGCTTAAACTTCTACGAACCATACTCATGAAAACACACATCACCAAATAAAACTATCTCGTGAAAGGTAAAGATGGCTGGTTAAAACAAAAAATGCTAAAAGAGTTTTAGGGCTTTTGGATAAAATAAATCATTAGGTGAAAGGCACAAACTTTAAATCTTCAACTATCTTCCCGAACCTGATGAAATGGGAGTTTTGGAATAGGGTAGAGAGAACAGATAAAAGTATAACGATAACGAATTTTGGTTAGTTCATTTAGCCACAAATTCTTGGGTAGACATGTAAGCAAAATGGGAAAGCATGGAGATAACTTGAGATAGATAAAGATTTCTTTTGTCCGTACCTTTCGATACCCTCTAATGATTCTATCAGATGATGTTTGATTTTATTTTATTTATTTATTCTTTTACTCTACTAGTAGAGAAGAATATGAAGAATGTCTCCCTCGATACACACTTCTCTCACTCAATTCTACACTATAAAAAATATATTTATCTACCACATAAGTTTTTCTGCATGAATCCCCAATCCTTTGCTCATGTGTCAAGAGGGATTACCAATATAGCTGTGTGGGCAATTTTCTGAAGTTTTGACTCTTAGCATTTTACCTATATCGCCCTTCCAGAGACAAAGGTTACCCATGACCTTCATGGTGACACTACATCAAGTCAAGAGGTTTAACTTGAATTATCCAAGAAATATGAAACTAAGAGTCATCCTTTACATTCTCACATGAAGAACCTCTTGTTTGACAGGAACAACAAAACAACACAAAAACAATATTATTAGAAGACGACATTAAAGAAATTTGTACAAACACTTAATGTAGAGTGAATTCCACAACCTCACCCATAACAAAGGCATAAGAGCATGAGAATGAACTCTTGGAATTATTGTTTAGTTTTCAACATATTTCATAGAGAAATTTGTTTGATATGCAACATTTAATCTTTCAACTTTCTCCATCTCAAAATCTATAAATTTGCAACTATCCATTTTATAGCTACACTATATCTTAGACAGAAAAATGCCCGACCATAAAAACCATGAGGAGTCTCATGAATTTAAATACTTATTTGCAAACCATATCAAATAATCAATAACTTGTGCATGTAAGGAAGCAAAGGTGTGCGGAATCGCTTCCTACGCTAATCTTGAGAGAACGAATATGCAAATTTCAACTTAACTGATTACAGGAATCTCAAGAAACATACAAGAACATGAATAAAACAATGAACACATAAGACAATGATTATCATGGGGAAAACCCTTACGGGAGAAAAACCCCACCCTCTAAAACCTGCATAATGTATTATCAAATCAAAGAAGATTACAATACACTTGCAATGCAAGTTCTTACAAGAGCATCACCTCAACTCAAGCTTGGAGAGACACCACTAGCATCCTTCTAGCACCCAGCCTTGCAAACAAAACTCCATTATGTAAACTCCTCCCCAAGCCCTCCTTATATAGTGATTTACAACCTGGAAACCATTTGTGGTTTTACAAAACCATGGGCTTAACCACCATGCCACATGTTGCCCATTTTTGACATTTACATTTCCAAGATGGAAAAACAACCAGGTTAAAATAGTAATCCCGTCCATAATTTTGTCCTCTAGTTTAGACCCCCATAAAAGACATAAAACAAATTAACTATGCTCTAAAAATGGCCCTCCTATATTCTACTAAGGACAAGGCACCTTTTAACAACTCATACACCTTTTTCCAATGCATAAATATGTGGAAAACTACCACAAACAAATTCTGTAATTTTCCTGGAAAAGGCTTGCAAGGTTGAGACATATTTCTCAACAATCTCCCACTTGTCGAACACCTTGCAAGAGTTAGGGGATCCAAAATATCATGGACTTAATTGCTAGGAGCCGAAAGGCCCATAGACTCTGAACACCATCTGAACTTCTCTATGCTCACAGGTTTAGTTAATGCATCAGCAACATTCACCAAAGTGTCTACCTTCTCCAACTTCACCTTGCCATCCTCAACCATATCTCTCACAAAATGATATTGTACATCAATGTGTTTGGTCCTGGCATGAAAAGTCGGGATCTTCGCTAGGCAGATTGCACTTTGACTGTCACTATAAATTGTCACTGCACCCTGTTTGAACTCTATATTTGAACACAATCTCTTAAGCCAAATGGCTTCCTTACGGCATGAGTAGAAGCCATATACTCTGCCTCTGTAGTGGACAAGGCAACCACAGCTTGTCGCTTGCTCATCCAACTAATTGCACCACCAAATAATGTAAACACATATGCACTGGTGGATCTTCTTCTATCAACATCACTAGCCCAGTCTGAATCCACATAGCCTCGAATATCCAAGGAATGCTTGTTTCCTATTCCATGAAAACATATAGAGTACTCTGAGGTACCCCGCAAGTATCTGAAAACTCTTTTAACTGCATCCCAATGTGCTCTTCCTGGATTAGACATGTAACGGGAAAGTACTCCCACTGCTTGGGCAATGTCTGGTCTTGTACAAACCATAGCATACATCAAACTTCCAACAGCACTCTGGTATGGTACTCGACTCATCTCTTCCATCTCTAATGGGGATGTAGGACACTGTGAACTAGAAAGCTTTGTTCCCATCGTAACAGGAACACTCAATGGTCTAGAATCCTGCATATTGAATCTTTTCAAAATAGTACCAACATACTTACTCTGGCCTAGCCAAAGCTTTCTGTTTTGTCTATCTCTTACAATCTCCATTCCCAGAATGTACGTTGCTGCACCAAGATCTTTCATTTCAAACTTCGCTGAGAGTTGAGATTTTAATTCTGCAATCAAACCTTTTCCTTTGCCAATAAATAACATGTCATCGACATACAAGGCAATAACCAAGAAATGATCACCATCAGATTTGAAATATATACAATGATCAGATTTAGATCAGACAAATCCCAAACTCAACACATATGTATCAAACTTCTGGTACCACATCCTAGGACTTTGTTTCAAACCATACAAGGATTTCTTCAACTTACAGACCAAATGACTTTTACCTTTTACCACATAGTGCTCTGGCTGTGTCATATAAATTTCTTCCTCCAAGTCTCCATGAAGGAAAGCTGTTTTCACATCCATTTGCTCGATCTCTAGATCATAAGCTGCTGCAATAGAAAGCAAAAAATGAATGGATGTCATTTTGGCTACAGGAGAAAAAATCTCACCATAATCTACCCCCTCAACCTGGGAGTAACCCTTAGCAACCAATCGCGCTTTGTACTTCTCAATGCTTCCATCTGAACCCATCTTCTTTTTGAACACCCATTTACAACCAACAGGTTTCCGTCCTTCAGGCAATGGTACAAGGTCCCATGTATCATTCCTCTTAAGAGCTGCCATCTCTTCATCCATGGCTATTTTCCAGGACTCTGAATCATTCATACCAAGAGCCTCTTCTACAGATCTTGGTTCATCGATGTTAGCATTCAAAGCAAATATACACCTCCAATCATCAGGAGAATACCCATACCTTTCAGGTGGTTTCCTTTGTCTAGTAGACCTTCGAGCAAGATCTGGTTCATTATCAGGTTCAGGTTCAGGTACCTCTTCTTCCTCTGATGATTCAGAACTCGTAGAGCTCTCCTCGACTTCTTGTCTTTCTAAGGGCCTTGATTCAACTTTCTCTGGTGTAGCAGGTAGTTGAATCACATCTTCCTTTTCTTCTATTTGTTTTGGCTGCGCTGTAACAAAAGAAGGCTTAGTTTCTCTAAAAATAACACTTCTGGAATAAAATACCTTTTGTGCAACAGGATCCCAAAGCTTGTATCCTTTCACACCATAACTGTATCCGATGAAAATACATTTAACAGCTTTGTTATCCAATTTTGTCCACTTCTCCTTTGGCACATGAGCATATGCCTCACAACCAAAAACTCTCAGATGTCTAAGTGAAGGCTTGTGGCCCGACCACGCTTCCATTGGCGTTTTATCAACAAGAGTTGATGTAGGAGACCTGTTTATCAGGTAGCAGGCAGTGGCTACAGCTTCAGCCCAGAACTTTTGTTCTAGTCCAGCACCACTCAACATACTCCTAGCCTTCTCCATCAGGGTCCTGTTCATTCTTTCTGCAACTCCATTCTATTGTGGAGAATACGGAGTTGTCTTCTGTCTTTTAATACCACAATCTTTACAAAATGTATCAAAATCATTAGAGCAATATTCACCGCCATTATTAGTTCTCAAACATTTTATTTTCTTTCCAGTCTGCAACTCTACCATTGCTTTAAATTCTTTGAAATGACTGAAAACTTCAGCTTTACTCCTAAGAAAATAAACCCATGTTCTTCTACTGAAATCATCAATGAAAGAGACATAATAAACTGATTTACCAATAGAAGGAACATCAACTGGACCAAATACATCTGAATGGATCAGATCCAATATACATGAAGACTTATGAGAACTGGAGTAAAACTGAATGCGGTTTTGTTTTCCATAAATACAATGCTCACAAAAATCAAATTCAAGATTGCAATCATTTAACCCATCAACAAGATTCTTATTTTTCAAGGTCCGTAGACCCTTCTCACCTATGTGGCCAAGTCTTTGGTGCCATAACATGGTCTTCTCTGCAGGCAGCTTTGATTCGGTAGACAGAGCACCCTTGGGTACCCAAAAACCACGACCATTTGTTGAAAAAGAAAACCTCTCATTTTCCAACAGAGTAGTCTTTTTCACAATCTTATCAGAAGTACTATTGCACTCAACCGTGATGCATCAAGCTGGTACAGTGTACCCAATCTGCTTCCTCTTGCTATTACCATAGCACCTCTTACCATTTTCACACTTGCTTCAGAGAACTGTACATGCACACCCGCATCTATTAGTTTACTAATAGATAACAAATTTCTTGCTAGTCCCGGGATATGCAAGACACCATCAAATCTTCTAATTCTACCATCAGAAAATTTTACACGAATACTTCCACGGCCAACAATATCAAGAATAGAGTTATCACCCAAATACACCTTACCACCATCAAAATTTTCATACTTACTAAACCAGTTTCTATTAGGAGTCATGTGGAAAGATGCACCTGAGTCTATTAACCATGCATTATCACTTGCATGAGTGGCCAAGGCTGCGATAAAAGCGTCTCCATCTTCCTTCTCGGACTCAGAATCAGAATCTTGCTTCTTTTTCTTCTTCTTCTTTTCCTCTTTGCAATCCTTTCGGAAGTGTCCAGATTTACCACAATTCCAACATATCACCTTGGACTTACCAGGGGATTTTGATCTCCCCTTATTCTTGGACTTAGAACGGCCATGCTGCTTTTCATTCTTGCCTCTTTCGTTTGGTCTTCCTCGAACACTCAAAGCCTCTTTAGCATTCAGAGAGACCTTCCTTCTCATCTCCTCAGAAAGTAGAGAACCAACAACATCCTCCATCTTCAAGACAATAGAAGTGCTCCCTATGGCCATGACAAGGTTGTCCCATGAATCTGGCAATGAACATAGTAGGATTTGGCACCTTTCTTCTTCATCCATCGCTAACCCCAACTGAGGTCAACTGAGTCACCAACATATTGAAACTTTCCAGATGCTCAGGAATTCGTCCACCTTCTTCCATTCTCAAGGAATACAATTTCTTCCTAAAGAAAATCTTGTTAACAAGTGATTTCGCTTGATAGATCTCACTTAGCTTCTTCCAAAGCTTCTTTGCGGTAGACTCTTCATGCACATTAATCAGAATTGAGTCTGCAAGACACAATCTTATGAGACCTTTAGCTTTTCTGTCCATCACATCATATTGTGCAGCTAAAGTCGGATCTGTAGGCCTTAGGTTATTCTCATCCACCGCATCCCATAGATCCCGATCAATCAACAGATCTTCCATCTTCAGCTTCCACATCTCAAAGTTTGTGCCAGAAAACTTTTCTACATCAATCCTCCCCGACATGCTTGCCATCTTTACGATCCTGCAATACAAAAAATGAAATACTCTACACAAGCTCCCACTCAAACCTTGATTAGCTCAAAAAACCCTGTACCCAACAAACAGAACCAAAATTGGCCAGGCTTTGATACCACTTGTAAGGAAGCAAAGGTGTGCGGAATAGCTTCCTACGCTAATCTTGAGAGAACAAATATGAAAATTTCAACTTAACTGATTACAGGAATCTCAAGAAACATACAAGAACATGAATAAAACAATGAACACATAAGACAATGATTATCGTGGGGAAAACCCTTACGGGAGAAAAACCCCACCCTCTAAAACCTGCATAATGTATTATCAAATCAAAGAAGATTACAATACACTTGCAATGCAAGTTCTTACAAGAGCATCACCTCAACTCAAGCTTGGAGAGACACCACTAGCATCCTTCTAGCACCCAGCCTTGCAAACAAAACTCCATTATGTAAACTCCTCCCCAAGCCCTCCTTATATAGTGATTTACAACCTGGAAACCATTTGTGGTTTTACAAAACCATGGGCTTAACCACCATGCCACATGTTGCCCATTTTTGACATTTACATTTCCAAGATGGAAAAACAACCAGGTTAAAATAGTAATCCCGTCCATAATTTTGTCCTCTAGTTTAGACCCCCATAAAAGACATAAAACAAATTAACTATGCTCTAAAAATGGCCCTCCTATATTCTACTAAGGACAAGGCACCTTTTAACAACTCATACACCTTTTTCCAATGCATAAATATGTGGAAAACTGCCACAAACAAATTCTGTAATTTTCCTGGAAAAGGCTTGCAAGGTTGAGACATATTTCTCAACAGTGCATTTGTAAGTCACTACACAGACATCAGAAATAAATTTAAAGTTATTAAAGTATATGGCACCTTTTCTACATACATGGCTCCAACGCCAATGGTGATGAACATTGAGGATGAGAGATGTCCACCCTTTCTCCTACACCTCTCACCCTCCTCTGCTCTCCTCGGAAATGACTTTTTATTCAGACTGTGCTTTGAACTCTCCAATTACAAAAGCCTCTTTGCGCTAGAAGTGAACTGTAGACCTCCACAAGCTAAATTTTAACCCTGTTTTACTGCTTTCCCCTATTGTTCTTTCCTTCCTCTCCTACATGTTGACAGGAACTACTATACACATATACTTCTCCTCTCTTGTGTATCTCAAGGAATCGCTACATCCCTTACATTGTGATGGATTTACATAACAACCATATTCTCCTCTTCTACTACTATTGTGATTCTCTTTCCCTCTATGCACTTGCCCTCATGCACAATTGCTGGTTCTCCTCCCCTAAATACAATGCATATATTCAGCCCTAAGGGATCCCTCTCCCAAAAACACACAAACCATTATAAGAACAGAAGCAATCCATTTTAAGCTAGCACACGATATCCTTAAACTTATGACTCCACCATAATCCGATGGCTTCCTCCCTACATGTGCCAAACTGGTAGCTTGCCCCTGGCGTAAAAAAATTCACCATCCCTTGGAAAGACTTTTTTTTTGCAATCTGGAAAAACATCATACATCAACTATTTTCATAATTCAATAACTAATGCCCTATCGACCAGTTAATCAAGTATTAACTCCCCAAGGTTGAAGTAGTGTATGGGCATTCAATGAAGCACATAGTATATAGAAGTTTCAACTTGGTTGATATGAACATATTAAATGTTGAAGTGTGGACAGGCACGCAAATTGTTTCATAAATGAAATGCCCCAATAATTCTGGTATCACCGAAAGTCATGGCTAGGTCTTTTGGGAAATCAAGAATTAAATCTTCGCATTGAATATGGGTTGATTCTCACCCCATGCTCTCATCCCCATAAAATCTGCTCGACCCTACTCTTTCATAATGACCTCTCTATAATTCCTTTACTCAAAGATTTTGGTGTTCTTTTAGAGACATGGCATATACTCATAGTTTCCTCAGTGATGAGACGTCCTCCATTACCATTCTCTTGCGTGTGTGATTTTTGAGGTGAGCTGAGAGTTTTGTACTTAATACTTTCTTCAGAGATGGTGCAGCCAAGATTGTTTAACTCTTAGACTTTTTTTTATATCTTTCAATTACCACGTCAGAATTCGGTTAAAGTTATTAATAAGATTTGACTACAAGCTATGGAAACATAACTTACTTGACCCCAAATTCATTGGAGTTTTAGATTTAATTTGATTCGTTTATTATGTATTTAATATTTTTAATACCATGTTACTTCGGAGAAAAAATAGTCATTTAGTACCAATCTTGGATGAACTTAAGTTTATTAACAGATTAAATTACATTACACCTAATTATGCCTTAGTGAATTACATAATTATATACATTGATTCAAGTTTAATCTCTTCTTAATATTATATAAATTACATCTACTTGTTATACAACTACACAAAACATTATATCTCTAGAGAGAACAACAACATATAGCAAGTGACATTCAAAATAATACTTTAATAGGCATAGAAAATTTGCATTACAATAGCATGAAGGATGTTATGACAAAGTTGACATTTCCTCAATAATATGGAATAATCACAAGATAAATAATAAACCATAGACTACCTTCTCTCCAAACCAATCATATAATGTCTCTATTCATATCATAGACCCAAAGATCATAAATATTAAGTGACCCATTCCATGTCCCTTCCAAAAGGGATAATCATCAAACTATTTTCTTTAATAAAATTTATTTTCTTGAAATAAAAAGAAAAATAGAATGCAACAAAATAAAACTATGTTATTAGTTACAATTAATATAAATAAAAATTTGAATATTAAACTATTAATTAACATTAACTACACTTGAATTTGAATCTCAAATTATTTAAATAAATATTCATTAACAAATTATATTTCTAATGATATGCATACACCTTTATAAAGATGAATACTTTCTATTTCAAAGAAAATAATCTAACCTATACCAAAACAACAATCTAATTCGGCAAGAGAATAAATAACAGTACATATTTATCTATTAACAATGACCTTGCATGCAATTGAATTTCAATTATGTAGATATACTAATTATTAAACATGTAGCATTATGAAGATCAATATTATTCACCAAACATGATGACACTTAGCCCCTTATTTATCACTTTTAATCTAACTATTGGTTAATGGAACACACATAAGAAAATATAGAGTAGAATGAATCACACATAAGGTGGGGCTTATAGAGAGGGATAGAGAGAGAGTGGGAGAGAGAGAGGGGGAGTGGGAGAGAGAGAGAGGGAGAGAGTGAGAGAGGGAAAGATCTAAGAGGAAGAGAGAGAGAGGGGGG
>CM021109.1:178662265-179111636 GCA_007115665.2 Sequoiadendron giganteum | reverse complement strand
AAAAACATACACATGAACATGTATGGATACATACATAACATGACGAGACGCCGTAGTATGGGGCCCGCCAAATGCCTGAAATCGGCGGAGGGGACAAAACGTCTGATCTGCAGTCAAGAAAGAGTTAACGGTGTCATCAAGTGCATTTTCCCACCTGTTGCCAGGCGAAAAATCAAGCGGGTTAGCTTCGTTGGAAATTTTCTTTTTGTGTGGTGCGGGAATAGTGGAAGGGAATGACACGTGCCTTTTCTGTTTGGAGAAAGCAAGGCGAAAATACTATTTGTTTTGTTTCCTTTCTGCACGTTGAAGGCAAAAGCTAACTACTAGACAAAATTCACCTATGTGTATATGATAGCATATGCGGCCATACCAAATTTAGGTATGGCAACAGTTGCAGGTATTGGCCCTTTTCTGTTTCAAGAAAGAAAGGTGAAAATACTATTTCTTTCCACTCTGCACATTGAAAGGGAAAGCTGAACATTTCAGTGCACATGGACAAGTTGGAGGAGAAATTAGACCAAATTCAGGTGATGCGTACTATCCAATAGTGTTGCAGAGGGTTTTACAACACTATTTGGGCTGCTTCTTTCTTAACACCAATGGTTTTACAACATGAATTGTTGCAAAACAGAATGAAGTGAAGGCAGGCTTCAAAACACATTGTATTTTCTGACATGCACTACAGAATGTGCACACCTAGATATACTGGTCTAAAAACGAGAAAGGCCCAGGGTATATTGTGATGTCGAGGTTGAAAAATGCAATGTGTTATGAAGCATGCAATTTGTTACATACTTCAAACTTAAACAGAACAATGGAAGGTGTGATCTGGAAGACTTTCATACTGTTTTGTAACATTCCATCTTACAAAACCATGGGTGTTAAGAACCAAACAACCCAGCATGAGACGACCCTTTACATCTCAAGTGGATGATTAAAATTTTATTGAAACCCAACACTGTGTTTCCCATTCAGAATTATTATTTACAGTTTCTTTTTTCAATGGTGCGAAATTGAAACACAACAATGGAATGTGTGATTTTGAAGACATTCGAGCAACCGAAATACTCCCCATTCTATTTCCCAAATTTCAAAGACAAAGAACTTGTAAAACCCTTTACATTAAAACAAGGAGATTCAAAAAAATGAAACCCAACATTGTGTTTCCCATTGAGAGTAATTTTGTACAGTTTTTTTATCAACCGACTTAAATTTAAACACAACAATGGAATGTGTAATTTGGAAGACATTCAAGAAACTGAAATACTCCACATTGTGTTTCCCAAATTTCAAATTACCCCTCACCTCCATTTCATCCGTATTCTACTCCAACTCCTCCACGTGCACTCAGACCTTAAGCTTTCCATTTACATTTAAACAAGGAGATTGAAAAAAATAAGAAGTGAGCCACAACCCACTGTGTTTTCCATGATGCTATTGTTATGTGAATAATGTGTTGGGCAGAGATCGAACAAGAGTGTTTTGCTGAAAGTAAGCGTTGTTAAAAATTATGAAGCTCAGATTCAATACATTTTCCTCTTACTGTGTGCATAACACTAGCTCCTCTCTTCTTACTGTTTTTGCAAAGTCAGGGACAACCCATTGTGTTTTCCATACTGCAACAGTTAAGTAAAATTTTTGTTGGAAACATATGAATAGGTAGTGAGCAAGATTGTTTTTCTTAAAGAAATGGGTCTCATAAGACAAGAAAGGGAAGTTGAAAACATTATTTTGTTACATTCCGGAAAAAAATAAGAAGTGAGCCACAACCCACTGTGCTTTCCATGATGCTACTGTTATGTGAATTTTGTGTTGGAAACATATGGGCAGATATTGAAAAAGAGTGTTTTTCTCAAAGTAGGTATCCATGTACGTTCATGTGTATGTTTTTCATGCATTTTTTGATGTACATAGATAAATTTTGACTAGCAGTTAGTCGGCTCCCATTAGACAAGAAAGGGAAGTTGAAAAAATTGTTTTATTATAGTCAGGAAAAAATAAGAAGTGAGCCACAACCCACTGTGTTTTCCATGATGCTACTATTATGTAAATTTTGTGTTGGAAACATATGGGCGGATATTGAAAAAGAGTGTTTTGCTTGAAGTAGGTGTTGTTAAAAGAGTACAACAGGAACTTCAAAACATTCATTTCTCACAGACTGTATAAAATTAAGTGAGCCACAACCCACTGTGTTTTCCATGATGCAACTATTATGTGAATAATGTGTTGGACAGATATCAAAGAAGAGTGTTTTGCTGAAAGTAAGGGTTGTTAAAAATTATGAAGCTCAAGTTCAATACATTCTCTTCTTACTATGTGCATAACACTAACTATTGTCATTGAACAAGATATTTGCTAATAATGGTTTTGAATGCCATGTTTTGGGCTTTTTGTCTGTCCACGCCGAACAATTAATTTGAAAACCCATCGACGTTGACATGATTTCCTGGCGACGGGACAACAAATGACACACGAGATGAGACATCCCACCCTCAAGTCTTTCCTTCTCGTCCGACAACCTTTTCCCTCGCTAATCCCACCTCTTCTGTCGTGACTCTTTTCCCCATGCGTTATGGGGGCCATATCCTATGTTATATGCATAACTGAGTTTTCTCCAGGAGTTAAGGAGGGAGCAAGCTAACTCCTGCACAAAATTCACATATGTATATAACATACGATATGCCAATTTCAGGCATAAATTCAAATATGTATATAACATAGGATATGCCGATTTCAAAATCCTAGACAAAATTCACCTATGCACATGGAAAAAAAGGATGAAAAACATACACATGAACATACATGGATACATACATAACATGAGGATACATCGTAGTGAAACAGTGGGTTTTACAATAGTCTGAGTTTTAGGAGATAGTGTGTTTTCCAAAACAATAGTGTATAAAATGGCAGAAAAAATGGGATTGGATGTGGGATTTTTGCCAGTTACCAATTATGAGTTTTAGTAGACAGTGTGTTTTTCAAAACCATCAATAGAAAAAACATTATTAGACCTACATTTCAACTAAATCCTAGACAAAATTCACCTCTATACATCAAAAAATGCATGAAAAAAATACATAAGAACATACATGGATACATACATAACATGAGGAGACATCGTAGTGAATCAGTGGGTTTTAAAATCGTCTAAATTTGAGGAGACATTGTCTTTTCCAAAACAATAGTGTATAAAATGGCGGCAAAAATGGGATTGGATGTGGGATTTTTGCTATTTCCCAATTAGCTTTCACCAAATAGGCGGGAGCCGACTAGCTGCTAGAAAAAATTCACCTATGCACATTGAAAAAATGCATGAAAAACATATACATGAACATACATGGATACATACATAACATGAGGAGACGTCATAGTGAAACAGTGGGTTTTACAACAGTCCGAGTTTTAGGAGACAGTGTGTTCCAAAACAACAGTGGATAAAATGGTGGAAAAAATGGGATTGGATGTGGGATTTTTTCCAGTTACCAATTATGAGTTTTAGGAGACAGTGTGTTTTTCAAAACCCTCGACAGAAAAAATATTATTAGACCTGCATTTCAACTAAATCCTAGACAAAATTCACCTATGTACATCGAAAAACACATGAAAAGAATACATAAGAACATACATGGATACATACATAACATGAGGAGACATCGTAGTGAATCAGTGGGTTTTACAATAGTCTGAATTTGAGGAGACATTGTGTTTTCCAAAACAACAGTGTATAAAATGGCGGCAAAAATGGGATTGGATGTGGGCTTTTTGCTATTTCCCAATTAGCTTTCGCCAAATGGGTGGGAGCCAGCTAGCTGCTAGACAAAATTCACCTATGCACATTGAAAAAATGCATGAAAAACATACACATGAACATACATGGATACATACATAACATGAGGAGACGCCGTAGTGAAATAGTGGGTTTTACAGTAGTCCAAGTTTTAGGAGACAGTGTGTTTTCCAAAACAACAATGTATAAAATGGTGGAAAAAATGGGATTGGATGTGGGATTTTTGCTAGTTACGAATTATGAATTTTAGGAGACAGTGTGTTTTTCAAAACCTTCGACAGAAAAAACATTATCAGACCTGCATTTCAACTAAATCCTAGACAAAATTCACCTTTGTACATTGAAAAAATGCATGAAAAATAGATAAGAACATACATGGATACATACACAACATGAGGAGATGTCGTAGTGAATCAGTGGGTTTTACAATAGTCCGAATTTGAGTAGACATTGTGTTTTTCAAAACAACAGCGTATAAAATGGCGGCAAAAATGGGATTGGATGTGGGTTTTTTGCTATTTCCCAATTAGCTTTCGCCAAATGGTTGGGAACGAGCTAGCTACTAGAAAAAATTCACCTATGCACATTGAAAAAATGCATGAAAAACATACATATGAACATACATCGATACATACATAACATGAGGAGACACCGTAGTGAAACAGTGGGTTTTACAATAGTCTGAGTTTTAGGAGACAGTGTGTTTTCCAAAACAACAATGTATAAAATGGCAGCAAAAATGGAATTGGATGTGGGTTTTTTCCTATTTCTTTTGTGTGGCACAAGAAAACTGGAAGGGAATGATGTGCGCCTTTTTTGTTTGGAGAAAGCAAGGTGAAAATACTATTTGTTTTGTTTCCTGTATGCACGTTGAAAGGGAAAGGTGAAGGCCTGAGAGCACGTGGACGACTTCGAGGAGAATACCGACCAAATAAGCTGAAGCGTGGAGTGCACGTGCAGGATTTGGAGTAGAATACATATGACATCAAGGTGAGGGGTAATTTTGTTGCAAGTAGAGGGTTTTGCAAGATGTTTTAATTTGAAATTTAGGAAACACAATGTGGAGTATTTCAGTTGACTTTTTGACTATTTCCCAATTAGCTTTCACCAAATGGGCAGGAGCCAGCAAAATGCTAGACAAAATTCACCTATGCACATTGAAAAAACACATGAAAAACATACACATGAACTTACATGGATACATACATAACATGAAGAGACGTCGTAGTGAAACAGTGGGTTTCACAATAATCCAAGTTTTAGGAGATGGTGTGTTTCCCAAAACAAGAGTGTATAAAATGGCGGAAAAAATGGGATTGGATGTGGGCTTTTTGCTATTTTTCCCAATTATGATTTTGAATGTTGGGTTTTACATGATTTTCAAAATATAGCATTTGATTATTGCAGGTGATTTTTCTTTCTACAAACATTATTCAGTAATTTCACTCATATTTGTACAATGGGTTGTCGCTTTTTTCATTCAGAAAGGGAAAAATTTGATAACTAGGAAATGGGGAGGAAATGAACAAAAAATTTCAAAACCCTCGATAGAAAAAAATGGTTTCAACTAAATAAATTCTTCAGCAACCCCATAATTTAAAAAACATAGATGGGAGAAGATGCAAAACTAAAACCCTCAACTGAAAATAACAAACCCTTAATGGAGCAACGAATGTCGTTCATTTCTTCATTGTTCATAGCATAATGGCAAGATGGCACATACACAAAGTTGATATACATACCTGAACGAGCTCTGCATGGCTGCTACTCCGGTGCTACTGCATGGCTGCTACTCTTGCCCTCGCTATCCACCAAAACATCGCCGTCCAAAAATGGCAAAAATGGGACCTTGTCGGCCCTTTTTATTGTTTGCTAATAATGGTTTCGTTTGGCCACGTTTTACACTTTTTGTCCATCCATGCCAAATGATTATTTTGAAAAAACCATCGGCGTTGACATGATTTTCCGATGACGGGACAGCAAATGGCAGGGGGATGGGATGTCTGGCCGTCATGTCTTTCCTTCCGTCCGACAACCTTTTTCGTCACGACTCTTTTCTCCATGCGCTATGGGCGCACAACCCATGATATACACATAGGTGAATTTTGTCTAGCAGTTAGCTTTTGCCCTATTTGAATGTGGCTATTTAGCCCTTTTAAATATTAAAAGTAAGAACACACGGATTTGAAGTTTATTTAAGAATTTCCAATAAATGTATTAATTGCTTGTGACAATAAATTTGTCATAGTATTGACAATAGTATTATGTATTATCTACCTCCTTTATAGTAACATGATTAGCAACAACCATACAAAGAAATTTAGTTTTGTTTTAATGCTGAAGATAGGCATATTAGATTTGCCATGGTAAATGCCTACCAAACACACGATCCAACATGTTGCATTAAGGCTATTAATAATTGATTGCCTACATATTTTATTCAAAATTAATGTTATATAGGCTTAAACTTCTACGAACCATACTCATGAAAACACACATCACCAAATAAAACTATCTCGTGAAAGGTAAAGATGGCTGGTTAAAACAAAAAATGCTAAAAGAGTTTTAGGGCTTTTGGATAAAATAAATCATTAGGTGAAAGGCACAAACTTTAAATCTTCAACTATCTTCCCGAACCTGATGAAATGGGAGTTTTGGAATAGGGTAGAGAGAACAGATAAAAGTATAACGATAACGAATTTTGGTTAGTTCATTTAGCCACAAATTCTTGGGTAGACATGTAAGCAAAATGGGAAAGCATGGAGATAACTTGAGATAGATAAAGATTTCTTTTGTCCGTACCTTTCGATACCCTCTAATGATTCTATCAGATGATGTTTGATTTTATTTTATTTATTTATTCTTTTACTCTACTAGTAGAGAAGAATATGAAGAATGTCTCCCTCGATACACACTTCTCTCACTCAATTCTACACTATAAAAAATATATTTATCTACCACATAAGTTTTTCTGCATGAATCCCCAATCCTTTGCTCATGTGTCAAGAGGGATTACCAATATAGCTGTGTGGGCAATTTTCTGAAGTTTTGACTCTTAGCATTTTACCTATATCGCCCTTCCAGAGACAAAGGTTACCCATGACCTTCATGGTGACACTACATCAAGTCAAGAGGTTTAACTTGAATTATCCAAGAAATATGAAACTAAGAGTCATCCTTTACATTCTCACATGAAGAACCTCTTGTTTGACAGGAACAACAAAACAACACAAAAACAATATTATTAGAAGACGACATTAAAGAAATTTGTACAAACACTTAATGTAGAGTGAATTCCACAACCTCACCCATAACAAAGGCATAAGAGCATGAGAATGAACTCTTGGAATTATTGTTTAGTTTTCAACATATTTCATAGAGAAATTTGTTTGATATGCAACATTTAATCTTTCAACTTTCTCCATCTCAAAATCTATAAATTTGCAACTATCCATTTTATAGCTACACTATATCTTAGACAGAAAAATGCCCGACCATAAAAACCATGAGGAGTCTCATGAATTTAAATACTTATTTGCAAACCATATCAAATAATCAATAACTTGTGCATGTAAGGAAGCAAAGGTGTGCGGAATCGCTTCCTACGCTAATCTTGAGAGAACGAATATGCAAATTTCAACTTAACTGATTACAGGAATCTCAAGAAACATACAAGAACATGAATAAAACAATGAACACATAAGACAATGATTATCATGGGGAAAACCCTTACGGGAGAAAAACCCCACCCTCTAAAACCTGCATAATGTATTATCAAATCAAAGAAGATTACAATACACTTGCAATGCAAGTTCTTACAAGAGCATCACCTCAACTCAAGCTTGGAGAGACACCACTAGCATCCTTCTAGCACCTAGCCTTGCAAACAAAACTCCATTGTGTAAACTCCTCCCCAAGCCCTCCTTATATAGTGATTTACAACCTGGAAACCATTTGTGGTTTTACAAAACCATGGGCTTAACCACCATGCCACATGTTGCCCATTTTTGACATTTACATTTTCAAGATGGAAAAACAACCAGGTTAAAATAGTAATCCCGTCCATAATTTTTTCCTCTAGTTTAGACCCCCATAAAAGACATAAAACAAATTAACTATGCTCTAAAAATGGCCCTCTTATATTCTACTAAGGACAAGGCACCTTTTAACAACTCATACACCTTTTTCCAATGCATAAACATGTGGAAAACTGCCACAAACAAATTCTGTAATTTTCCTGGAAAAGGCTTGCAAGGTTGAGACATATTTCTCAACAATCTCCCACTTGTCGAACACCTTGCAAGAGTTAGGGGATCCAAAATATCATGGACTTAATTGCTAGGGGCCGAAAGGCCCATAGACTCTGAACACCATCTGAACTTCTCTGTGCTCACAGGTTTGGTTAATGCATCAGTAACATTCACCAAAGTGTCTACCTTCTCCAACTTCACCTTGCCATCCTCAACCATATCTCTCACAAAATGATATTGTACATCAATGTGTTTGGTCCTGGCATGAAAAGTCGGGTTCTTCGCTAGGCAGATTGCACTTTGACTGTCACTATAAATTGTCACTGCACCCTGTTTGAACTCTCTATCTGAACACAATCTCTTAAGCCAAATGGCTTCCTTACAGGCATGAGTAGAAGCCATATACTCTGCCTCTGTAGTGGACAAGGCAACCACAGCCTGTCGCTTGCTCATCCAACTAATTGCACCACCAAATAATGTAAACACATATGCACTGGTGGATCTTCTTCTATCAACATCACCAGCCCAGTCTGAATCCACACAGCCTCGAATATCCAAGGAATGCTTGTTTCCTATTCCATGAAAACATATAGAGTACTCTGAGGTACCCCGCAAGTATCTGAAAACTCTTTTAACTGCATCCCAATGTGCTCTTCCTGGATTAGACATGTAACGGGAAAGTACTCCCACTGCTTGGGCAATGTATGGTCTTGTACAAACCATAGCATACATCAAACTTCCAACAGCACTCTGGTATGGTACTCGACCCATCTCTTCCATCTCTAATGGGGATGTAGGACACTGTGAACTAGAAAGCTTTGTTCCCATCGTAACAGGAACACTCAATGGTCTAGAATCCTGCATATTGAATCTTTTCAAAATAGTACCAACATACTTACTCTAGCCTAGCCAAAGCTTTCTGTTTTGTCTATCTCTTACAATCTCCATTCCCAGAATGTACGTTGCTGCACCAAGATCTTTCATTTCAAACTTCGCTGAGAGTTGAGATTTTAATTCTGCAATCAAACCTTTTCCTTTGCCAATAAATAACATGTCATCGACATACAAGGCAATAACCAAGAAACAATCGCCATCAGATTTGAAATATATACAATGATCAGATTTAGATCGCACAAATCCCAAACTCAAAACATATGTATCAAACTTCTGGTACCACATCCTAGGACTTTGTTTCAAACCATACAAGGATTTCTTCAACTTACAGACCAAATGACTTTTACCTTTTACCACATAGTGCTCTGGCTGTGTCATATAAATTTCTTCCTCCAAGTCTCCATGAAGGAAAGCTGTTTTCACATCCATTTACTCGATCTCTAGATCATAAGCTGCTGCAATAGAAAGAAAAAATCGAATGGATGTCATTTTGGCTACAGGAGAAAAAATCTCACCATAATCTACCCCCTCAACCTGGGAGTAACCCTTAGCAACCAATCGCGCTTTGTACTTCTCAATGCTTCCATCTGAACCCATCTTCTTTTTGAACACCCATTTACAACCAACAGGTTTCCGTCCTTCAGGCAATGGTACAAGGTCCCATGTATCATTCCTCTTAAGAGCTGCCATCTCTTCATCCATGGCTATTTTCCAGGACTCTGAATCATTCATACCAAGAGCCTCTTCTACAGATCTTGGTTCATCGATGTTAGCATTCAAAGCAAATATACACCTCCAATCATCAGGAGAATGCCCATACCTTTCAGGTGGTTTCCTTTGTCTAGTAGACCTTCGAGCAAGATCTGGTTCATTATCAGGTTCAGGTTCAGGTACCTCTTCTTCCTCTGATGATTCAGAACTCGTAGAGCTCTCCTCGACTTCTTGTCTTTCTAAGGGCCTTGATTCAACTTTCTCTGGTGTAGTAGGTAGTTGAATCACATCTTCCTTTTCTTCTATTTGTTTTGGCTGCACTGTAACAAAAGAAGGCTTAGTTTCTCTAAAAATAACACTTCTGGAATAAAATACCTTTTGTGCAACAGGATCCCAAAGCTTGTATCCTTTCACACCATAACTGTATCCGATGAAAATACATTTAACAGCTTTGTTATCCAATTTTTTCCACTTCTCCTTTGGCACATGAGCATATGCCTCACAACCAAAAACTCTCAGATGTCTAAGTGAAGGCTTGTGGCCCGACCATGCTTCCATTGGCGTTTTATCAACAAGAGCTGATGTAGGAGACCTGTTTATCAGGTAGCAGGCAGTGGCTACAGCTTCAGCCCAGAACTTTTGTTCTAGTCCAGCACCACTCAACATACTCCTAGCCTTCTCCATCAGGGTCCTGTTCATTCTTTCTGCAACTCCATTCTATTGTGGAGAATACGGAGTTGTCTTCTGTCTTTTAATACCACAATCTTTACAAAATGTATCAAAATCATTAGAGCAATATTCACTGCCATTATTAGTTCTCAAACATTTTATTTTCTTTCCAGTCTGCAACTCTACCATTGCTTTAAATTCTTTGAAATGACTGAAAACTTCAGCTTTACTCCTAAGAAAATAAACCCATGTTCTTCTACTGAAATCATCAATGAAAGAGACATAATAAACTGATTTACCAATAGAAGGAACATCAACTGGACCAAATACATCTGAATGGATCAGATCCAATATACATGAAGACTTATGAGAACTGGAGTAAAACTGAATGCGGTTTTGTTTTCCATAAATACAATGCTCACAAAAATCAAATTCAAGATTGCAATCATTTAACCCATCAACAAGATTCTTATTTTTCAAGGTCCGTAGACCCTTCTCACCTATGTGGCCAAGTCTTTGGTGCCATAACATGGTCTTCTCTGCAGGCAGCTTTGATTCGGTAGACAGAGCACCCTTGGGTACCCAAAAACCACGACCATTTGTTGAAAAAGAAAACCTCTCATTTTCCAACAGAGTAGTCTTTTTCACAATCTTATCAGAAGTACTATTGCACTCAACCGTGATGCATCAAGCTGGTACAGTGTACCCAATCTGCTTCCTCTTGCTATTACCATAGCACCTCTTACCATTTTCACACTTGCTTCAGAGAACTGTACATGCACACCCGCATCTATTAGTTTACTAATAGATAACAAATTTCTTGCTAGTCCCGGGATATGCAAGACACCATCAAATCTTCTAATTCTACCATCAGAAAATTTTACACGAATACTTCCACGGCCAACAATATCAAGAATAGAGTTATCACCCAAATACACCTTATCACCATCAAAATTTTCATACTTACTAAACCAGTTTCTATTAGGAGTCATGTGGAAAGATGCACCTGAGTCTATTAACCATGCATTATCACTTGCATGAGTGGCCAAGGCTGCGATAAAAGTGTCTCCATCTTCCTTCTCGGACTTAGAATCAGAATCTTGCTTCTTTTTCTTCTTCTTCTTTTCCTCTTTGCAATCCTTTCGGAAGTGTCCAGATTTACCACAATTCCAACATATCACCTTGGACTTACCAGGGGATTTTGATCTCCCCTTATTCTTGGACTTAGAACGGCCATGCTGCTTTTCATTCTTGCCTCTTTCGTTTGGTCTTCCTCGAACACTCAAAGCCTCTTTAGCATTCAGAGAGACCTTCCTTCTCATCTCCTCAGAAAGTAGAGAACCAACAACATCCTCCATCTTCAAGACAATAGAAGTGCTCCCTATGGCCATGACAAGGTTGTCCCATGAATCTGGCAATGAACATAGTAGGATTTGGCACCTTTCTTCTTCATCCATCGCTAACCCCAACTGAGGTCAACTGAGTCACCAACATATTGAAACTTTCCAGATGCTCAGGAATTCGTCCACCTTCTTCCATTCTCAAGGAATACAATTTCTTCCTAAAGAAAATCTTGTTAACAAGTGATTTCGCTTGATAGATCTCACTTAGCTTCTTCCAAAGCTTCTTTGCGGTAGACTCTTCATGCACATTAATCAGAATTGAGTCTGCAAGACACAATCTTATGAGACCTTTAGCTTTTCTGTCCATAACATCATATTATGCAGCTAAAGTCGGATCTGTAGGCCTTAGGTTATTCTCATCCACCGCATCCCATAGATCCCGATCAATCAACAGATCTTCCATCTTCAGCTTCCACATCTCAAAGTTTGTGCCAGAAAACTTTTCTACATCAATCCTCCCCGACATGCTTGCCATCTTTACGATCCTGCAATACAAAAAATGAAATACTCTACACAAGCTCCCACTCAAACCTTGATTAGCTCAAAAAACCCTGTACCCAACAAACAGAACCAAAATTGGCCAGGCTTTGATACCACTTGTAAGGAAGCAAAGGTGTGCGGAATAGCTTCCTACGCTAATCTTGAGAGAACAAATATGAAAATTTCAACTTAACTGATTACAGGAATCTCAAGAAACATACAAGAACATGAATAAAACAATGAACACATAAGACAATGATTATCGTGGGGAAAACCCTTACGGGAGAAAAACCCCACCCTCTAAAACCTGCATAATGTATTATCAAATCAAAGAAGATTACAATACACTTGCAATGCAAGTTCTTACAAGAGCATCACCTCAACTCAAGCTTGGAGAGACACCACTAGCATCCTTCTAGCACCCAGCCTTGCAAACAAAACTCCATTATGTAAACTCCTCCCCAAGCCCTCCTTATATAGTGATTTACAACCTGGAAACCATTTGTGGTTTTACAAAACCATGGGCTTAACCACCATGCCACATGTTGCCCATTTTTGACATTTACATTTCCAAGATGGAAAAACAACCAGGTTAAAATAGTAATCCCGTCCATAATTTTGTCCTCTAGTTTAGACCCCCATAAAAGACATAAAACAAATTAACTATGCTCTAAAAATGGCCCTCCTATATTCTACTAAGGACAAGGCACCTTTTAACAACTCATACACCTTTTTCCAATGCATAAATATGTGGAAAACTGCCACAAACAAATTCTGTAATTTTCCTGGAAAAGGCTTGCAAGGTTGAGACATATTTCTCAACAGTGCATTTGTAAGTCACTACACAGACATCAGAAATAAATTTAAAGTTATTAAAGTATATGGCACCTTTTCTACATACATGGCTCCAACGCCAATGGTGATGAACATTGAGGATGAGAGATGTCCACCCTTTCTCCTACACCTCTCACCCTCCTCTGCTCTCCTCGGAAATGACTTTTTATTCAGACTGTGCTTTGAACTCTCCAATTACAAAAGCCTCTTTGCGCTAGAAGTGAACTGTAGACCTCCACAAGCTAAATTTTAACCCTGTTTTACTGCTTTCCCCTATTGTTCTTTCCTTCCTCTCCTACATGTTGACAGGAACTACTATACACATATACTTCTCCTCTCTTGTGTATCTCAAGGAATCGCTACATCCCTTACATTGTGATGGATTTACATAACAACCATATTCTCCTCTTCTACTACTATTGTGATTCTCTTTCCCTCTATGCACTTGCCCTCATGCACAATTGCTGGTTCTCCTCCCCTAAATACAATGCATATATTCAGCCCTAAGGGATCCCTCTCCCAAAAACACACAAACCATTATAAGAACAGAAGCAATCCATTTTAAGCTAGCACACGATATCCTTAAACTTATGACTCCACCATAATCCGATGGCTTCCTCCCTACATGTGCCAAACTGGTAGCTTGCCCCTGGCGTAAAAAAATTCACCATCCCTTGGAAAGACTTTTTTTTTGCAATCTGGAAAAACATCATACATCAACTATTTTCATAATTCAATAACTAATGCCCTATCGACCAGTTAATCAAGTATTAACTCCCCAAGGTTGAAGTAGTGTATGGGCATTCAATGAAGCACATAGTATATAGAAGTTTCAACTTGGTTGATATGAACATATTAAATGTTGAAGTGTGGACAGGCACGCAAATTGTTTCATAAATGAAATGCCCCAATAATTCTGGTATCACCGAAAGTCATGGCTAGGTCTTTTGGGAAATCAAGAATTAAATCTTCGCATTGAATATGGGTTGATTCTCACCCCATGCTCTCATCCCCATAAAATCTGCTCGACCCTACTCTTTCATAATGACCTCTCTATAATTCCTTTACTCAAAGATTTTGGTGTTCTTTTAGAGACATGGCATATACTCATAGTTTCCTCAGTGATGAGACGTCCTCCATTACCATTCTCTTGCGTGTGTGATTTTTGAGGTGAGCTGAGAGTTTTGTACTTAATACTTTCTTCAGAGATGGTGCAGCCAAGATTGTTTAACTCTTAGACTTTTTTTTATATCTTTCAATTACCACGTCAGAATTCGGTTAAAGTTATTAATAAGATTTGACTACAAGCTATGGAAACATAACTTACTTGACCCCAAATTCATTGGAGTTTTAGATTTAATTTGATTCGTTTATTATGTATTTAATATTTTTAATACCATGTTACTTCGGAGAAAAAATAGTCATTTAGTACCAATCTTGGATGAACTTAAGTTTATTAACAGATTAAATTACATTACACCTAATTATGCCTTAGTGAATTACATAATTATATACATTGATTCAAGTTTAATCTCTTCTTAATATTATATAAATTACATCTACTTGTTATACAACTACACAAAACATTATATCTCTAGAGAGAACAACAACATATAGCAAGTGACATTCAAAATAATACTTTAATAGGCATAGAAAATTTGCATTACAATAGCATGAAGGATGTTATGACAAAGTTGACATTTCCTCAATAATATGGAATAATCACAAGATAAATAATAAACCATAGACTACCTTCTCTCCAAACCAATCATATAATGTCTCTATTCATATCATAGACCCAAAGATCATAAATATTAAGTGACCCATTCCATGTCCCTTCCAAAAGGGATAATCATCAAACTATTTTCTTTAATAAAATTTATTTTCTTGAAATAAAAAGAAAAATAGAATGCAACAAAATAAAACTATGTTATTAGTTACAATTAATATAAATAAAAATTTGAATATTAAACTATTAATTAACATTAACTACACTTGAATTTGAATCTCAAATTATTTAAATAAATATTCATTAACAAATTATATTTCTAATGATATGCATACACCTTTATAAAGATGAATACTTTCTATTTCAAAGAAAATAATCTAACCTATACCAAAACAACAATCTAATTCGGCAAGAGAATAAATAACAGTACATATTTATCTATTAACAATGACCTTGCATGCAATTGAATTTCAATTATGTAGATATACTAATTATTAAACATGTAGCATTATGAAGATCAATATTATTCACCAAACATGATGACACTTAGCCCCTTATTTATCACTTTTAATCTAACTATTGGTTAATGGAACACACATAAGAAAATATAGAGTAGAATGAATCACACATAAGGTGGGGGCTTATAGAGAGGGATAGAGAGAGAGTGGGAGAGAGAGAGGGGGAGTGGGAGAGAGAGAGAGGGAGAGAGTGAGAGAGGGAAAGATCTAAGAGGAAGAGAGAGAGAGGGGGGAGAGAGAGGGAGAGGGAGAGGGAGAGGGAGATATTATTAAATCAAATAGGGGAAGACGGGAAGAAGGGGAGAGAGAGGGAGAGAGGGAGAGATAGATATATATATATATATATATATAGATAGATAGGGGAAGAGGGGAAGAAGGGGAGAGAGAGGGAGAGATAATTAGGAGGGAGAAGGGAGAGGGGGAGACAGGAAGAAGGGGATAGAGAGAGAATTATGAGGGGGAAGGGAGAGGGGAAGAGTGGAAGAAGGGGAGAGAGACAGAGAGATAGAAAGAGAGATAGAGAGAGGGAAAGATAGAGGGAAAGGGAGAGATAGAGAGAGATAATTAGGAGGGGGGAGGTAGTGGGGAAGAGGGGAAGAAGGAGATATATATATATATATAATTAGGAGGGGGAAGGGAGAGGGGAAGAGGGGAAGAAGGGGAGAGACGGAGAGAGGGAGAGTGGGAAAGAGAGAGGGAAAAAGATAGAGAGAGAGAGAGAGATAATTAGGAGCGGGAAGGAGAGAGAGAGAAGGAGAGAGAGAGGGAGAGGGAGAGAGAGAGGGAGGGAGAGAGGGAAAGAGATAATATTTAAATATTATACATAATAATATAATATATTATATATTATACATAATTTTGTAAGAGATTATCATAAATTATATGTTATATATTAAATTATAAACTATATTGTATATTCTCAACTAGATATATTAAAATAAACTATAAACTATTTATTGAAATTTTTTAAATCATATATTAAAAACTAGATTTGATTTTTTTAAATTATAAATAAAACAAATCGAATATCTGATTTGGATATTGTATGTTTTAAATAATATATTAAAAACTATATTAGAGTTTTTAAAATTATATGTAAAAAAAATCAGATATCCGATTCAAAATGGATATCCGATTTGAATCAGATATCCGATATGTCTGACATAAAACATACTACTTAGGGATTAGCCTCGATTTTTCTTCAAAATTTGGCTAGGACATGCCAATCCTAAGAAGTCAACACAGAAAACCTATTTAACAGCTTACCTTACTTTTCTAGACTTCACCCATGTGGCTGACGACTTTTTTCTTACCCTAAATTGATTAAACGAAAAGGGTTTTTAAAGGATATTCTTAATTTTCCACCAATATAAATTATGCTTTACTTTGAATTTAATAAATAATTACTATTATTTTCTATTTGAATTATGACTAAAGTCCTGATTGATAGGTTGATTGAAAAACACCTATATCTTTCAAACTGTATCACATTTTTTGAATCCAAAACATGTGACACATTATATTCTTTGCATACTATAGGATTAAAAAAAAAATTGAATTTCATGAAGTTTTGACCAAGTTAAGGTGGCTAGACATACGAGTTTTTATATTTTTTAAAAGTTGTAATAAAAAATTCATAATTAATTATTTACTTGGAAACAAAATACAAAAAAGTATGCATCACATTGATACATGAGTCCTCTACTTATATTTAAAATATTATTAAAAAATATTATCATTTTATTGTGGTTAGGGTGGTCAGCCAAACACCTACTTCTTATTTTTTCCTTGAAATTTAATTACTAGTCCATTGAAATTTAAAATATTCACCAAATAGATATATATCTAGTAGTTTAGAAACTACATTCAATTTTCTACAGATTCTATTTTACATATTTTTGAAATAATATAGATAACTTATTCAAATTTTTACATCAAGTTGTCTAACTCTGATTTTTCTGAATTTTCATTGCCACTTAAGGGCCTATTTTTTCCATGATGATCCTGCACATACCCTTATCCTTTAAAAAAGTCACTCATGTCATTCTTGAGTAATCATCTATCAGTAACATGAAGTACCTTTCTCCTTTCAATCCCTTTGTCCTTGTGGGACCCCAAAGATCAATATGCACTAACTTGAATGACTTTATAGTTGCATACTCTTTTTTCTAAAATTTGGCCATTGTTTTCCTGCCTTTATGACATTCCTTGTAAGTCATGTTTGTTGGTTTGGTTATATTTGTAATGTTTCTAACAAGTCCTTTTGAACTCACTTTTACTATATTATAAAAAATTGCATGGCCCATTCTCCTATACCATAACAAAATCTCATCAATTTGTCCTATTAGATAGCTTTGACCATTCACTTCACAAATATTATACATATTTCTTTCAGTGCTTTTTCCCTCTACAAATAATCTCCCTAACTTATTTATCTTACATCCTTCTAAATTAAATGAAACATTCTATTAATTGTCACACATCTAGTTGATACTTAGGAGATTGTGTTTTAGTACTTAAAATTAAAGGAAAACATGTGTAGGCAATTTTCCATCAATTCTAAGAGTTCCTTTACCTCATATTTTTACAAAAGTATTGTCTCCAAAACTAAAAAAATCCTCTTTGAATTTATTTAGATTGATGAACTTTCTCTTATCACCAATCATTTGTTTTGAGCAGCCATTGTCTATCACCCACAAATTTTTCTTCTTTGTATGAAGTGTATTTTTAGCTATCATAGATTGTGAACCTTTATGATCTTTCTCTTTCCATAATTTATTGGGCTTCTTTTATGATTCATTTTTTCCTTTTGCAAAGACATGTGGACCTTTGTTCACTTTGGGGGGACATTATTTTCTTCTTATATTTTATTTTGATCTTACAAAATTTGTTCTACATTTTCTATCTATGTTACCAAAATTATTACAATTATAACATATTACATTTGTATATATCAATGGAGAAAATGAATTTGTACTCATAAAGTTTTTTTCCTTCTAGGCACAACTTTGTATTTACTAGCCCTATGACCAAACTGATTACAAGTATAGCAATAACCATAGAAACATGAGGGATACCCGGTCATAGCATTTCTTTGTGTAAGATGAGGAGGTCTTCTTGTCTTTTAATTCTTCAATTATCTCACCCTTGTGAAATCATCCACATCAGCTCCATCTGTGTTTTTCATCCTTCAAGTTTCTAGAGACCAACTTATGATTCTTGTTATCTTCTACAAATTTCTTTTCTCCTTCATCTTTCTTCATATAAGTAGTGCATGTGTCTGATTTTGCATCTCCAAAGGCATATTTCTTAGAATATTTAGTGTAAGATTTCTTCAACTTTGTTTCAAAATTTTCTTTAGCTTTGAAGTTGTCACATAAGTTTGTAGATGCACTATTAGTAGGACTCTTTCCTTTTTTCAAAGCCAATACTATTATTTTTTTATGGCTTTTGAGAGTTAATTAGCTCATCCAAAATTTCAAAACCATATTTTAGCTTTAAATCATTTAAAGGGTAACTTGTGTATTTTCTAGAGCCTCTCCTTAATATTTTCATGAAGTTAACCTCTGTAGACACATAAAAATGACCTAGGTCTGCAAGCACTATTTTACCACTTTTCGTCCTAGCATAATTATGACATTTTAATTATGTTTCTAACCCACCTTAAACTATTAATTAAATAATTCATAATTATTTAATTAATTCATGATTTTGTATTCTTCATGATTATTTAAATAGATCTTATTTATTTATGTAGTGCATCACTAATTATCTAAATTCTTCTCATAATTAAATAAAGTTCTCAATTTATTTAATTAATCTTTATCATTTATGTCCTCTTGATTATTAAATAAATATATTTTAATTTATTTATTTAATATTTCACTAATTCCCAAATCCTCTTTTAATTAAATAGATTTATTAATTTATTTAATTAATCAATCACCTCCTCTAAATTAAATAATTATTTCTAATTATTTAATTGGCTTATTTGACATTTCCCTCTTTTTAAATAAAACAATTTATTTAAAAATGGCTTCACATGGTTAACTACTTCTTCTTTAAGTAAATAATCTTAAAATCAATTATTTACTATCTCACTAAATCCATATTTTGAATTAATTTTAATTCAAAATAGTAATATTCTTCTACAAATCAAGTAATTGCTAAAATTACTAATTTTCTAAATCTCATCTTCTTATCTTTTGATTTTTACTAATTTTCATCTCACTGTCATGTTTATTCTTCATCCTTGATTTAATTTCTTAGATTAAATTTTGTGCACTCATTTGGAAATTTTACCATAACCCTAATTGAGGGTTGCCATTTTGAATCTTGATCATTGATTCTAGGGTATTTCTCATTCTCTCATCTCATCCATCCATCCAAAATTGCATTTTCTATAAAATGATAATTTTGTTCTAATCTTGAATCTCTTAATATCTTGAAATCTTGAATCTCGTAATCTTGAATTTAGAGCTTCTTAATTTCATTTTTCTTAATCTCTCTCTTGCATATTAGGCTTGTCATTTCAATTATTTTCATTTAGAATTTAGTTTCTAGTGCATAGCAATAGAATACAAATCCTTCAAAACTTTTCTTAGGGCTAGTCAATATAGAGTTTTCTCATTACAAATCTGAGGGCATACTCATTATCATAGCAAGCTAGAAGGTGCAATGGAAGTCAACCATGGAGAAGGAAGGATTGGTTGAGAGCTTTCTTATTCGTTCCTCTACTTTTTTTTCTTATGCATTTCATTGATTTTATGGATTTAATTGATATACATTGTACGATGCTAACCAATTTGATGATGCATAAAAATCGTCAATGACATTGGTGAACCCGACATCTTCTTTAAACATGTTTTTGCAGGTTTTCATATGGATTCTCATTTTCTTTGTGGGTATAGGTACGAAATGACACAATTGACAGACCGTGCGATGCAAATTCTCTATTGCACCACATTCGATTTCGCGAGTGACGCAATCAATTTGTTGCAACCCATTTGAATGTCTGAATGATGCAACTACCCTATCGCGACACATTTGCAAGACTTTGAACTGCAAACACCATATCAAGTCGCATATGCTCTATTGCGATGCAAATGACTGGTATGAATTTTTTTCCTTTTTTTTTTTTGCATTTTTTTCCTGTTTTTTGCTTTTAGATTAGAAGTTTTCCAAGATACTAATATTTTTGTGACTGCATGTGTCAAAGCTAGAGTTTACCAAAAATTTCTTGATTGTTTATTTAATTTAATATCACAATCATACATTTATTCACTCATCAATAAAATGAACATACACGCACTTTCATAAGGTTAAAAAGAACAATAAATTTTCTTTTTCATGGGTTTACAATTAACTACTAGTTAAACAATACTACAAACGGTTAAAATGAACCCCATGTTTGACAAATACTACAAATAGTTAAAATGAACCCCATGTTTTTTTTGTTTGTCAACACATTTCATTTTGGGCTTAAAAAGAACATCATGGAAGTGCGAGTTAAGATATTCATGTGCTCTCATTGTTTTTAAACAAAGATTGATTAAACTATGAATATTTTGGCTTGCTTTTGTTAGCCTTAGAATTTGGGCCTGCTTTGGTGGGAAAAAGTACTCACCCCAAAGTGACTCAAACCGGGAATGTGCTAAAGCCAAGCGACACCCAATCGGTATATAAATTATTCATGTTAAGGAAAGCTTAGCATTACAAAAATTCCTCTGGACTAGCAATTGACTCCCCAGTACCCTTGTGATGTGTTGAAACTCATAGAGCGTAACCTATGTAGATTGGGATGATAATGCCTCTTGTGTGGCCTTTTGAATGTGTGCCCGAAATAAATCCTTTATTTTAGAAAACCACAAACCTTCTATTCTTTGGTGCAGAAATGGTCATTGCCAAGGCACCTGCACCTATGCATTCTTAGTAGAAATGATCAATCTGCCATGGGAGATTCATGAAGATTGGAAGCTTGGTTGCCTTGAGAAGTAAGTGCACTGTAAGGTGGAGTTTGTGGGGCCAAGATTCTAAATTCATTCGCTAAGGATATGCAGTTAGCGGGATCCATAAGAATATTGTCCTTGTAGACTTAGGATTTTTGTAAAATGACTTCTATGTGGTTGATTTTCATTTTTTTTTTACAAACACCATGTGTTTGCCAACTATTTTCAGATAATTCCAACAAATAAACATAAAAATTGCCAAAATCTAAAACAAACTGGTCAAATTGCTGAAATTTTTTTTTGAGCCGTAATTGCCCTATCAAGCTGCACTTGCTTATTTCTGAGCCACAATCGCTCTTTTGGGCCTCATTCGCCACTCATCACACCGCAATCACATTATCAAACCGCATTTTCTTGCTCATACGCCATAATCACCTTTCCTAATTGCATTTGACTGATACTGAGCCGCATTTGCTAGTCAGAACACCACAATCGCCTAACTATGATGCATCTATCCTATCATAATGCATTCACTATGACACATTTTAGGGACTTCAAAAAAATATCTTTTTTCTGTCAAAACTGAGGTCCAAATTAGACTTTTTTCTAGATTCCATCAAGTATTTCTCTATTGTTCTTGTCAAACCAAACATTGAATTGCTCAAATTCCCTCATCATTGCATTATAGTTAGCATTATCAACTCACCATAGGTCTTAATTTGCATTTGATTAGTTGCATTGTTAAACTCTACCATCTCCTTAGACACTCATTTTGCAGAGTTTAGGAGTAGATTCCTTGTCATTTATTGTCAAACCTTTGCATTCAAAAGTAGGTTATTATTGGACTCAATCACCCTTTGTCTTTTAGTCAACATCTTTGGTGAATTATTTCCCACTCAATAGTCTAGTGCAGAAATTTCACTTTTTCTTCCTTTAGTCCTTTTATAGTCCATCGATATTCCAAACTTGAATCATTTCCAACACTTTGTTTGGTCAAGTATTCATCTCCTTAGATTTATCAATAGTGAGTGCATTTTAGGCTCCTTTTAGTTTGCATACCATTAGTCTCCTCACTTTAGTGTCATATCATTTGCATTCACAAACCTTTAGTCTCCTTTTGATCTCATTTTCATTTCATAGCATTCCTTAATTACAAAAAACCCAAAAACATAGTGTCATATTTAGGTCATTCTCCTTCATCATCCCAAAGTTGAGAAAACCTTTTTAAGGTTGAAACTAGGTTACAAAGGAAGAAAAAAAAACTTGACACATTCACGAAATTCGTCCTAAGTCCTAAAATGAACTAACATCCATCTTCATATTCTCTTCTCTTGTCCTTTGATGATATCCTATGACATATTCATGACATTCGTCCTAAGTCCTATCAGTTTCGGCCATGGTTAACATTTGGTTGACATCACCCCTTGCATATCCTTGCCTTTGGTCCATTGTCTGCCTATTTTCATATCATTTGATCTGAGTAGTCCCCAATCTGTTTGGGGGTAAGAAAATTCTCATGTAATTGTAGTGGGTGTTGCACATGATCCTGCATTCGTAAAATGTCCAGAAAAAATCCTAAAAAAATGAAAAAGTCCTAAAAAAAGATCTAATATTTGAAAATGTCCTAAGAAAATCCAAAAAATAGAGTCAAATTCAATGTTTGTCTTGTCAATCCAATCGGTCATGCCAATCAATATTTTGTCCACGTCTGAACTATGTTGTCTTTGCACATTTGCTACGTAGGCAAGATTCATCTTTGAATCCCCAAGACATTAGGTCAGTCCTTCTAGGTTGGTCACAATAAAATCATGATTCAAAATTATGTCCTTTGGACAAGGTCATTGGTTGTGTCAAACTACGAGGTCTCTAAGTGCACGACATAGGCAAGGCCATCAATCGATGATCCCCCGAGGTGGCACTAGGTCAATCCATTAGGGTTCATGGCACACAATTTTCACACACATCCAACTATCTTAAAATCAAGCAAATATTTCATCAATAATTTTGGTCAATTCAGCATGTCAGGAATGACAGGTAATCAAATTCTATCAAGACAATTTAATCTAGAAAATTTTTTGGTTCTTCTTCAAATGTGTCCTTCTGAAGAGAAACTCTCATCATTTCTTTATTCTTTTGGATGTGTCCTTCCTAAGCATTTTCCTCATCATCTGGCATTTTGATGGATTCTCCTAACTTTGAGAATCGATCTTCTAGATATCAATGTCATTTAGGATGTGTCCTCCCTGAATTTGATATCGCTTGACATTTGACAACACTTGACATTAAAACATTTGTCAAACACTTGACAAACTTTATCTATCTTTCTGAGGTTATCATGATATTAGTTCCTTATGTCACAGGAGCCATGACATATCATGATGATCATCCTTGTCTTTTTTATGATCACCCTGCTACTAGTTTCTTAAGGATGTCTTGACTTAAGGATTTAGAGAAGCAACGATGTAGTACAATGATTTTTTCTATCTGTTTTGATCACCCTGCTACTAGTTTCTCAAGGATGTCCTAACTTCAAGATGTATAGAAGAAACAAAATAGTACGATGATTTTTCTTGTCTATTTTTCACTATCATGTGGCTAGTTTCTCAAGGATGTCTTGACATTTGGATTTAGAGAAGCAATGATGTCTCATGATTAGTCTGGTTTTTCCTGGCGGTTGGTCATGATAGAGTGACTAGGGGAAATTATGTTCCTTGTATGAGTCATGATCATCCTTTTCTATGAACATTGATCTACGTGATGGTTTGACCTTGCACACTATCGATCTATGTCATATCATAGTGTTTGTTGGCCATCATGACATTTTTTCCCAATGATGATTAAGAGAAACAACTAGGATAGCACTATAGAAAATTTTTGAAGGATTTTTTGTTTTTGCACTAACATGCATAGCTTTCTTCGCACTAACATCCATCTTCATCTTCTCTTCTCTTGTCCTCTGATGATATCTTGTGACATACAAAAATCAATGCTGAATACATGATCATACGAGTATTTCATATTCACATTTCACATCTGCATAAATCAAATACCATAATTCACATTTGCATAACGCTATCATTTACATCCATCCATCTCACATCATAAAACCATCATTTGCATCAACATATAGGCATCATAAATATTATTTTCATTAATATATAATAATCACATCATCATACATTACACAATTCATACATACATAACCACATCCATAATTTCATTCATAAGCATAAAAAATGACATCTATACATCTCATAGCATCATAAAAGCATCACATAGAATCTAATAAATCATAAAAACACCATAACACATAGAATCATATAGGCCACATCAAAAATTGCATCACATATATATAATCTTACAAAAATGTAATGTCACAGGATAGAGTCATGGGATATCCCAAAAATGGAGCTCGTAGGCTCGAATATCATTATATGAAAGTGTCTAATACAGATATCAAAATACAAGTCCTAGGATGTGCCTCCTCTGTCTTGTGGAGGTGAATTATGAGGTGGCTATGACTGACTAACCACATTAAAGGTGACCTCGATGGGAGTGGTGTCTGGAGTTTGACTATGAGATCCCGAGGGATCAGTAACAAGAGGCTGACTGTGCTCTGCCTGGTGTCCTAATGACATTGATCTATGCCCATGCTCTGACCTATGGCTATGGCCTGATGAATGTCTATGGGAGTTGTGACCTATGACCTGATGCCTTCCCTGATGAAGTGGACCCCCAAGCACTAGTATGACTACCATTGTGTGACCTGGTGTTGTTATGGGTCTAGATGCCACTGCTTGTCCTACTGTATCATCGGGACAACCTTGGGTCTCATCTCTCTAGTGGAACAACCTCCTCATAAAGCAACCTATACCGACCCCTACTCTCGGCCATCCTGGCCAACTCCCTAGCCATATCCCTTGTCGGTCTGGTGCATAACTATGCAAACTTGGTGATTCATTTTTTTGCCTCCTATCGACGGATAACTACCTGATCTCTCTCCACCCTAGTAACCTCTAACTCTGCTACCAAGGCCTTGTTATGAGATAAGGCCGCATCAAGTCTGCTCTAAAGATCTACGATCCTTTGGTTAATAGTGGCATCTGTGACCAAAAATGGTGACCTGTCCCCCTCCTCATCTCCAACGATCATCCGCTCTCACAATATTTGGTCAGCCTCATCCTCCCCCTCATCCTCCTCCTCATCCCTCTCCTCCTCCCTCTCCTCCTCTCCTTGGACCTCCTCCACATCAATATCAAGAGGATGGTGCTCAATAAATGGATCTTCCTCTACTAGCATCTCTCCCTCTTCTCTCACCTCCTCTACTCTGCCCTCCACCTTCTCTCCACCTCTGACCTCCACCTCTACATCTTGCCTAAATGGCTGCTCTCTCTCCTCATCCTCCTCCCAGATGGGTGACAACGGTGCACCACCCACTCTCTGCATGACTCTCTTGGGCTGCCTCTACCCTTCGTCATCCCTCCTCCTCCTCGCATCCCTCTTGTCTTTGCTATCATCTCCACCTCTACCACCCCCACCATCTCCCCCACCTCTGCCTCAATCTCCTCGACATCCATATCTCCCTTTGTCCCCCCTGCCATCTCTGCCTCCATCTCTACCACCCTGGCCTCTCCTCCGCACCCATGGGATAACTGATCTCCAATCTATGGGATGTGGACCATCAAGATCTATCAAGGGAATCGACCTATGAATCTGCCACCAGGCATCAAACTTAGCAAACATCCCTGCATCTGCTAAACCTCCCCTCCACATCCATTGTTGTGCAACCAAGTTGTCTATCTGCTGCTCAACTACTGCCACTTCTATCGGTGGCCCCCATATGGTCTCTCTAAAAGACCATGCATACTCTGTTGTACCTACTGGCACATCCTGCTACTCCCCAAACTATTGTAGTACCCGTTGGGGTAGGTACATCTCTATGATCCACTTGCTCTGCATTGTGTGGCCAATCAAATATTGAAACTGACTACATAAAGACAAATGGCCATCCTAATCGGGCCATTGGGCACAATATTTGTAGGGCCTCCAAATGAAACTAATCAAGGTGTTAATCCAATGATTCCAGTAGTTGGTATCTCCCACATGATTCTAGTTAATTAAACCCGCATAAAGTTACACATAGGGCATCCCATCACCCAATTGCTTAATCTGCACCAGTGGTCAAAAAATCGGAATGTGGTCCCATGCCCAGATCATCAGTAATGTGGTACCACAGTTGATACTCTGTCCCTCATGGTAAACTACCTCATAAATCTGATGGTATAACATGGCCAACAGGCAAGGCTCCCAAGCAAAAAATTTCCTCTGACCATGCATGTGCACTAGTACCTGTCCCCATCCAATCAAAAATTCATGGCCAAAACAATCTGACATCAACACTCTAGAAATTTTTGTCATCGGCATGGCATCCCACCGTGGAAACTAATCGGCCACAACATCCCATGTGATCTCATACCCATGAATTCCTAGACTACCACCACTGACATCCTCATACATCTCTGCTAGGGTATTTTTCCCTCAATGCGGTTCGTATACAACCCTCTCCCCATTGATCGGGATGCGCAGAATGAGATAAATGTCCTCCAAGGTAACCATGGCCTCTCTTGTAGGAAGATGAAATAAGCAGGTCTCTGAATGCCACCTCTCAAAAAGCATTATCAATAACCCCCTATTTCCCCGAATAATGGGCATATGGGCGACATAGTATAATCCTAGTTGCATCAACCACTGTCTCTCTTTGTCGCTCAATTGATCTCCAAAGGCGTAGGTGGCTGGTCTGAACTCCCATGTGTATGTGGGCACTAATCATCTCTGCACATACAGAAACAAGAATTAGCACACATGGGCCAGCCCAATGGCATCTGAGAAACCAAGCATGCATCTAAAACAAGATTCTATACAAGGTCAATGCTAGTCAACCATGGTCAACTACAATTGCATCGGAATATGGCACATGTGGCTCAACATCTTGCAATTGTGTCGCAATAGCATAAATGTGTCATTTCATCTAGCAATTGCATGCCCTCACAATGATTGTGTTGTTTTGCAAGGCGATTGTGTCATGCCATTGCAATTGCGTTGCTGGACCTAGGGTTTTTGTTGCAACTTTGCAATTGTGTCTTGAAAGTAAGCACATGTGTTACAATTTGACGCTTGCATCGTTTGAGTTCGCAATTGTGTGCTTTTAGCAATTAACCTACCTACCCTTGCACTTGCATCGTGATGCAAACAAATGCATCAAACACGAAGGCGTTTGTGGCTTACACGACGACAATTACGTCGCAACACATTTTTTTCCCCCCATTGAACCTATTAAATGCACAAGAATCAAAAAAATTAAAAGCTGGATAGGGTACTTACCGGTGCCTCTGTGCCCTCAGTTCATCGGAATGTTCGCATGCGGTAGCCACGGTGATCTATCAAGGTGATCACCATCTTCTTTTTGAGCTTTGATCTCTAGAATTTCTAATTACCAAATGTGAAAATGAAACTTGGTTTTGCTTTTTCAACCTATTTATAGGCTGAAAATTAGGGTTTGACCTAATTGGTTTGTACTGAAGGCTCTTTCAACAACCTTTGTTCAACATTTTGACTAGCTAAGCATCCTCCATTTTTGAAGCTGATCACACCTTTGTTTCTCTGCTCATTAAATTGATTAATCAAGACACTTTCCAATTTTTTCTGACCCCGAGACAAAATTCAAAAAATTTCCTGAGGGGGCATAGGCACTCTGTACCTTCACTAGGGCATATTCTCAGCTTGTTTTGTTTGCCATAACGCGATAAACTACATTATGACAAAGAGGGGCAAATGTAGACACATAAAAATGACCTAGGCCTACAAGCACTATTTTACCACTTTTCGTCCTAGCATAGTTATGACATTTTAAATATGTTTCTAACCCACCTTCAACTATTAATTAAATAAGTCATAATTATTTAATTAATTCATGATTTTCTATTCTTTATGATTATTTAAATAGATCTTATTTATTTATTTAATGTGTCACTAATTATCTAAAGTCTTCTCATAATTAAATAAATTTCTCAATTTATTTAATTAATCTTTATCATTTATGTCCTCTTGATTATTAAATAAATATATTTTAATTAATTTATTTAATATGTCACTAATTCCCAAATCCTCTTTTAATTAAATAGATTTATTAATTAATTTAATCAATCAATCACCTCTTCTAAATTAAATAATTATTTCTAATTATTTAATTGCCTTATTTGACATTTCCCTTTTTTTAAATAAAACAATTTATTTAAAAATGGCTTCACATGGTTAACTTCTTCTTCTTTTAATAAATAATCTTAAAATCAATTTTTTACTATCTCACTAAATCCATATTTTGATATTTTTCTACAAATCAAATAATTGCTAAAATTATCGATTTTCTAAATCTCATCTTCTTATCTTTTTATTTTTACTAATTTTCATCTCACTGTCACATTTATTCTCCATCCTTGATTTAATTTCTTAAATTAAATCTTGTGCACTCATTTGGAAATTTTACCCTAACCCTAATTGAGAGTTGCCATTTTGAATCTTGATCATTGATTCTAGTGCATTTCTCAATCTCTCATCTCATCCGTCCATCCAAAATTGCATTTTCTATAAAATGACAATTTTGTTCAAATCTTGAATCTCTTAATATCTTGAAATCTTGAATCTCCTAATCTTGAATTTAGAGTTTCTTAATTTCAATTTTCTTAATCTCTCTCTCTTGCATATTAGGCTTGTCATTTCAATTATTTTCATTTAGAATTTAGGTTCTAGTGCATAGCAATAGAATACAAATCCTTCAAAACTTTGCTTAAGGCTAGTCAATATAGAGTTTTCGCATCACAAATCTGAGGGCACACTCATTATCACAACAACTAGAAGGTGCAATGAAATTCAGCCATGTAGAAGGAAGGATTGGCTGAGAGCTTTCTTATTCATTCCTCTACTTTTTTTTCTTATGAATTTCATTGATTTTGTGGATTTAATTGATATATATTGTACGATGCTAACCAATCTTATGATGTAGAAAAATCCTCAATCACAACCTCTTCTTCATCAGTATTCTCATATTCAAATGTATACTCTCTTGTCTTTATCATTTTTACTACTTTGAATGCAACTTCTCTCTTGGAAGTATCTACGTCTCCCATTCTCATTTTATTGGTGGTGAAGATCTCATACAACTCATCCATAGTGATTTTATCCGAATCTCTTACTTCCTCTATTACAAAGATTTAAGTCATATCTAGATGGCAAGGATCTTAGAACCTTTTCAACGATAATAGATTCACTTCTTCTCCTAGGCCTCTAATTGCATTAACTATTTCATCTTCCCTTTGAAGGTACTATGCAATTATTTCTACTTAATTCATTTTAAGGCTTTGAAACTATCCTTTGTATGTTTAGATCTTGGCCTACTTTATCTTATCATCACCTTAGTAGATGTTGTTAACTTTCCCCAAATATCATTGACTATCTGATAATGTATCACTTTGACAAACTTTAAGCTAGATAATACATAAAGAATAACATTCTTTGCCTTAGAATTATTCTCATATTCTTTATTGTTAGCATAATCAATAGGAGTAGCAAGAATTGTATAAAATTTTACAACATTCACCCATACATCAAACCCTAATGAACATAAATGTGCTTCAATACTAATTCTCCAAAATGCATAGTTTGATCCATCAAAGAGAGGATCTTTTTTGAGGAAGAACTTTCTTGACTAGCCATTTATGTTCACCATCTAAGATCTACCTAAGATAATTAAGATTCTTCAAAGGAACCAATTCTCTAATACCAATTTCTAGAACACAAATATGTACTAAGAGGGGGTGAATCAGTAGATCAATTAAAACTTATCTTTTAACCCTTTAAATGTAGATTAAATTAACAAGAAAAGATCACACACAAATACACATAACACTGGATATACATGGAAAAATATATATGGGAAAAACCATGTTCAGAATAACTATTAGGATCTACTATCCTAATCTAGCCTCACAATAAAACCTCATTGGTTACATATTTTAATGGCACCAACCCTAAGGAGATACCAATCCCTTGATTAAAGAACACAAACTCTAAGGAAGAAACTACTCTATGACTGAGAACTAACTTAGCTATCGTATGGCACCAACCAATCAAATTTATAAAAAAACTTATGGAGCAATAAATATATATTACAAATGATTCAAAATGAATCCAATTCAATGTTATAGACTTGTTTTGCAACTACCCATTCACTGCTCTATTTCTCTACTAGAATTCTCTCTATCTATGTTGCTGCAAACTCAACAACTCATACCACTTTTCCCTTTTCTTGGTCTATCTCATAACACTACATACAACATGCATAATCTAGATGATGTGTAAAATTTTTGGTCTCTATTCATACACGCTCTATCATAAACTCTACTCAATCTCTTGTTAGGATTCTCTATTTATTTTTGTTAAAATTTCTCTACCATAACTTCATTGATAAGACTCTTTTCCTTGAGCCAAACTACATTGACCAAATTCTTTGTAATTTGGTATTTCTAGCATGTATCAAACCTAGGATTTTATTTTCTTGTAATTGCATACATGCATTATTGATCTATTCCAAATTTCATAGCCTTTTATGTGTTGATGGTGCCATCCAATTCTTCCAAACATCAGCAAAATTATAGTTGGAGTAGTTATAGTTATCAATTATTTTTGTTCCACATTTTCATTTACTTAACTCAAAGTTCCATCGATTTTCCATTGAGTGAATCAAATTTATAAATGTTTTCCATCAATATCCTATTTGGCACTATGATCAGTCAAATATTACTTATCCACCTCAATTTAAAAATGTAACATCCTATTAAAATACCTTTAAATATGGGTCATAGATCTTTGTTGCATTTCAAAGGCTTAGCACATTCTCGATTCACACTTGAAGAATAATAAATCTAATGCATATGACATGTGTGATTCAAATAATGTTTGTGAGTTGTCATTTTTGACACATATCACCTTCCAATTATCTATGTTGGTCATCACTAGGACCCACCACCTTTCTATGGAATGGTGGAAATACATTAACCATTTCAATGACTATATTCCACATTTCATGTTTTGGCCATCAGCCTTTCTCTTTACCTTCTACAATTCTTCACTCAATTCACAAAGATATTATTTGACCACATAAAACTTAATGAATCCTTTGAGCTATTAGATGTCAGGGTTCACTCTTACTACTTACCTCTTTCTTACCATTTGATAAGGCATAAGCCTTCTTTCCAATCCATGATCTCCAAATTCTTCTAGTATTGATGTTCAGGTTTTCATCATACTTCTTTCTTAACATTAAGGTAAACCATAAGGCTTAATTCCAACCTTCGATTCCTATTAAGGTAAGGCTTAATCATTCTTTCTGATTTCCAACACCCAACACCTTTCAAACTTCACACCTTTTGACATCATTTATTTGAGCATTCAATATAAAATATGGTTGAAATTTGAAGCTTGAAAACCTATAGTATAAGATAATCCTTATGCCTGAAGCTCGAAACCCATAAAACTTTGGATAGTCTAGATCCTTTTTTTATCAAGTGATATAAGGTAATCCCAATTCCCAATTCCCAAAATTGAGTCTTTCTTCATAATATAAGATCAATTTGAGGCCCAATGCCCAAACTTTAGCAACTCTTCAAAACTTAAATCTTGTCTAAGTGAATCCATTGATATCAATAACATTCACAAAGCCAATGATCTCCCTTTTTACATCAATGAGATTCGATTTTGATATCAATTACAATCATAATTCCAACACTTAACTATTTGGGTGATTTAAGAAACTTGTACTAGGAATATGGATACTTGACTAGTAATAAATATCTTCTTTAACTAGAGATAATCATAAATATATTAGGCCTATAAATATATATTTGGTAGTAGAGTAATTCCCATGCTATCCATAATCATTTTAAATAATTAAGTGACATAATTTAATGGACCCTTGATTATTCAGAGATGTGAATACAACTATGTACCTTATTTATGGATTTGCCTCATTGTGATCTAAGATCACTTTTGAGGGAAAGTGTCATTTTCACATACTATGGGATCCAACCATTTTTTATAAGGTCCTAATAATTATTTCTTTATTTGAAGTTATTATTCTATTTATTTTTTTAGGTGATTCAAAAGTAGATATTATGGATTCTTGAAGGATTCACTTATCTTAAAATTCTTATAATATTTTTTCCTACTAGAGTCTTCATTTTTTGTGCATTACATACACACACTCTATCTTTACTAAGCATAATTAGGAACTCCTTTTTAAAATTTTATGATATGGATTCTTGAATAGTACTAATGGTCTTCATTGAGTGGAGGTAATGGTAACTCTAGTAGGCCTATCAATATATAGTCGGTAGCAAAACAATGTACATGATATACATAATCATTTTTAATTAAATAAATAACATAATTTAATTGATGCATGATTAGTGGAATATGTGAATCTAACTATGTAACTTGTTTTGGGGTTTACCTCATTGTGATCTAAGATTTATTGGCCCACAACTGTCGCTGCACCAAAAGATCAACTTGTCAATGCACGATACAACTGCTAGAGTTAACAGATCCACGGGAGGTAGTTAGTCCATGTAACTAATCTTGAGGGGAGCATCGACCATCTGTCAAAAACCTCCCCCTCAATGTTACCCGAGGGGATTCAAACCCAACACCTTTAGCTTTCATACCACTTGTTGGCCCATAGTTGTCATTACACCAAAAGATTGACCTGCTAATCCCCAATACAACTACCAGAGTTAACGGATCCACGAGAGGCAATTAGTCCATGTCATGAATCCTGAGGGGAGCGCTAACCATCTTCCAACAACATCACTCTTGAAGGAATGTATCATTTTCACAAACTATAGGATCACACAATTTTTGTAGGGTCCTAGTAATTCTTTATTTATTTCAAGGTGTTATTTTTTAGGTTATTAAAAAATGGAGATTTCAGGTTATTGAAGGGTTCACTTATCTTAAAATTCTTACAACGATTTTTCCTACTAGATTCTTCACTTTTTGTGCCTTACAAACACACACCCCATCTTTCCTAAGCATAGTGAGGAACCCCCTTTTTCAATTTTATTTTTCTACCTTTTAGATTTCATTTTCTATTTTTGACTTTAGGTTACTTGGCCTTTTTGAATCCTAATTTTTCTTGGCTTTTTTGGTAGTAATACTTAAAAATATATTAAATAAATTGTTTGAGATGGTTAAGTGTGTTAAAATTTGTATTTATGGTTATTTGTGAGCTTTCAAGATCTCTCAAGAGTTTGTGTTAAAAATCAAGAATATCAAACATATCTTAACTCCTTATGCTTCCTTTTTCCCCACTTTATTTTCTTTCAATTTATTTAACATATGTAATCAAGAGTTCCAAGGACTTTTGGATCTAGTCCCAAGTATTTATGCCCCTCTTATTCTTAATTTTAATGATTTTAGTAGTGGTCTCAAAGGGAAAGTGTACTTTTGGGTTATCATTGAGTTTTGACCTTTATCCAAAGCCCCTATGCAATTTTTCCATCATATCCCCATAAAACCCTATTATACCAATTCGTCCACTCATGCAAGATTGTTGGGCCACTTTACTTTAGCTTTTGTATCTCATTTGGTCACTCTGCATTCAGTTTAAAACATGTCAGAATGTGAGTTGTTTCAGCTAAAACTTTAGATTTTTTTGTATTAGCTTGATTAATTTCTAAATATGGAAAAATTATGCAAAAATTATATATATGAATAAGATTTTTTTTCTCTTAAAAGGTGGAAATTTCAAATTGGAAGCATCACTTCAAATTTACACAAACATGTTATTTGGAGACTAAATTATTTAAATTGGAAATATTGGATGCTTTACAAGCAAGTAGAAAGAGCGCATGTGTATGCCTTTTCTATTAACGATTATTGTACTAAGGAAAGAATTAAATGAGTCCATGGTGAAAAGTAAAACTTTGTGTAGTTTTTATTTCATGTGTTACTTTTTAAGAGATCAAATAGATAATTTTGGTAATATAATGGGTTTTTTCTGAGAGAATGCATGAATTAGTGAATGATGAACTATATGCAACTTGTGTGAAACTATGTATTATTTCCTTGTAGGGCGACTTTATATCTAATTTTGGAACTTTATCATGTAACATGAGGCATAGAACTTGAAGGATTTGGCACTTGTATCATTTATCTCATTTCCCTAAACATCATGATATAAACTTTGTTAACTAACTTTTACATTTTAAAGGTAGCTCATGCTTCATAGCACATGGACTGATTGTATTCCTATGGAAGACTTGGAGATCCAAAGAAATCATAAATTATTTTAATTATGATCATAGATTACTCTATAGATTTAATTGTTGTTTGTGATTTGAAATCTCTTTGTTCTAAATTCTAACATCAAATAAAAAGGTTTACGGGATGAAATCAATGTGGTATGGTTTGTTGAATCTTTCATTTTTATAAGGGATACAATATGGATGACAACAACTGTTGTGTGTGTTCCATACCATCTTTTCCTTATTTTTTTAGCAAGTGTAAACACACGTATGTACATATCATAAATAGTACTTATAAGAATGTATACTCATATATTCTCTAGCTTATATATGTATTCTCATACATACACGAGCTATACCTTCTTAACTCTTTTATAGTATCATTCTCTTATTGTGGAAAACTCTATGAATCAATGAGTTTAGAAGTAAGCATTCTTTTAATAATTGCATAGGCATGTGTGCATTCTAGTAGGTTTAGGATCACTTTCATGAAGGTTTATGTGATTGGCTTATGGCTTCTAGCATACTTGTGAGATATTTGAGAGATCATTGGAAGTAGAATGGTCTTATTTGAAAATATTTGGGAGCAATTCATGATAGTGTTGGAATTACCCAAATTTCATGTGTACTGATAATACATCGATGAAACATGCAAATGTTGTTTGTAGACTTATGTGACTAGTATAAGAACTTCCATATGCTCTTTGATATGTGTGATATTCCTGATATCCAGAAATATGTAATGAATGGTCATGTCAACAAGACAGTATGACCATTTCCTATGAGGAATCTTGTAACTGTTGAGATTTTTTAGCCAATAAGGCTCTGCTAGTGAGAATTTTCATTAAGCCAGTGAGGCACTTTTATGAGTGTTTTTTCATCCCTACGAGGGTTTTCCACTCATGAAAATTCTTGTGTTATTGTTTTTGAAAAGTTAAACAGCATTTACGGGGCGTTGTACCCCTCACAACGAGCCACTAGGACCAAAAAGGAACTAAACAACAACAGAAAACATTAACAAAAAAAAACCAGAGACAACCTAGGGACAGCACACAAATAGTCGAAAAACAGCCAACAAACCACCAACAGGCACAGCTAACTAGCATCATCCCAGTTCTTGATCAGGAGGTCAACCGCCTCATCGCCCACCCATTCTTTGTTTTCCTGGCTATTATTCCCCTCCAATTCCTCTTTTATGACATTTGACAGCGCACTAGTAACAAAGTGGCTCAGTTTCATTGTGAAGCGGGTCAAGCCCCTAAATCTTTTGTCCAGGGTGTCCAATCTCTTTGCCACCATGTCCAACTCTTCCCCAGTATCCCTAGTCTCCTGAATCTCACCAGGCTCATTCACCAACAGAGTGTGCAAGTTAGAGCCATGGCAAGGAGTCTTGTTGTCCATCGGAGTAGGAAGGGGCCTCTCTATCATGTTATCAGTAGCTAATTCTTTTGTTATTGTTCTATTGTGGTTGAATTTATGATATTTTTATTTCCTTAATTGCATTACAGTATTTGAATTTAAACATATTGTTGAGATGATAATTAATGTGTTACAAGCCTACATGGATAAAAATAATGAAGGTACAACCTTATTTTGATATACCATGATTCATAATGTATGTTATTCCATTTGAAATTAGTGATGAAAGTAATTTAATTATATTCCTCTTATTCCTCACCTTTTTATAATAATTTTGTTCCATTAAATTATTTTGGAAATTATGGGTTATAATTAGTAAGTAAAAATTTTGGACCTTACAAAGACATTATAGAGGATAGGGATATATTTGTGGATAATCATGATAATCACATTGTCTCTTGTCCTAATATCCTTTTTATTAATGAAGATGATAGTTTTGTGTTAGAAGATATACTTGAAAGTCATGAAAATCTCATTTCTCCCTTTCCTAATGCTCCAACCATTTGGCAAGATCTATTTGAACAAAAAGATCCAATAATTGGCAAGCATGATTCCCCTTCTCTTGATTCCTCCCCTAGTTGTGATGAAGCTACTTTACAAAACATAAACATGGAATGTGATGAAAATCTTGTTTATTACTCCCCTAAAAGCTCTCCTACTAGGGTAGATATTAGGTCACAAGAGTATAAGACCTCAACAAACAAGAATGAAATTATGGAAAATGATGATAATCACATTATCCTTATCTTGATATATCTCTCCTAGTTTTTAAGAGGAAAGCAATAAGATTCAGGAGAATCCTTTTTGTCTCTCCCCCCCTTGGAAACAAATTATGTAACAAGAAAATGTCATCATTTATAAACAAGACAATATAACCATTGATAACTCCCTTACCTATGATGAAGTCATTTTAGAAGAACCAACCTTTGAATTTCATGAACATCTAGCTTTTAGTTCTCATAAAAACTCTTCTCCTAGGGAGGATATCATGGTGCAAGAAAATGAAAACATTTTTTCTCCCTTGGTGATAAAAAGGTGATTCTGGATTGCTCTTTATTAGAAATATATCAAACTAAGTTCGTCAAGGTTATGAATGCATAAGTTTCCATTAGATCACCTTCGATCAATGGAACTCCTACATACCCTGTGGGGTATCCTAAGAATCCTCTAATTCTTTACCCACCATCACACAAACAACAAACCTAAACTTATCCTTTACCCACCTAAGAATAATGTTTTGTAGAAGTTGAGTCATAATACCATTTTAATACATTTATAACAAAATTCACAACCAAAACAAACACCTTCAATAACCTTACCTTTTCCTAATCCTATCTTTCTTGGTCCCCCTCATTTTCCTACACAAAGTGGAAAGGAGTATGATCTTGTTGAACAAATAAAGAATACTCCTGCTAAGATATCATTATGGGACCTTATTCAAGCATCCCCTCACTACCATAACATGATTTGGAGTGATTTAAAACAATTTAATATCCTTTAAAAATCACAACCAAATGACATAGCAGCCTCGATTCAAGGTGTGACTGTTGACCTTGTTTTCTACCAAAGTGAACTAGCCCCTTTGGAAGCGCAAAAAAAATATGAATCTTTCATGGTATTATTTAAATATAAAAGAACATGGATAAAGTGAACCCTTGTTGATAATGGATCCACCCTAAATGTGTGTAGTATAAACCTTTTGGATAGGTTTGACATGGATAAATAAAAAATTCAACTTGATTCTTTATCTATTAAGGGATTTGACAATGTCGGAAAACAACTGCTTGGTATGATAAGTTTTCCTATTACAACTAGAAAGGATACATTAGGAAAATTGATCCATGTTATGCCTGATGATATTTCATCTATTCTTCTTTTAGGAAGACCCTATATTCATGCAATGAATGGGGTGCCTTCTACTCTTCACCATAAAATGAAATACATCTACAACAATAGTGTACACATTGGATGTTGGTAATTAGCCTTACAGTTTTTTACAAATCGAGAAAAATAAGTAAAATTCTTTGAAAATATTGACACCAACCACACAATTAGAACCCGCACAATAGAAATAAAAAGAAAAATACACTGAGGAAGTCGTAAAAATGTTAGAAGATGATTGGGGTTCCATGTATTTCACATCAACATTCATGGGTGAATACATGATCATAAACAAAAAATCTAAAAAAGGGAAAAGAAAAAGTGGTAATGTCAACACAAAATTTAGAAGACCTTCCAAGAGAATCCACCTCAACCACTTTAAAAGAAGAAACAAATTAGACAACAAATTTTGATGAAGCTGATTATCAATAACCACTGAATCCTAAAGAAATGCAAAATATTTTCGAAAGAGGTTATGAACTTATGAAACAACTTGGATATAGTGGAAAAGGATTTGGTGCTAGAGGAAAAGGTATCTATGTCCCTATAGAGCCTCACACAAAAGAAAATAATAGTGGTCTTGGTTATTGCCCCTCATAAGAAACAAACAAACCATCACTCAATATCAAAACTATTACAAAAGTTTCCTCTAAGCCAACTTTAACATTAGTGCATTCTAAATTAATAGACACTAGTGATCGTGATTTTTATCCTTTGCAAGAAATGAAATAAACTTCACTTAATGTAAATATAACCATACAAAAAACTAATGATTTGAATTTGTTAGATTTTACACCCTCTTGTAAAGGAGAGAACAAAATCTTACAATCTAAAGAATTTTGTGTAAGTACGAAATCTTGTACTAAGCAACAGATATCTTTGTCACAAAATAAAGGAACATATTCTACTATTGATCAAGAGAGTATCTTGTCGAGAATCCTCCTAGATCATTTGATATCTCTCCCTCCAAGAACATGAAATAATTTTACTACAAGAATTCATTTTGCACATATCATAGAGTTCATGGTCATCCTACTAACAAATGTAAGGCTTTAAGCAACAAAATTCAACATCTTACGGACTATGGTTCTCTCCCTTGTGTGGAAGCACCTAGTTCATCTAATTGACACTTATTTTCTTCATATTTGGCTCATCCTTGTCCTGCACTAAGTGGGCACAAGGGGTTAGTTAGCCATGTTCTCGTATGTCACTTGTCACTTTCCTTTTTTTTCTAGTTGAACATCTTTCATGTAAATATAAGAGCAAGCTTGGGATGTGGACAACATGCCTTAAGTTGAGTCACATGTGACACATTTATTCATGATGTAGTTGGATTAAAAAACATATGACTTCGCATAGGGATTTCTGAGTAAGCTTTCATGTCTTCTTCTACTTTAAAGCTCTTGCTCACATCAATGGTGTTAGAAACTGCTTTAAAGTGGGGGCATACATCGACACTCATGTTTCACTATGTGGTTTTATTTATTCTTGCAATGTGTCATTTTCTTAGTGGTATCATTGGGTTTGATTTCCTTTGAGAGCATGATATTAATTTGAATTTTCCTCTCTTGGAGACATTAGGAAAAATGTTCCCTAAGAAGAGACCTTGCATGAACTAAGAAAAACCCTTTGAACATTCCTTACACTATTTTGCATTTACAATTTTAGTTATATGGCCACTTTGCATAACACACTTTGCATGCCTATGGAGCCATCTTGTTTGTTCATGAGCTCCAAGCATACAAAGTTTTTCTTGTCTCATGAATCTCAAATATCATTCTAGCATGGCACCTTATTAAAGTTATTAGGAGGTATAACTTCGGTATGGTTTGACGGGAATCCAATTCAAGGAATGACTTTCTTAGCCACTTGTGTGTGTGAGTGCATATAATTCATATGTGTATAACCTTCTTGGATTACTCGCACAAAAAACAACCAAGAGTTATGTTTCCTTAGAGTGAGAATGCATTTTTGGACAAATAACCTAGATCTGATCCACATCATGTTGGACAAACAGTCGAAGCTTGATCCACCTCATTTTTATTTTTACTTTTTTTTGTTTTTATTTCTTTTATTTATTGGCATTGTATGTTTTCATATCTTGATGCTTCATAGCATAAACCTTGTGCATGTCCTTTTGTGATTATGTTTGTTTTACTTAGGATCTTGGATCCTAGGCTCTTCACTAGCTCATTGATCTTTGTTATCCTAGACCATTTGCATCGGTACACTTGGACCCCTCTTGAATGTCTACTTTAGTGTGAGTTTGAAGCAATTTCACCCTCTCACTAAAGTGGGGGATAATGTGACAATGGAGAAATTACACCTTTTCCTTGCTTAATTTGGAAATAATTAATGATAAATTAGACTTAATGTCACCTTGATCTAGTGTTGTGATGTGTTTTATACATCCACATTAGGTTTTCAACCCTTTAAAGCTAAATTAACTTAACTTTGCATTCATTTAATGTTGTAAAGTGTACTTATTTACACCTTCACATTAAATTTAGGAGGCTTGTAGACTAAGTGGACCTAATCTAGTATTGTAATGTGTTCTACACATTCACATGGGATTTAGGATCCTTTTGAGCTAAATAGACCCAATTTTGTCTTAATTTAATATTGTAAAGTGTATTTATTTAATAATTCACATTTGATTTTGGTCCCTCTTGCATTTATAACCTTTATATCATCATTAAAAGGCCCCTATGACCCCATATTATGCATCCCAAGGCATATTTCAATCAAAAACCTGACAAGATCAATAAACAAGCTTAATTTACACACTCCCCGACACTTCAGCAATCAAAATTGGCCCTATGGAACCCATTTGCCACTTTGAGTGAATGAGTCCCATCTAGGTGGGACCCATTCACCCAGCTAGGTGAATGAGACACATTTGGCCTATTTTCAAGGTTTTGAGCAAGAAAAATTGGGTTTTAAGTTCAAATTTTGTGTATGTCGGCCTTTGGGATCTAATACATGGGATCTTAGATGGATTTACTATATAAGTGTGATTTCAAACCATTATTTCATCAAGCCTACATGATATCAAGTCAATCACTCAAGAGTTAAGCATTCCAAGACTTTACAAGATCATCAAGATAGCATTCAAGATCATTTATAAGCCATTCAAGGACATATTCTTCATCAATTGTTGTAAAAATTAAAGATTTGTCATCATGTCAAAGTCATAAAGCATCAAGCATGTTATTGAGCTAATGTTGTGATGTAGCATTGAATATCCAAGATCAAGCATTGTTCTCCACCTATTTTCAAGATCAAGATCTACATCCTTTATGGCCATTTCACGTTGAGTTGAATATTTAAAAGACATCATTTTCAAGGCATCATTTTCCATGATTCATGTTCTTTATTTCATGTTTCATGACTTCATTTCATTATCTCATCATTTGGTTTAATTACCTACAAGGGGTTTTACCAAGGAAAAACCCTATCCCCTTAACAATCAACAATTTTTCTCTCTTTGTGTAATTGAAAATCTAGGTTCTTTGAAGACTTGAAGGATCACTGAAGATTAGGTTATAAGCTTGGATAAAGTTGTTGGGGTTGTCTCCCTATTTTCAAGGTCATAATCTTCACCAAAAGGTCACCTACAGGTCCGAATTCAACAGTTTCAGATTAGAGACAAAGAGGAACAGGAAGAGCAAACATTGAAGACCAGATTCAAACTTTGAAATTCTAAGAAACCCTAACTAGACTCATTCACCCAAATTGGTGAATGAGTCCCATTTTAGGTCAATTTTGAAGTTTTTGCATTTTTTGATACCCTTTTCCTAAAAAATTGTTCTTGTGCAAAAATGCAGATCTGGGATTGATTCGCCCAGATTGGAAAATGAGTCCCACTAGGCCAAAATTTTAGGATCAACCAAATTTCTAGTTTCATTCAAGAATCTACAAGTTTCCAAGTGCACACTTCTATTTTTAAAGCTTTTTGTTCTGATTTATATGCATATCTAGGTCATTCATTTGAGTTTCATGCATCACTAGGTTTTATCATTAGATCTTGTATTTGATTTGTTTTCCAAGCCCTAGCTTTGTGGTGAACCCCTTATTAGTTTATAGGTTGTCCCTAGGACAACCCTATTGCAAGATCTCTTTCTCTTTTTCATTGAGACCTCTAGGGTTAACCTTGAGTGGAATATCTTTAAAGTGGGTGTGCTCTAGGTTATAAACCATATGATAGCACATCATCACTAATTTTCATAGGATCCACTAAGTTTCAAACCTTTGGTTTGATGTCAAGTTATATATTTCTATTTAGGTTTCTACTTTATACTCCTATTTAAGGAGTTTTAATCAATGTCATCATGTGTTTTTTTAATGAAAATGGTTAAATTTGATAAGAAATAATCTAATCTCATTAAGTTTATTTAAATTATAAAATTTTGAATGTTTGTGAGATCTTGTTACTAATTTAGACCTATAAAATTGTTTCTAGACCTAAGGTTTTCTCAATCCCCATGTACTCGTAAAGCTAATTCTTGTGGGAGTTAAATTTTTTGAAGGAAATTTAAAGTTTTACACAATGTCATGTTGTCTCTAATACGTCTATTGCTCCACTTTTTATTAAAAATACACTATGTTAATATATCATTTATTTCTTAAAGACCTTATGGCCCCTTCTAGACTTTCTCCTTGATCCTTATGTCCCTCATATCTTTGAAACCAATAATAACATAATAGACCCAAAATTTCACAAATTCGATGATTTCTTAAGAATAATGAGTCCTTAATATTGATTTTAATGATATTGGAGAGATTCAATGATGGAATAAGTTTGAAAATTCATGAATTATGGGTTTCAAGGGACGACCAAGCCTAAGAACACTAGGGACTCATTAGAGATGGTCTCTAATATAAATATGGGAGATGTGAACCTATATGAATTCAATTATTGAATGTATGGAGCCAACCCCACTTACAATGCCAAAATATTGGTGAACTCATAGCTTTATCAAGTAGGACATTTCCCATCTATAGTATAGTGCCTATAAATAATTTTCTCTTGTTCTCAAGCCTATCATATCAAAATTAGAAATATATTAGATGTTATAAGAAACTTTATCATAGATTTCATTATTGATATGGTTTCCATTCCTTTCAACATCCCATATCATAAGTCAAATATGAACATCATAGAAGAATCCGATTTTGCTTAATATCTAAGAATAACAAGCCACTTCAAGGGGGAAAACATCCAAATATCTCCAATGAGAACATAATTCACAATATGATGATGAAATAAGACTCACAACCTCATATATATACCTATTTATGCCTAGGATACCACCTAGGCCGACTTAGATAACCCTATATAAGCCCAAGGCTGACCTAATAAATTAAATAACAAGACAATAATGATAATATGAATCAATTAGGAGTTAATATAGCCACAAGCCGATTACTCATAACCCGATGTACTCTAATATTAAGGGCATAGAATGCCCCCCCTCTTCAGATAAGCATTGTCCTCAATGCTAGTCAATTTTGGATGCTTTTGAATGAACTCCTCATCCTCCCATGTGACATCTTCAATTGGTAGATTATTCCATTGGATGAGATATTGAGTGAGTGTTTTGGTCCTTAGTTTTCTTGTGCATTTCTGAAGAATACCTTATGGTACCAATATGATTCTTCCTTCTTCATCAAGCTCTTGTAATATTATCTGAGTAGGGATATTATTCCCAATTACCTTCTTCAAACAAGAAACATTAAAAACTGGATGCATCTTTGTTGTTGATGGAAATTCAAGCTTGTAGGCAACACTACCTATCTTTTACAAGATTTGATATGGGCCATAATATTTTGGAGACAGCTTGTTATTCTTTGATTGTTTCTTTAGTGACATTTGTTTGGAAGGATGCAATCTCAAGAAAAACCAATCCCCAACCTCAAAAATTCTTTCACTATGGTGCTGATTTTCTTGTTGCTTCATTTGGTTTTGTTCTATGGATAGATTCTCTTTAAGTCCTAGAAATACTTGTTGTTGATGAATCATGTGGTCCTTCACCACTTGAACTCTTGGTAACACCTTCAATGATTATGTGATGGAAGGAGAGTGATATCCATACAATGTGATAAATGGAGACATTTTTGATGAGCTATGGAAGGAAGTGTTATACCACCATTTTGCTAGTGGTAGCCACTCAACCTATTGAGACTATTTATCAGATGTAAAACAACATAGATATCCTTCCAAACACTTATTAACTACCTTTTTTTCCCCATCAGATTATGGATGGTATGAAGAACTGTGAGCCAATTGGGTACCCAAACACTTGAGTAAATCTATCCAAAAGATACTAGTAAATATAGGATCATGGTCATTAATAGTAACCTTAGGTATACCATGTAGCTTTTGAATAATCTCCAAAAATTATTTTTCCATTGTACTTTCTATAAAAGGATGTGATAATGCAATAAAATGTGCATATTTAGTGAGACGATCCACAACTGCCATGATGACATTCTTACTCTTAGATCTTGGAAGCCCTATGATGAACTCCATGGAGACCTCTTCCCAAAGATGGCTAGGAATAACTAAGGGTTGCGAGAGATCAGGTGTCTTAATTGTCTCCCCTTTATTTTTGAACATCCCCTTTTAGTCCTTCAGAAAATAATTCTTTCTTGACCCGATGATATTTCTTCAAAAATCTTGAATGAGCCCCCACTGGAGACTCATGTACCTCTATGAGAATATTGTTTTTGAGAGAGGAATTCTTGCAAAGATATATTTTCTCTTTATACCAAAAAGTATCTCCCTTCATAGAAAATTTATCTAAGCTACAAGGGTCACTTTGTAGTTGTTGAATGAGATTACTAGAAGCCACATTATTTTTCCACTCTTCTTTGGCTTCTTCTACCCAATATTCTTGTAATATTGAAAGGGTGAAAAATAAAGCTTCATCTTTCTCATCCTTCTATGATAGTGCATTTTCCACAAAATTTTCCTTCCCTTTCTTATAAACAATCTCAAAATCATATCCCAACATTCTAGTAACCCATTTTTGTTGTTCTTCTGAAGACAATCTTTATTCCAAAAAATATTTTAGGCTATCATGATATATCTTAGCCTTGAAGTGTCTACCTATTAGATGAGGCCTCCATTGTTTTAATGCATGAAGAATAGATAGAATTTCATTCTCATAAATAGGTTTAACTTGATTCTTCCCCTTTAATTCATGACTCTAAAAATAAATTGGACAACCCTCTTATATGAGAACTGCGCCTATACCATTACCAGAAGCATCACATTCCACAATAAGATCCTTTGGAAAATCAAGTGTCAAGTACTTGAGTTGTGCACATAGCCTCATTTAACATTTTAAATGCTAAATTAGTTGAATTATTCCAATGAAAAGAATCCCTCTTCAATAAAGCTATGAGGGGTGTTGTGATACGACCACAATTCTTCACAAATCTACAATAGTATCTAGTTAATCCCAAGAAACCCCTCAATTTCCTAATGGTTTTGGGAACATTCCATTCCATGATAGCCTTAATTTTGATAGGATCCACCTTTACTCCTTAATGTGAAATATGATGCAGAGTGGCAGGGAAGGAAAAATCATAATCACAAATGGAAAAGACACTCCAACTCAATGCTTCTCTCAAATACTCTTATGAGGAGTCATAAACTCCATTACTCTTTTAAGACATCAACCCACACACCTAGGGTTCATAACTCAGACCACTCACTAGGTTTGAAAAAATTTGAATCATGTCTAATTAGATCAAAACAAGGATTTACATCCCTCTAGCACTAAGGTTTCAACAAACACCCAACACTATGGTGATTTAGACCCCTTTTTCTCAAAAGGCTAGTAGCCTTCACCCGATAGGACAGTCAATTTAAAATCCAAAAGGAGGACTGTTATGAAACCAAACAATTGGATTAAAAAACCCCAAGTGGACCTCTACCAACTCTCAAAACCTTTTCCCATGAATGTCAAGGCACAAACCACAATAAGTCATTCTACCATTGCTCTAAGAGACCTAAATCACAGACCTACACTTGGGTCTTGACTATCTAGGCTCTCCCCTTCACCCCAAAGAAAAAATTAATACTCCTAAAGGTTTTAAACACCTATTACCATCATTCCCAAGTTCCTCTTGAATAGATTCTTTAGATTCAAGCAAAAACTCACTTTTTTTTTTGCTTGTCAATTAGGCTTGCCACTTAGAGATGTCAAGCCAAAAACATTGCACCACTTCCTCCAATGAGCCTGACATTATTCAATACCTTGATTACATAGTATTAAAGCCTCATATCTTCCATACCACAAGGATTTGGCCACTTTACAACATGGGAATGGAAGAAATCCACTTTTTTCTCTCCAAACCTTGATTTTAAGGTTTTCAGGCCACCCAAGAGTAAAATTAAGATATCTCCCTGATTACTCAATAAAATTTCACCACTCCAACACCAAAAGAAATCTTATTCAATTGAATTTACAACCATTAAATTCTTAAATCATAAAAGAAAACATGCAAACAGTACCAAACACGGGTTCAGAAAATTCTACAAAAAAACATGGGGTTTAAGACCACCCGGTAGTAAAATTGGGATATATCACTCAATTATCAATGAAATCACACCATTCAAATGCCAAAATAAATATTATTCCATTATATTTCCAAAAATTACAGGCTTGTAGTGTGTAGAAACATGTACAGGCCGTACAATGCACGAGATCAGCAATTTCTTAATGAAAACACAAAAAACAACAAACTTCTTATTAGAAACTCATTCCAAACTTGTTCAACAACCTTGCCTCGACCAAGAGAGACATATTTGAAGCCTCCTAACTCCCTCCAATGTCCTCCAACTTCCATTTTAATCATTTGGTCGTTGGAAACACATTTAGACTTCATTTGAACACATAAATGCCTAATTAAGGCAATTTAGACAATTTTCACCAACTTGCCTACAAAGATGCTTCCAAAATATCTGAAAGGCATCCAAGCCAACTAAAATGAGAAATGTGACTCCCCTCAAGTGTCTAGTTACATCAAGGCATCCTTATTTCATTAATTTCCCAAAATGCACTAGACTTACAAAGGAGGATGGAGACCTTGTTTGTACAAAAAGTTGGTCATCAAGACCAAAACTCCACCAAATCCCTAGGAGACCATTACAAAGCCTTGAAATGGTCCATAAGACCTTATTCCAACACAAAAAAAAACCAAAACATAGTAAAATAATTTTGGGTCCATTAGACCCATGGGTGCTACTGCACCACACTTCATGCCAAAAGAAATTTTATTTAATTATCTATCCAACCATTATAGGATTAGAGTGTGGAACAACACATACAGGCTGTACAACTTACGAGATCAACAATTTCTTTATGAAAAACACATAAAACAACAATGTCTTCTTAGAAACTCCTTCCAAACTTGTTCAACAACCTTGCCTCGACTAAGAGAGGCATATTTGAAGCCTCCTAACTCCCTCCAACATCCTAAAACTTCCATTTGAATCAGTTGGCTGTTGGAAACATAATTAGACTTCATTTTTGACTCTTTAATGCCTAATTAAGGCAATTTAACAAACTTTACTCAATTCACCTACAAAGAGGCCTCTAGACTATATGAAAGGCATCCAATCCCACTCAATTAAGCAAGGTGACTCCCCTCAAGTGTCAAGTTACACCAAATTATCCTTATTTCTTAATATTCCAAGGTGTATTAGACTTACAAAAGGAGGATAGAGTCCTTGTTTGTACAAAGAGTTGGTCACCAAGACCAAAATTCCACCACAAACCTAGGAGACCTATTACAAAGAATTGAAATGGTCCTTAAGACCTTATTCTAACACAAAAACAATAAAAAAAACACAACCAAACATTCTAGGTCCATTAGACCCATGGGTGCTCTTGTACCATACTCCCAAGCAAGAAAAAGATCTCAAGTCCTCTTTGAGATAAGGTCTTCTACAATAGTCTCATGTTGTTTAATGTTAGTTTCAAACATCCAAGTGGCATCTTCTTTAGCTATGCCTTGAAACTTAACCAAATACTCCTTGTAGACTTTCCTTCTAGTCCTCTTTGTCTCCTTGGTGTCTAGGATGCATTCAAGAGTCAAAGGTTGGTTGGGGGGTAGGTCCTTTACCCAATCTCTATCCTCCATTGGTGTTGGACCTGATGCATCCCCTGCATTCATAGAAGCTTTGAAAGGATACAAATTATAAACATTAAAGATAGGAGAGATTGCCACCCCAGGAGGTAGCTCTATTTCATAAGAATTTTGGCCAAACTTGTGGACCACCTTGCAAGGTCCTATCTTCTTCATCATGAGTTTAGTATACTTTCCCTTTGGAAGTCTCTCCTTCTTCAAGTGATCCATCACCAAATCTCCAACCTTGTATTGAACATCCCTCTTCTTCAAATCTTCTCTTTCTATGTACTTCTCAACATTTTTTTGTAGAGTTTCCTTCACTTGTTGATGGATATCCTTGATTGTAACAAAAAATTCATCTCCTTGAGCACTTATCCTATCAAATTCTTGTAGATCTCTCAATTCATAGACCCCTCTAGGGTGCATTCCATAGACTACTTCAAAAGGGCTCATACCAATGCTCCTATTCATGGAGTCATTGTATGCAAATTCAGTCTGAGGTAAAATCAGATCCCAAGCTTGTCCATGCTCCTTGGTAAGACATCTTAAGAGATTTACCAATGATCTATTTACCACTTTAGTTTGTCCATCCATTTGTGGATGGTATGCAGAGCTAAAGGACAAATTTGTGCCAAGTTTCTTCCACAAGGTCCTCCAAAAGTGATCTGTAAAATTAGAACCCATGTCAAAAACAATACTTAAAGGCAATCCATGTATTCTAACAACCTCCTTAAAGAAGATACCTGCTATACTAGATGCATCATTGGCACATTTACAAGGAAGAAAATTAGCCATCTTACTAAACCTATCAACCACCACAAAAACATTATCAAAACCTCTTTGGGTTATAGCCAGCCCCAATACAACATCCATACTTACACTCTCCCAAGGCCTATTGGGAATGGGAAGTGGTTGATAGAGCCCTGCATTTGATGAAGTTCCCTTTTCCCTTTGGCAGATTGTGCATCCTTCCACAAAATTTCTCACATCCACTTGCAGCCTTGGCCAATATTAGTAACTCCTTACTTGTTCCAATGTCTTATCAAGGCCAAAATGACCTCCAAGACTCCCACTATGTTTCTCCTTTATAATATTCTCCCTCATTGAGAATTTAGGCACACAAATTGGCTTCCTTTAAAGAGAAAACAATTTTGCAACAAAAAATCAGAGTATTCACCATGAAAAGTATTCAAATGCTGATCACAAATGTTGTATACCTCCTTAAAATCTGCATCTTCATGATGCATGTCTTTCAATGCATCAACCCCCATGCTTTGGAGTTGAATCTCTTGCACCACAAGTGCCCTTCTACTAAGAGAATCTACCACCTTTTTTTCTTGGCCCTTCTTATGTTTTATTGTGAATGTATAGGCTTGTAAAGACTCCACCTACTTTGTGTGCCTATGATTGAGTTTATCCTGTGCATTCAAGAAACTCAAAGTAGGATTATCAGTATAGACAAAAAATTCTTTAGGTAATAATTAGTGCCTCCATTTTTTGAGGGCTTGGACCATAGCATAGAATTCCAAATCATAGGAAGAACACTTCCTCTTTTCTTCATTCAACCTCTCACTGAAAAATGCAACCGGTCTGCCTTCTTGGCTCAAGACAACTCCTATTTCTTGGTTACTAACATAATATTCAATTGTAAAAACCTTATAAAAATTAGGGAGCACAAGTATAGGTTTTTGTGCTACTCTCTTTTTTAGATATTCAAACCCTTTATCAACCTCATTGGTTCAATAAAACTTACCCTTGTTACCTCCTTTGATGGTTTCCAAGATGGGTGCACAAATTTGACTAAAGTTCTTGATTAACTTTCTATAAAAGCTTGGAAGTCCATGAAAGCTTCTCACATATCCCATGGATTTTGGTGTTGTCAAAGTAAGAATAGTATCCACCTTTGAAGGATCCATATTCAAACATCCCTTGGAGACAACAATTCAAAGGTACACTAGTTCTCCCTTTATAAATTCACACTTTTCCATGTTGATCAACAAATTCTCCTCTTGTAACCTCTTTAATACCATGTCAAGGTTCTTTAAATGTTCTTCTTTAGACCTGCTAAACACAAGAATATCATCTAGATAAACCACAATAAACTTTCCAATGAAAGGTATCAATACCTCATTCATAAGGCACATAAAGATGCTAGGGGAATTTGACAACCCAAAGTGCATCACCAACCATTCATAGAGACCCTCATTAGTCTTAAAAGTTGTCTTCCATTCATCACCCTCTCTGATCCTTACCTAATGATAACCTCTTTTCAAATCAATCTTGGAAAAGTAGGATCCCCCTGCTAGGCAATCCATAAGGTCCTCCATTCTTGGCATTGGGAACCTATATCTGATTGTGATCCTATTAATGGCTCTTGAATTAGTGAAAATCCTATAATTCCCATCCTTCCTTAGTTCTAGGATAGTAGGAACAACACATGGGATCAAACTCTTTCTCACTAGCCCCTTATCCAACAAATCTTGCACTTGTCTTGCAATCTCCTCATTTTGAGCCGGTGTCATCTTATATGCAACCTTATTGGGAAATGTAGCCCCTGGAATCAGATCAATATGGTGGCTTATATCCCTAATGGGAGGTAGGGAACTAGGTAGTTCATTTATCGTTATGTCCTTGTAGCTTTCCAACAACTCTTGGACTTCTCTTGGTGCATCTTCCTTCTTCTTTGTGGGCAGATCTGCTTCACTCTTTCATTTCATAATTAGGAAGAATCCTCTCCCTCTTCCTTCCTTCAAGGTCTTCATGAACTCCTTCTTACCCACCATCAAAACACTAGGCCCTTCATGATTTTCGTTGTCTTCTTCTATGAGAGGTGTGAGGTTGTAAGTCAACCCATCCTTCACAATGGAGTATCTATTCTTCTCCCCATCATACTTGGCCTTCCTATCAAACTACCAAGGCCTCCCAAGTAGCAAGTGTCACACATCCATAGGGATTATTTCACATAGGATCTTTTCCTTGCATGACCCAATGTTAAATTCTACCCATACTTGCGCATTCACCAAGACCTGTTGTCATTTACTAAGCCATGAAACTTTGTATGGGTTAAGGTGAGAAATCCTTTTCAAATTCAATTTTTCTACCATCTCAATTGAAGCAAGATTATCAGTTGATCTTGAATCCACTACTCTCTTACACACCTTACCTTGTACCTTGCAATTGATTATGAAGAGTGCCTTCCTTTGTGGGGGTTCTTCAGGGATTGGTGCCTTGAGAAATTCTCTCCAGATCATCAAGTTTTCTCCAACTTCTGATGTGAGATTTACTATAGGTGAGGTCACACTTTCTTCATCTTCATGTACCAGTTGATTACTACTCTCTCCATCATGAGAGCTTGATCATTTCTTTTCAGGGCATTTGAAGGATGGATGCCCAGGCTGGTTGCAAGTGTAACATCTCCTTGAGAACTTATTGGAAATTCTTCCTCCATTAAATCTACCTCTACCATTGTGTCTTCTACCCATGAATCCCCATCTATTGCTTGAGTCTCCACTTGATTCATTAGGATTAGATTCATCTTGATGTTTTTGGGACTGATTTCTACCCCCAAAACTACCTCTACCTCTGAAATTCTTGCATCTTCCTCTATTTTTCTGCTTGTGTTTCCTTCTTATCTTCTCTTTATCCTTATGTGCAATTTGTATGCAATCCTCCATGGTCTTGGGGACAAACAAACTGATCTCATCTTGTATGTTGAACCTTAGGCCATTGATATACCTATCCACTCTTTCATTATCACTCTCCACATGATCACATCTCATGCTCAACTTGAAGAATTATTCAGTGTAGGATGAAACATCCATGTCTTTTGCTTCAGATATTTCCTCTTTTTGAACTCTTGCACCTCATAATCAGCAAGAAGTAATTGTTCCTTCAACCTATGCACCATCCTATCCCATGAGTTGATCATGGACTTACCCATCTCCACCCTTTCTCCTTGGATGAAATTCCACCATGTCAAGGTGGATCCCTTCAACTTTGTTTTGGCAAACTTTACCTTCTTATTCTCTTTCATTTCTTTATATTCAAAGTAATTATTCAATGCCTCTACCCACTCTAACACTTATTCCACATCGATCTTTCCATTATACACCGATAGATCCATCTTCACTTTAGAGGACTCTCCTCTAGATTCTTGCAATTCTTTAATGATTCTTCTCTCACAAGGGGGTATCTCTTCCCCCTGGGGGTTCTCTTCACCTTATTCAAACTTTGGCTCTTCTTCAAAGGAACTCTCTTCCTCAATTTCCACTCCTCTCCTTCTATTCATTTCATTTAAGGCCTCTATCTCTTCTCTCAAGGCCTTCAACTCCTTTGCAACCACCGATCATACTTTTGGAGGCATGATGAATTCCTTTCAACAACTACCTACAATCAAGCTCTGATACCACTATGATGCAAAGTGTTAGGGAAGGAAAGCACACAACCACAAATGGAAAAGACACTCCAACTCAATGCTTCTCTCAAATACTCTTATGAGGAGTCATAAACTCCATTACTCTTTTAAGAGATCAACCCACTCACCAGGTTTGAAAAAATTTGAATCATGTCTAATTAGATCAAAACAAGGATTTACAACCCTCTAGCACTTAGGTTTCAACAAATACCCAACACTATGGTTATTTAGACCCCTTTTTCTCAAAAGGCTAGTAGCCTTCACCCAGTAGGATAGTCAATTTAAAATCCAAAAGGAGGACTATTATGAAACCAAAACATTGGATTCAAACAACCCAAATGGACCTCTACCAAGTATCAAAACCTTTTCCCATGACTGTCAAGGCACAAACCACAATAAGCCATTCTACCACTGCTCCAATAAACCTAAATCATAGACCTACACCTGGGTCTTGACTATCTAGGGACTCCCCTTCACCCCAAAGCCAAAAATAAAACTCATAAAGTTTTTCCATACCTATTACCATCATTCCTAAGTGCCTCTTGAAAATATTCTTTAGATTCAAGCAAAAACTCACTTTTTTTCTTATCAATTAGGCTTGCCACATAGAGATGTCAAGCCAAAAGCATTACACCACTTTCTCCAATGATACTTCCATTCTCAAATAACTTGTGGAAATAGTATTACAGCCTCATATATTCCATCGCACAAGGATTTAGTCACTTTACAACTTGGGAATGGAAGAAATCCACATTTTTCTCTCAAAACCCGGATTTTAAGGGTTTTTAGACCACCCGAGAGGAAAATTAAGATATATCCCTTATTACTTAATGAAATCTCACCACTATAATTCCAAAAGAAATCCTATTCAATTACCTATCCAAAAATTACATGATTCTAGCATAAAACAAAATGTACAGGTCGTACCAAGTACAAGATCAACAAATTCTATAGGAAAAACATGGGGTTTAAGACCTCCCGATAGTAAAATGGGGATATCTCACTCAATTCTCAATGAAAAATCACCACTCCAACACAAAAATAAATCTTATTTAATTATATATCCAACCATTATAGTCTTAGAGTGTGGACCAACACATACATGTCATACAATGTCCGGGGATCAGCAATTTCTTTATAAAAAACACATAAAATAGCAACTTCTTCTTAGAAACTTCTTCCAAACTTGTTCAAAAAACTTGCCTCAAACAAGAGAGGAATATTAGAAGCCTCCTAAATCCATCCAATTTCCTACAACTTCCATTTGAATCAGCTGGCTGTTGGAAACATAATTAGACTTCATTTTTGACTCTTTAATGACTAATTAAGGAAATTTAACCAACTTTACTCAATTCACTTACAAAGAGGCCTCCAAACTATATGAAAGGAAACCAAGCCCACTCAATTAAGCAAGGTTACTCTCCTCAAGTTTCAAGTTACACCAAAGAATCCTTATTTCTTAATTTTCCAAGGTGTACTAGACTAAAAAAAGGAGGATAGAATCGTTGTTTGTACAAAGAGTTGGTCACCAAGACCAAAATTCAACCACAAACCTAGGAGACCTATTAAAAAGAATTGAAATAGTCATTAGGACCTTATTATAACACAAAAACAAGAAACAAAACACAACCAAACATTCTACGTCCATTAGACCCATGGGTGCTCCTATACCAAACTATGTGTCCCAAGTACTCCACCTCATTAAGACCAAAATCACACTTGGATGGATTAGCATAGAGTTTTTTTTCTTCAAGGACTTGTAATACTTGATCTACATGTTGCAAGTGCTCTTACCATGTCTTTCTATAAACCAATATATCATAAAAAAAAACCAATACAAACTTCCTCAAGAACTTTTTAAAGATGGAATTCATCAAACTTTGAAATGTAGATGGAGCATTAGTAAGACCAAATGACATCACAAAAAAATCGTAATGAGCCTCATGAGTCCTAAATGTTGTCTTTAAAATATATTCTTCCTTAATTCAAATTTGGTGATAACTCGATCTAAGATCTAACTTTGCAAAATGCATAACTCAATTCAATTCATCTAGTAAATCATCAATGACTGGTATCTAGGAAACTTATCTTTTATGGTGTACATGTTCAACACCCTATAGTCTAGAAACATGCACCAAGTATCATCCTTCTTGTGCACCATCACCACTTGTGAGGAGTAAGAACTTTGACTATGTCTGATAATTCATGCCTCTAACATCCCATCAATAATATTTCCTATCTCACTTTTTTGTATATGTGGGTATCGATAAGGCCTGATGTTGGAGGATTGACTCCCTAGAACTAGTTCTATGGCATGATCATGATCCCTCTTAGGAGGAATTACTTTAGGAATATCTCCAAAAACCATTGAGTGATGCTCAATTATTGCTTGCAAATCTGTATGGGTAGGAGAATTAGATTGAGAGACTTCTAATGAACATAATTAGGCAACAAATCCATCAAATCCTTTCTTAAGAAACTTTTTCATTTGATGAGAGCTAACTATTTGTGGGGATTTTTACTTTAACCCTCATAGCTCTATTGTCTTCCCTTATGATTGAAACCTCATAAACAATTCTTGGAATTTCATCTCAATTGTTCCCAAGGTAGAAAGCCATTGTACTCCCAAAACAATATATGTTGCACCCATGGATATAGCATACATTGGGCTATTAAGGTGACAATCTCCCATGGATAATTTAATACTATGACACTTTCCCAAACAACTAATAGTATAAACATTTGCAATCAAGACCTGAAATTCTAGAGCTGAATATATAAAATAATTTAGATGAGTAGCCAAATTTTTGTTGATGAAATTATGAGTACTACCCGAGTCAATCAACATGGTTACCTTTTGCTTCTTTAAGAATCCAACTACCTTAATATTTTGAGGGGAACTAAACCCAGAGAGTGCATGATAATAAATGATTGGTTGGGAATCATTTGGTTCATCATCTAGATCCTTATCACCCTTTAATATTGGTCTCTCCTCTTCCTCACTTGGTCCTTCAATATAAACCAATTTATTTTCACCACATCTATGCCCTCAACTATATTTTTTGTTACAATTGAAGAATAACACTTTTTCTCTTTTATCTTCAATTTGTTGTGGAGTCAACCTAGTAGGTTGTGGTACTGAATGTGTAGGAGATCTCCTTTAGCTGAAATTTATATTACCTTGTCTCTTACTAGCCAAAAAATTCTCCTCCACTTGTCTTGCCATTACTACTGCTTGTGATAAGGATTGTGGTTGGAATAATCAGACTTCATATTTTATGCGATCCTTTAAACCACCTAGAAATAATTCCTTCATGTTATATCTTCTGTCACATTTTCTACTCTTAGAGAAGGTTTTGAAATTGCTGAATATAATCCTTGACCATACATGTTCGCTTTAATTGGGTGAGTTGGCAGAATTAGCTATCCATAAATTTATCACCATAATGAGTAGCAAGTTTCTCTTGAAAAACTGACCATGTGACCACACAACCCTTTTTTCTCTTCTCATCACATAACCAATGATACCAAATATATTTATTTGGTTCTAGGTATAATGATGCCATAGCCACCTTTTGTTGACTAGGAACATGAAGAATATCAAAGAACACCTCCATTTGACATAGCTAGTTGGTTGGATCCTTGCCATCAAAATTTCTCATATCTAACTTTGGTATGAATAGCCTTAGCATATGATTATTAAATGAGCGATCCTTCTTGAAACCCCAATCAAGACCAAGGAATTAATTTCCAACAAAAGCATTATCTTCCACCTTATGAGATGAATCTTCACCCTTAGACCACATACCTTGAACAAATGATTGCAATTCACCCATCGCTTCCATAATCTTCCTCTCTAATGATGAAATATCACCCTTGAATTTTTTAATTTCATCCTTAGGTTTAAATCCTCATTTTCTACTCCCTCATTCGCTGAAGATTTCCTTGGTGTGGTACCATTCTTTTTGCCTCTTGTTGCAGGCCCTATCATGATGACCTAAAATAATTTTGCAATAAATCACACAAATTAAACTCAAATTATCTAAAAAATTTATTGTAGAATCCTCTATAATATCTTCAAAAACCCAATAAAAATCAAACTCCATTTTGGTAGTATGTGATAAATATTCACCTTCCAAATAAATTGTGTAGAAACCCTAATTTTACAATAATTCACTCACTTTTTCTCCAATTTCTCTCAAATTTGGAATGTAGCTTCTTTAATATGTTCTTCAAAAACCCTTTAAAAATAAGAAAAAAATTCACCAAAATCTGGAAGATATGCTCTCCCCAAAATCGCCTTCAATATTGAGAAGAAACCTTGTCTCTATGGTGCCAAGATCATGCTCTGATACCACTTGTAATGAAATAAATTGTACAATAGAAGAATATTATGGAAAATATGCTGAAAATACTGAATAATATCTAAGAATAATAAGTGACTTCAAGGGTGAAAACCTCCAAATATCTCCATTGAGAACATAATTCACAATACGATGATGAAATAAGACTCACAACCTCCTATATATGCCTATTTATGCCTAGGATACCACCTAGGCCGACATAGATAACCCTATTTAAGCCCTAGGCCTCCCTAATAAACTAAATAACAACCCAATAATGATAATATTGTTGGACTCAAAGGAACAATGAGAGGGGGGGTCAATCAGTGTTCAAAAAATCTTAACTTTCATTAAATAGAAATTCAAACCATTATGTCATGTCATTAAAGGAAATATGCATACATTCAATGAAAACATTCACAACACCATAACACATGTATTTTTGTGTGGAAACCCTATTAGGGGAAAAACCATGGTGGAGGTTAATCCACAATTTTGAGTACTCATAGTATAATTCATTACAAAGGGAATGCACTTGCATTCAAGCACATTGCCTAGAGCTCACTACTCAAGAGAAAAAGGCTTACTACCCAACAAAATTCAGATTAAGACCATCTAAAGTGTGAACGGAGATACTAGCATCTATCTATGCCAAATAACAGTTTCAGTGAAGCTCATAGAATTGATTTTGGATCTTCTTTCTAATTATGCACTTCGCTCTTCTCTGCTCTGCTCCTTTCTTCTCTTTGCAACACTTAAAAAAAAATCACACAACTACTTTGCTATATTTCACACTACACAATGATTTGTTACACTTTCACAGTTATTACACACACTTATACATAACCAAACCCACTAAATGGAGAAACCAATCTCATATATATATATCCACAATTTATGATTTTTCCATCCAATAGTCGGCTTCACAAAATATTAGGTTGCTTTCACCTTGTAAGCCAGATCCACCACTAAATCATTATGTGCATCCTCCAAAGTCGGTTAAGACAAAGAGAGGAACCAACTAAAAATTAATTGAGCACGAAGAATTAATTGATTATATCTTATACATCCATAATATCATAGTTGTCGAGACGGCCTTTTAGCACAAATAATCAACAAATTAATTTACCGGATCTTCTAGACCACCTACCAAAGAGTGTGCACCAAGAAAATCATTCACCAAGGTATTAAAAATGTGAACAGACTTTTCTTAGAGATCCTTAGCTCAAAATATTTTTCCGATAGGGTGTCTTAGTTCAACTTTAGTGCCTATAACCAGATGCTCTATTCTTTACCCTGTTCTACCAGTAGAAACAAAAACTATACTGCAAACCAGATAGGTTGCTTAGGTTGCCATCAATGACAACACTTACAAGCCATATGCTATCAATCTCTCCAGCCATATGCCAGAAAATATGACTTAATTAGGAGTTAAGATAGCCACAAGCTGACTATTCATAACCCAATGTACTCTAATATTAAGGGCATAACATTCATCCACTTGGATAGGTTGTTGCATCTCTAGCTAACTGCATTTTTTTGACTTGGCTTAACCACCTCCCATGGATCTTGTATAAATATAGCATTTGTATTAGGTGTTAATAGGTTGGTCTTTTGGCACAATGAAAAAGATATTGCAACTATAGACCATATTTATAATACTAGATAGAGTGTAGAAAAAGTGAGAAGGTGATAAATTAAATAAATCATGAGAATGTTAACCACAATCAAAATATGAGGAAAATAAAAACACTACAAAAAAATGAATGGTGTCTTCCTTTTTATGATAAAAGAGATAAAAAATATGACCAACAAGATATAAAGTGATTTGATTAACATAATAACCACTTAGGATAGTTGTTTTATTAAATTTTATAGGTCTAAATGCACAATATTATCTACATTTATAGGGAATAGATATGTTCTTCTAATATTCTATAGAAATAAGATGATATTATTTGAGTTTTTAAGATAAAATATGGTCTATATAAGAATTTCTAAGATAAAAATAGATCATGGATCCAATTAAAAATATCTATAGGGTCCTACTTGTAAAAATGTGGAAAATTCTAACCCCTTAAATAAAGAAATTATTGTATTGTATTTCAACAATTATAATAGTAGAAGAAATTTTAACCCTATGGGAAAAGTTGAGAAGCTAGCTAGATGAGTCCATAAAAAAATTCTTACTCTCAATGAATTTTAGGTTAACTATTATGATGAGAAATAATCCAAGAGAAGTTTCTCTTGGATTATAAGAACTTAGTTGAAATTATTCAACATTGGTCTCAAGGTTCCATATGATTTTTCTAATGACGAATTTTTCTTGAATCTAGTTTATGACATAAGGTGATTTGGTAGCCTCCAAATATTATAAGTGAATTGGGAAAGTAAAGTGTTAGCAAGAAAAGTGGAACACAAACAAAATTTTTGAGCCTAAGGTATTCTTAAGAGTTGTAATATACCATAGCGATAGTGATAATAGAGTAATAACAAGTAATGCAATGCATAAAATTACAATGAAATACTCAACACGAATAACACATACATAAGACATTAATCATACATCAATTTGAGTTGTGTTAAATATATTTATATGGTAACTCATAAGTTGATATAATTTCTTCTTATTTACTTTCTCTTTTTTTTATTATTTCCTGTTCTTTCACATATATATTATCTATCTCATTTATCTATTAAAATTATGTCTATCTCTCCTTTTCTCACAATATCTTACTATATATCCATATGCATGATATTTAAGATGTTTCACTTATTATATACACTATTCCTATTAGGTCTAGAAAGACTTGTACTCTATAATACATCTATAGCAATTTTTATATGGTGAATGATATAATAAGTGATAATAGAAGAACTAATATAAATATAAGTGATGTGAAAATTGAGTTAACTAGAAAATGAAATATTTTTGTGGATCTCCTTTAGTTAGAGAAATGTGTTGTCCCATTATGTATTTACATGTTGCAAGGGTTGCACTTGTGCATTAACCTACATTACGATTCACTTTTATTCTATTACTATGGATGGAATATATATATTTTTTAAACATTATTTGCATCACAAAATATACTAGTGACATGAAAAAGTTGCAGACTTACTACTTCCCAATTTTTTTTATTCTCGGACATTCTTGGTTCTTGTTTGTCTTGTATCTATTGTAGCTAATTATGAAAAGCTTACAATTGAGCTTTAAATTTTCCATCCATGTTTAACATGAAATTTTATGTGATGGCCACTTGTTTTATTTATAGCTCAATTTGATTTATCTACCCTCTCAAGTTCTTTGTCAAAATGATCCATTGTAAACAAAACCAATACACAATGTTAATGTAACTTTTAGTAGTTTGTAAGGTGATGATATACGACTCCAATTGGTTGTGGGATATCACACATTTTTTCCATTCCTCATACATCCTAGAAATTTTCATCTCTTCTATAACATTAGCATGGATTTTTATGGCCTAATTATTCATCTCGTTGATAAGTCTGTAAACCAATTTCTTCATTTTTGTTTCTTGGTTGATTGATATGTATTACTTTGTAATTTTGGTAACTTTATTTGAATTAAAATGATCACATCCTCCACTTTTTTTGTAGCTTATAATTTTTTTTGAGGATTTCATCTCTTTTTATTCACTGGGATATGTTACCTTATTGGAAATGTTATACTAGGTATATACAAGAGAGATCGATTTGTGTTCCAACCAATTATAATTGGAGTATTTGTAGAGTTGTGATTGGTTGGATTTTTTTTTATTTGGAATAATTATTTAGTGAAATACATAGTGTATGTAGTGGTAGATGATGATTTCCTATTTGGATATGGTGGAGAGGTTTGCAGTGGTCCTTTCTTTTCTAATATTCTTGTGTCTTGTTGTTCTCCCCCAAATGGTGTATGTTACACTTTTTGTTCTTCTTTTCTTCCTCTATTAGCACCACATAGGCCCTTTTAGTTGTATCTAATATTTCCTCTTGATTTTTTTAAGGTCTTGTATATTTTTAAACATCAACCACTTTATATTTAGACTAGAGTTATTTAGCTTAGATTTTCTCTAATATTTATTTTTGAGTTAATAGTATGTAGGGAATTATTTCTAGGAAAACATTTTTCTAATTTATTCTACCTATTGAATGAATGCTTCCATATTTATTTTAGGGAGGAAAATAGTTCCTCTAGAAACTTCTCTATCATGCTCCCTAATGATATTGTTAATACTACCATGTATATTTTGACTTCTTATTTTATAATCACTTTAAATTTATTTGACCTACATGTGTATACATTTTCACACATTGTAGGAGCACCCCCTTTCCATATAGACCATTGTATAGAAAATTTTCATTCATTATTAATTCTAATTTATTTTATTTTTGTCATATTTTTTCTTCTTGATTGTCATCTTATCCCTTATGAACCTAACCATCCTTATTTTTTAACTTTATTTTTCCTTTTTTTAATCATTTATACACTCATAAATACATATATTATGGATTCTTCTATTAAAGGTTCATCCTATGATGGGGTGGTGGAAAATTCCATATTTATTCTACACTTTCATTTAACTTATTATTTCTCTATTTATTATTTAGTTTCAGGTCTTGGGGAGCTTACTTGTAACATATCACTTGGGGTCGAGGTTTTGAAAATATCCACTTTTACTAAAGCTCCCCATTGATTTTATTCATTTTCTCCTCTATTTTCTTCTTGGATAGGTTATACATAAATTTATGGTATGCGGTAAATATTTCTTCTTTGGGGTCCTTTGGTAATTTGAGGAGGGTGGTTGCAAAGGAGTCTATCTACCTATCACTATATTAATAGAGAAAATGTAGTATCTATGACACATGAGGTTCAATTTCCTCCATCAAAGCATAATATTTATCAATAAAAAAATATATATAATTAATATAATTCCTCACCATGTCACATAAAATTCTCTCCCTAATTTTCATTTGTTGCTACAGGGCTTTAAATAAACCCTATTATATTGCAATAAAATATTTTTCATCTTGGAATTTCTTGCATGGTATTATATTTGTATAGATATAGGCTATTTTTTCTCATACACTTTCCCTAGGAAATTTGATAATGTTATTAGGAAGTAACATCTTGGGAAATGATGAGATTTTCATACGTATATTGATATTATGTGTTTTTATTAGCTAAATTTTCTCAACGAACTACAGCCTCAAGACCTCATACAAATTTGTCTCTTTTCCCTCTACTACCATCAAATTTGTAGCATATTGATGTTTTTGTGACATATTAATGAGAATTTATATAGTTCACCTTATACACAATCCCTATTGTTGCCTACTATATAGATTCTATTACCAAGAGAAAAAAATGATAGAGTGTGTCACAAGAATATATACTAGGAATGATAGGGATATGGGTATGTTTTATAGAAACTAATGTTAGGAATTTTATTAAATGAGGATATATGCTATTACCTTCCCATATTTTTATAATAATTAGGTTTGCATAAATTCTTTTTATTTTTTATTTTCTATTGACACTTTGTACCCCCTTGTATTTTCTCATTGATGATAAGAATTTTTATATGAGAGATTATTGTGGCTTCATCCATGTCAATTGTGCTTCTAGTTGGGGTTTCCATTTACTTTCCCTTAGTCAGTTTCATAAATTAAAGTTCATCAAATTTAATAATTCTTGGGGTTATCCAAGTTTCCCATCTAGTAGAGAACCCAAATGGGTACCCCTAGTTTGAATTTCAAGAAAATTAAGTTAAAATTGGTCACGTTCTTGAGGGTTTTAGGTATAGTATTGAATATGAAGGTATTTAAATATGAAACTTCCCAATACTTAAGAGTAGTTCCAAATTGTTTTCCCATAGTGCACTTATAACTATTTTTCCCACAATAATAATTTTCACAAGCTTTTATTGGCCTACTAAACATGCAAAAATTTCTAAGTGAATCGGTTATTTATTAAATGGTGCAATTCAAATAAAGGTCCAAGGCTGACATAGTTTAGATAGAGATTCTATAATTGCATATTTTTGATGGAAACATAAGTTTTTATGAAGGTTAAATTTTAACCAAGGTTTGAATTACAAGTGATTAAAAATGAAGAAATTCATTATTAAAAAGTATAGCTCATTAGTAGCTTAAGTTCACACTATGTTTGGATGGAGACCCAAGTTTTGCATGGACCTAATGGATTTCCACTTCTTGCATGCACCAAATAAGGGTATAGCATCAAAAATTGTCACCCTTGATAATTTCACAGTACCTTGATACCCCATTTTTCTTATAACATTAATTATAATTATAATTTACTCATTTTTGGGTGAATAAATAAAATATATTTAAATCCTCATTATCCCAATGATTTTGGGCCAAAAACATACCAATCACAAGTACATGGCACCTTAGACCAAAAAACATATTAGTGTTTGAAATTGTAATTGGTGGCCTTTTATGATTTGTAAATGACCCTAGGTCAACCCCTACCCACAATTATTAATTAAAATGCATATATAAGCATGTTTTCCTCTCATTTTTGAACACTAGAAATGAAAAATCAATTTTAGAGGGAAGAAAAATAATAAGAAGGAAATTATGGAGAATTATTGAGTTGTCCTCTACTTTTTATCTACAACAAGCTATCATGTATGTGAGATAATGTTTTTTAGGTCTATGAAGCAATCAAGGCATTCATCAATCAACTTGTGTATGAAATCAATTCTTCAAGGGTTTCCACATCAAGGAACATTATCATTTTTCATTTATCAATTTTTGTCAATTATTATTATTTTGGCCTTTTCCCAACCTAGGGCATGCCCTCTTGATAATCATCAATCTCTATACATAAAGGTGTGAATACCAACACAAGGTTTGACTTAGGTAAGCTCTTATACAACACTGCCCTTTCCCATATTTTCAATTGTGTACATTAGATCTGGAGGTTTTAGGAAAAGATTGTCTATCAAAACATAGTATAGACTGCAACCTACAATCCAAAATTTGTAGACTCAAAAAAGAACCAATCCTATCAATAGCACACTACATTGTCCTTGCAAATTAGGATCAAATTTATAGTTCAATTTCCTCTCTATGTATCATTCTCAAATCTAAATTCATTATGCTACTATATAATTTTGTCTATCCTCTAACTTACATTTTCAGATCTAGGGTTATATTTCAAATAGGCCTGTCAAATCACACATCAAATTTATCATCCTCACAACTATAGAATAACATAAAACCTAGGAGGTTGGCTCTCCCTTGTGTCAACAAGTTAATCATAAAACCTTGGTTGATTTATGTTTAATGTCGGGTCGAGTGAAATGGAGATAATCGTGATTTATCTAATTAGATATAGGACCACTTTTCCTAATCAACATATCCTACACTTGTATTTTTCTGCATTTTTTATTGCATAAAATTTTAAAATTGAATTTAAAACATAGGTTCTTTGAATATCTAGTGTGCATTTGTATTTATTCCAAAAAAGATACATTTTTCATTATTTGTGCATCTTAAATTAAAAGGAAAAAATAAAAAATATTTTGAATTAAATTGCATAATGTCATATCCAAATTTTCCTTGTTTAGGGCAAAGATCTATGTTATTTTCATTAAAATATTTATTTTGTCAAAATTGCATGTAAACTTTAGTGAAAAAAATTGAAAAATCATAGATTTCCATATTATTTTCATTTAAAAAGATAAAAAACCTTTGGATTTTTGTATTTTTTAGAAAAATCAGTGAATCAAAATATTCAATTTTGAAAAATTATTATTTTAACATATTCAATTGATCTAAAATATTAAAAATTGCATGCATATATGTGATTCATATAGAAAAAATAGGTTTTGGTACATTTCTAGAACTATGTTGACTTCCAAACTTAAACCTTTTAAACATAGGACCCTTAGATGTTGTAGATGATTCCTAGATTTTGAGTTTGTTAAAAATAACTATATAGCCTAGGGTTCATTGTGCCCCTATCTAATCATTTTGGGATAAAAATTATTGTGAACATCATTGCCAGTGTTCTCTATTCAAATTCAGTTCGTATTTTGGTCTCTATTATAAAACAAGATAGATTTTATTATATATTTATAGTTTGATTCATAATACATAGCATAAGGTTTTCCTTGAAAAAATATTATTTGATCATAATTAATGTCTTTTTTAAATAATTTATTAAGCAATTCAGAAGTATTATGTTACAAGCATGTGAAATTGAATTTTTATCTCGATTTTATGTTATTCTTTGATCCCTCTCCCAATATCTCTCCTATTTATAAGGGCATGTTTGTGTAAGAGGATACACTCAAAAATAATCATGAGAATCATGTTTATCCCTCTCCTAATATCTTTCCTACTTGTGAGGATATATATTTCCAAGAGTGCACCTATTCATTGATAATCATGAAGATCATGTTTGTTGATCTCCTTATACTTGATCTCCTACTTGGGAATATATCATGGTGCAAGAGGATGTAATCAAGAAAATTAAGATGGATTACATAGATGGAGATGGTAAATTTATATTAGGTCCTCCATTGATAGAGTATTTAAAGCAAACTAAAATTAAACACCCACATTTGATTATTAGACCTCCTAAACCTTATGACCACTGTTGAATGAACACAAGAATTAAGAAGGGGGTGAATAAATTTTATCTTATAAAATCATTAAAACCCACATCAACATTGAGATCCACATGCATTCATTAAACCCTTAATCTATTATGAATATTTAACATGAAAATAAAATAAATAAAACTAAAACATCTTTAACACCATGCACAAGAGAAAGCTAGATTTACATGGAAAACACAAGGAGTAAAAATCATGGTAAGGATTAGCTCACAATATAAGTAATTGCAAAAAAAATTATAAAGGATCACTGCTAGAAGAGGCACACTAACTTGAAACACTCACAACCAAGGCTCACTGCTAGAGTAGAAAAAGAAGATAAAGAATAAATGTTACATAAAGAACATGATCTCAATGCAGTAGAGATTCCACCAAAATAGATCTAACACCTTTGCAATCTATTTGAATGATTCCACACACCTTTTTCTCATTGCATCCAATAGTCCAACACTTGAAATATTTCACTTCTATTCTCAATTTCACACCTTAAAACTCTATAATTTGCATCATGTACATCATACACTTCATACTTTTCATCTATCTTAACCTCCCTCAAAAATTCAACTCATAATTATATCATTCTCAACCTTAAAACCCTTTCCAAAGTCAACAATGCACCTCAAACATGCAAATTCAAATTAGGTCAACACCAAAACATGTCTATGGAAGATAAAAGTGAATGTGGACCACATCAAAACTTAATTGGGACCCGAATCAACAACACTACTCAACCACATGCTACAACAAATAATATTTATCCTACACATGTACTGTAAACACCAGGTCGACTGTTACCCATGTAAACACCATTAAAATTTAATGTCCAAACTTCCTAAACCCAAATAGTACTTGTGAAACACATGTCATGCCTTTAGAAAAGCTATAAGAAACCACGAACCATCTGAGATACAACAAACACCTCTGCAACAACTTTCACCTAAAGAATGTACAAACCCAATACATTCAAATAACTCTGTCATGCATTGTTACTTGAAAAATTGTCTTCCAATGCACCAAACCTCAAATCCTATTGAATAAGGTAAACTACCAACACCATCAAAACTCCTTTAGAATTGCAAGACCTAAAGCATAACTACAAAGAAATGTGGAGCAAAAACATTTATCCTAGACACCTCTATAATGCATAGTCACATACTAGTGAACACAACTTTTATTGTACAAAAATCTAGTATACCATATCTTTGATATAACACGTTTGAAAACCTCTTATCAACCTTTCTGGGTCACATAGGTAGATATTCAACCTATATTAAATATCAATTGAAACTAAAACATCTCTCTATAACCCAAAACAACTCTACAACACTCTATTTCCACCTATTATCAAATTTTCTCAAAAGCACTTAGAAACCAAGCACTAGAGATATATCCACAACATAGTCATCACTACTACATCCATAGATATAATATTATCAAAGTATAAAAATAGGTTGACACTAATAGCTTAACTAATGACAATATAATTCAACAAAGAAAACCATAGAAAACACCAACAATTCATCTTAAATACCAATATCCTTCAACACATACAATTGACATCAATGAAAAAACAAGCTTGTTGAAATAAATGATAACAAAGATCTACACATACTTGCAACAATCTCCATGTTTTTCATTGATGGCAACACATGATGTGAAAAACCATCAAAGACAGAACAACTCTAAACATACTTGTTTCCTTTTCTCTTTTCTCTTTACTCTCTCTCTCGCTTACATGATTCTTTCTTCAACTAACTTTCTATTTCACATGTTTCTCTCTCTCCCTCCCTTAGATATTCTCTCCCCCTCTATTTATGACTTTTTCACATGATTATCTCTCCCCTTCTGACATTAATGGTAAAGGACATAATGTTTGCATTATTCTCCCCATTTGACATTACACAATCTTCTTACAACTATTCAGAAACACCTTTCCTTTTCTACTTTGAATAACCCCCTTTAGGAGTACAAAACAATCTACAAAAATCTGCAATGTTACTACCTACCCCTCTAAGAGGTAGCCACCAATATTAGTCCAAAATAAGGAAATATCTTGAGATCTGGTGGACTGATGCGTCACTTTATACATCTAGTTCAAGGAAGGATGGGAAACAACCCCCAACTTCTCCTAGAGATACTCAAAATTATCCTTAGGAAGATCCTTGGTGAATTTATCAACAATCTGATCCTTTGTAGTAAAATACACAAGTTTCACTTCATTCTCCATAGCCTTCTCTCTTAGAAAGTAATATTTGATTGAAACAAGTTTTATCCTTGAATGTATCACTAGATTCTTTGAAATTTTTATTACACTTGTATTGTCAAAAAATATATAAATAGGCTCATTATACACCACTCTAATATCCTTCAATGTTTTCCTCATCTAGAAAATGTATGTACATCAAGATGTTGTTGCAGTGTACTCAACCTCTACAATAAATAAAGAAACTTAATCTTGTCTCTTAATAGCCATGATGCCAATCTACATCCAAGAAAAAATGAACCACCAATTTTAATTTATATGTCATCCACACAACCAACCCAATCTACATCTAGGTAAGAACTAATGTGAAATTAGTATCCTTTGGATACCACAAGGCATGATCCAGAGTTCCTTTTAGGTATCTAGATATCCTCTTTATTGCTGCAACATGTGACTCTCTAGGATCTTCTTAAAATCTAGCCAAAAGAAAAACTACATTCATGATATCTAGTCTAGTAGCATTTAGATATAGCATTCCACCAGTCATTGATCTATACTTGATTTGATCAGCCTTAGGGGATTCATCATTCTTGCTCAATTTGCAACCAATGACCATAGTAGTACATACCAATTTGGAGTCTTCCATTCCAAACTTCTTCAACATTTCCTTGACATACTTTGCTAGTGAAATTAATATGTTTTTATCTATTTTATTGGTATGGAGCCCAAGGAAAAAAATCATCTCCCCAAACATAGACATCTCAAACTCTTTTTGCACCTCTTCTAGAAATTTTTTATAGATAGCTTCATTGCCTCCAAAAATTATGTCATCAAAATACACAACTACAATCAAGATTTGATATTTTTCAACCTTAAATAAAATATTACTATTTGTGGTACCTTTATTGAACTCTTGTTGTATCAAATACTTATCTAACCTTGCATACAAACCTCTAAGAGCTTGCTTCAATCCATACAAATCCTTCTTCAATCTACAAACCATACTAGATTTATCTGATAACTGAAATCATTAAAGTTGTTCCATGTATACATCTTCTTCCAACTCTCCATTCAAGAAAGTAGACTTCACATCCATCTAATAAACTTTAAATTCCTCATGTGTTTCAATTACCAAAAACATCCTAATTGCGTATATCCTAGCCACTAAAGAAAATGTCCCTTCAAAGTATATTCATTCAACTTGTGAGTAGCCCTTACACACAAGCCTTGCCTTGTTTCTTATCACTTCTCCATTCTTATTTGGATTTTTTATGAATACCCACTTAGATCAAATTATGTTTTTGTTTTTAGGTCTTGGGAAAAGTTCCCAAGTTTGATTCTTCTCAATATGCATAAGTTATTTTATTGATTTCATCCAATTTTCATCTTTGCATGCCTCAATAATTATTTTAGGTTCAACTTTAGAAAGTAGACATAAATTTACCTCTTCAACAATTTTTCTTTTTGTGAAATTACCTTTACTTTTATGTCCAATGATTTTTTCTTCAAAATGATTTCTCTACACATAACTAGTGGTTCTATGGGTTTTTTCTAGAGCTTCCTCCTCTTCATCTTGTATTTCTTATTCCTTAGCCTTTACTTATTCTTCTTCTTTGTAAGAAGGTTCATCTGATTCATATCCATCTATCATCTTTGGATTCTAGAATTTTTTTGCAAGAAAGAAGGTGTTGTCATTGATGTCAACTAGTCACTTGGTTATCAACTAGTTGTTGTTGCCATTAATGTCATGAATATAGGTTATTGGCTATATATGTTGAGGACATTGAGAGAATTTTACTATAGAAGGTTGTAGATTTTTAATGGTTTCTCTGAGTTTTTCTTTAGGATTTTCTCCTATGGTTGTCATTCAAATATGTTGATCATGTTTGTTGGAAGCTTCTATATCTAGATTTTTGGCTTCTGACTCATTGTAAGTGTGAGTTGTGCTCACCAATTGTAAATTGTGGTATTTTCTGTATCTGGCTAAAGTCTAGGAGAATTGTTGTTGGTCCAAATTTCTCTTTGGTAAATTCTTATGACTTTTGGTTTGAGATTTAAGTTTTTATGATCATGTTGAAGACAATTTCAATATCTAGAAGGATTGTACTTAATTGTTCTATGTTTTTTACACTAGTTTGGCCGACCTTGTGTTGAACACTCTCTTTGAAGGTGATGAAGATTATTGGACCGATTTGTTTCCTCATCAAGAAAGTTTTCTGGTTTCCCTCATTCTAATTCCACCCTAGGATGTTTTGGCACTAACCTAATTTAAGTTTATTGATGGATGAAAAAATTTGGATATGTTTCAAAGTTGAAGATAGTATAAATATTGTATGAGTTAGTGGCGAAGATGTGTGAAGAGAGATAAGTTCAAAGAAAAATAGCAGATAGATGTGAAATAGATGTGAATCACTGTGTGTATGTGTGTGTGTGTGTGATGTGAGTGTGGAAAATTAGTGTGAAGTTTAAAAGCTAAGTTTCTAGATGTAGTGAGTTGAAGGTGTACTCTATCATTCATGCATGTCTGCAAGTGGTTGAGAAAATTGTTGTGCAAATCTTTGTTGCATTGAGATTTTCTTCTCTCTATAACATATCTATTCTATCTTCTTTGTATCTATGTGGTAGTGAGGCCTCCAAGTGGTTAGTTGTGTTGGACAGTGAGCCCTAATCTAGATAGTGATTCCTTGTATGGTAGTGAGCTTTGTTTAGATGGTGAGACTTTGTAATCAATTTTGATATTCTCCATAGTGTTATTTAATTCTTATCATGCTTTTTTCCTAATTAGGTTTACCATGTAAATATAGTCTTGTTGTGTTTATGTGATGGTTTTCAATTTTCGCACTTGCACTTAATGTTTTATAATTTTAAGCAATGTTAAGGATTTGTTCTAATGGATGATTTAAAGGTTTTAAATTTGTTACAACCAATTCACCCCCCTCTTAAATTTCTTATTCAATAATTGGTGTTAGAGCTTGGTTTCTTGGAGAAGAGCTTAACTACTTAAGGAAGGTCCGAGAAGGTTGGAAAAGTTACTCATGATTATTTGAGGTTCGATGGAACTAATTATGCTATCTAGAAAATATTTATGAAAGAATATATAGAGTATTATAGATATGATGTGGATAAATCTTACAAGAATCCTTACACTCCTCCTACTAATGATCTAAATACAACTAATGAGATCAGGGCATGTTGGGTCTCAAAAACATAGGTTTGAACCATGAGAGATTGCCAAAATCTCACAACACTTTTGGCCAACTAACAAGGCCAATTGATGCAATTGTACCTTCTCCTCTTCAGGCTCTGCAAAACCTAGGTGGGTGCACCTATATGTATGTTGCAGATTTAAGATGTGTTTCCTGGTTGATCAATCTATCCACAATGGAAAAGGGAAGTGGGCAGATAAAAATACTACACCTACTCCTACTCCTACTACACAAATGAAAGGTTTTTGAATGAATTGTTTGATATGGATTTGTATCTCTAGGTTGTAGCAGATTAGTGCCTTCTATCCAAATGGGCAATGGATTCAAAATGATGTGTTTCCTCTTATTGGCATAACTCTAGTTGTTAGGCACTCTGAAAATTCTATGGCTGGCATAAAAAATTACTAAGTCTATGACTTGCATAAACAGTGCTGGAATGTTTCTCTATCAGGTTCCTCTTTAACTATCCAAAAGAAATCTCAAAACCACTGTGATTTATTAAGAGAATTTAATTTTGGCTTGTAGACACAAATTAATCAAATCACACAAAATGGAATATATTTTGATAAATCAGGGAATATGCTTGATATGCTGATTTAAATGATTAAAAGACCTCAAGTTGGAGACAACCAAAATAAAGAGTAGAAATTGATGCAACACAACAATTGAACACCAAAAATAAATTCACCAATTTAAAACATTAGTCTTCATTATTTATGCTTCAAGAAAATTATGTACATTATTTCCATCCCAATACCTTCTCGGGAAAAATCTAACTCATACAGTCTAACTCTTATCTCTTCTCTATCTACCCTCGGATTTTACAAAATATTTATACATCACATATCTCAAGGGTTGTGACCCTTCATCTTCTATTACAGTCATTCAAATTCTAGTAATGGCCATTTACAAACTTTTACAGAACAAAATATTTAATTATTGCCTTATCAGCAAATCAAATATCTTTGATTATAGTTATGCCTTTGATTTTTCACTTTATGCATTTCCCGCCTCGTACATTTCGTTTTATCGGCACTTTATACCTTTATCTTCCCATGGCCTTATTATCTTTATTGTTACCACTGTACCACGGGCTTGAATTTTCTTCATGTGGTATTGCAGTGTCCTTTTTACTCCCCATGTTTATTGCCTCAATGAGCCTTTACCATGCTACCGTGGTCATTGGCATGACTACTAGCAGTACCGCGGTAGCCACCCTTGACCGCTAGTGCCAACCATTAACCACTCCCTGCTATCTTCCATTGACTACCTTCGCCGATCGCTACCATTAATGCGGTCTCCACGGTCTGTGGTTTAACCATGTGTGGTACCACAATAACCGCTTTGATCAGTGCCGCTACGGTTTTCTCACCGCCACTGTGATATCACGGTTAATGAATTAACCGTGCATGGTGTGGTAGTGAATGTTCCCTGGCCACTTACCTTCACTTTTGTTGGTTGCCTCCCTATTTACCACATTACCACAGGTATAGATTTTACTGCACGTGGTATAGCGGTAGCTGCTTGATAACCGCCAGGCTGACCCTCTACCACACAACCATAAATTATTTGAAAGCTATCTATGGTAAAGCGGTAGGGGGAGAATTTTAAAGGGTTTTAGGCAGCGGTATATGATATTTTAGCCTTTTAAAAGGTGGTAAATGAATTTTTATGAAAAGATAGGAAAATAAGAGGTTCAAATGAGAATAAAACCTTAGGATTTTAAATGAAAATTTTCAGTTCTAACAGTGGCTCTTGTTGGGGATGAGTGATTGTGCAATCAGTACAAGAATCCAGAGTATCTTTGGTAGACCAGACCGAGTAAATGATATGAAAAATGAAAGCCATGGTAGATGAAGGGAATGAAAAAATGAAGGACATGAGAATGGAGCAAATGGAGGGAATGAAAAGGATCCTAAACTACTGTGCATGGAAGAGAATTTTTTAAAAGGCATTGCTAAGAACTATCCATGCACTAGCAATCCTTAATCCTGTGTACCGACTATGGTTCAAGAAATCAAACCACAAGGGATGGCCCTAAGCCACCCCAAAAGAAAAAAATTGTATTTTCCTCTGTCATAGACCTTATTCAGTTTAGAGCTCATTAGGTTTCTTTTGAAACCATCCATTCCACCTATCCTGCAACATGCACTGTCATTAAAAACCTTCAAGAAATTATTGTATTCAATTTGATTCATATTCATCTCATCAGTCTACATTTCATCATTCTTATTATCATATAAAAAATATTTATCACCCTCAGCATACAAAGTGTATCCACATTCATCAAAAAATTCATAGGCATGCTCACTGTCATATGTTGTTGAATGATCGAACAACTGCACTGGGACCTAAAAATTTGAATACTCCTTATGGCAACCAGAAAATTCAATCTCATCAACATATTCTAAAACAATCAAATCAGAGCAACTCTTCATTTCTTTCCTATTCTCAGTTGGCACTGACACACACTTTTGATTGATACAGTCATCCTCATATATACTTGAATCAAAAAAATTTGGACACTCATCATCAATTATATATAAACCAATATCTTCCTCTTGGAGGAAAAAATTATTTAAATCACATACCTCCTCTTGGACACAAATGGATTCATGATCAACTTCAATGATTTCTTCATCAATCTGAGAGATGCACATGGGGTCACATGAATTGTTACTTTCACTGTCAAAACAAATGTAGGCTGGAGCCAAAACTTTGGAATCATCTTCATGTGTGTACTTCTGGTATTCCAGAGTTAGTAAATCTGAAACTTGCTCACTGCTAAGTGAACAAGTCTCTGCTTCCATATCTTCAACCATGTTTCCAACCTCTTCTTGATCTTCATAATAACTGCAACAATCATCCTGTTGTAGTTCAACATCCACAACTTCATCCTCACAATTTGAGTATTCAATGGATCCCTCATAACACATACTATTACAATTTGTTATGCAGGAGATATCTTCTATATCTTCATCCTCCTCATGCAAGCTTTCTCCCATGAATTTTTTCTTATCATTAATTGTGCCATCATGGTGTTGGTCTGAGAATGAAGGCTCAATTTGCTCATTTTTTCTTGCTTTGTCACCAACATATTCCTTATGAAGTGTATCTTCAAGAACATCTTCATCATTGTAGTCCTCATCCAATATGTATGATTGACCACCCATATCATCACCACCTTCCACATCTAAAGAATCTTCATTGGAAATCTCAATTGCACATTTATCCTCCATAGGCTGCATTATTTGATCATTCATGATATCACTATTAGATTCATTGTTGATAGTGTCCATATACCCTGTCTCAAGCATGGAATCAATAAATTTATTCACTACATTAAAGGCACATTGTTTTGATGACTCTGACCAATAAAATGACTTAGGATCCCATGCACTTAAAAATTGTGTAGAAAACATGGGCCTTGTAGGCCTATAATGAGGAGATAATTGCATATAGATGTCTGTCATCCTGTTGTATAAAGAACTCCTAGATTCTCCCTTATACTTCCTTATGTCAACACATTCATTTAAGAGGTCTTGACCTCCTTTTTTATTATGTAAACACTCATCACCTCTGTCCTCAAACTGGCTCAAGAATATTTATTTCAGATCCTCCCATGAAGATATACTTTGCACAGGCAAACTTTTAAACCATTCCCTTGCACTATCCCTCATAGATCTTGAAAAAAAATTCATAAAGACATCCTCTGGATAAACTTGAAAGTTGACAATGACATCCCAGATCATTCCATATGCTTATAAGATGATTCATTCAATTCTCCATGAAATTTAGGGATATAAATTAGCAATTTTGTCTCATCGCAGGGGTAAGGATTTGGGTAACCTTGGACATTACTAAAGTTAAATGGTTTATCAATAATTGAAACAAAATTTGGAGGGCCATATGGGTTTTGGTAGATCATTGATCTTTTTTCAGGAAATGGAAGATGATTCATTTGAGGTAATGGTTGTGGTGTATAAGTTTTCTGCTATGAATAGCACATATTACCTTCATTGTCAAACTCAAGTCCCAATTGCAACATTTGTTGTCTAAATTGTATTTTTTTTGTTTCGAGTATAACACTTGTTGTTTCATTTCTTCTAGTTCTTTCATTGTCTGGTGTATTCTTTATTCTTCTGCCATCTTGACAAAATGTTATTGCTCCACAATATCTATGCATTATATATCACATTTAAAATAGAGTCGCCACCTACTTTTCCAAAAGTAGGAAAATGAAATGGATTGCTTTGGTTTGCCCCCAGCGAAATCTCCAAACAAAAATGTGAAATCTTTGTTGAATCTAAAAATGGAAAGGTTGAAAATCTTCCTAAGTATTCCCTAGTAGAGTTGCCAATTTGTTGTGTGTGTGACTTAGATGGGGAGCTGCAAATTACACAATTATGATTCTTTGATTGGAGACCAATTTTGTAACTATGTTGACTCTATAAATGGAAAGGCTAGAACCAAATTTTTTGATGTTTGTCCCCAACGGAGTCGCCAATTTGTTGGGTCTCAAAAACACAGGTTTGAACCATGAGAGGTTTCCAAGATCTCACAATGCTTTTGGCCAACTAATAAGGCCAATTGATGCAATTGTACCTTCTGCTCTTCAAGCTCTATAAAACCTAGGTGGGTGCACCTATATGTATGTTGTAGATTTAAGATGTGTTTCCTGGTTGATCAATCTATCCACAATGGCAAAGGGAAGTGGACAAATAAAAATACTACACATACTCCTACTCCTACTACACAAATGAAAGGTTTTTGAATGAATTGTTTGATATGGATTTGTATCTCTAGGTTGTTGCAGATCAATACCTTCTATCCACATGGGAAATGGAGTCAAAATGATATGTGTTTCCTCTTATTGGCATAACTCTAGCTGTTAGGCACTCTAAAAATTCTATGGCTGGCATAAAAATTTACTAAGTCTATGACTTGCATAGACAGTGTTGGAATGTTTCTCTATTAGGTTCTTCTTTAACTATCCAAAAGAAATCTGAAAACCACTATGATTTATTAAGAGAATTTAATTCTGGCTTGCAAACACTAATTAATCAAATCACACAAAATGGAATATATTTTGATAAATCAAGGAATATGCTTGATATGCTAATTTAAATGATTAAAAGACCTCAAGTTGGAGACAACCAAAATAAAGAGTAGAAATTGATGCAACACAACAACTGAACACCAAAAATAAATTCACTAGTTTAAAACATTAGTCTTCATTGTTTCTGCTTCAAGAAAATTATGTACATTATTTCCATCCCAGTCCCTTCTCGGTAAAAATCTAACTCCTATAGTCTAACTGTTATCTCCTCTCTATCTGCCCCCGAATTTTACAAAATATTTATACAACACATATCTCAAGGTTCGTGACCCTTCATCTTCTGTTATAGCCATTCAAATTCTGGTAATGGCCGTTTACAAACTTTTACAAAACAAAATATTTAATTATTATCTTATCAGCAAATCAAAAATCTTTGATTATAGTTATGCCTTTGATTTTTCACTTTATGCATTTCCTGCCTCATACATTTCATTTTATCAACACTTTATACCTTTATCTTCCCGTGGCCTTATTATCTTTATTGTTACTACTCTACCACAGGCTTGAATTTTCTTCATGCAGTATCGTGGTGTCCTTTTTTCTCCCCACATTTATTTCCTCAATGAGCCTATACCACGCTACCGCGGTCACTGGCATGACTACCTGCGGTACCCCGATAGCCACCCTTAACCACTAGTGCCAACCGTTAACCGCTCCCTATTGTCTTCCATTGAATGCCTTCACTGACCGCTATTGTTACCGTGGTCTATGGTTTAACCATGTGTGGTACCACGGTAACCACTTTGGTCAGCGCTACTAAGGTTTCCTCACTGCCACCGTGATATCGCGGTCAATGAATTGACCGCACGTGGTGTGGCGATGACTGTTCCCTAGCCGCTTACCTTCACTGTCATCGGTTGCCTCCCTGTTTACCATGTTATTGTGGATATATATTTTATTGTGCGCGATATAGCGGTAGTTGCTTGATAACCGCCAGGCTGACCCTTTACTGCACAACTGCGGACTATTTGAAATGTATCTGTGGTAAAGCGGTAGGGAGAGAATTTTAAAGGGTTTAAGGCAACGGTATATGATATTTTAGCCTTTTAAAATGTGGTAAATGAATTTTTATGAAAAGATAGGAAAATGATAGGTTCAAATGAGAATAAAACCCTAGGATTTTTATGTATTTTTATGGATTTTTATGGAAAATTGTGAAAAAACCTTAGGGTTTTAAATGAAAATTTTCAGTTCTAATAGGGCACATGAAGCGAACAATAAGGTGATGTACATTTTGAAGAATAGTCTTATCCATTCTGAGTTGATTAAAGTTCAAAATCTAGAGATTGCTAATGAAGTCTAGGATGCTTTGGAAAAGGCACATGAAGGTGATGAAAGGGTCAAAAGGAAAAATTGCAGGGTTTGGAGACACAATTTGAGCTCCTACATATATTAGAAGATGATAATGTTAAAGCTTATGAACAAAGATTGGATGAGGTAGTAGCTGGAATGTGAGGACTTGGTGCTACTATAGACAAAACCAAGATTGTAAAGAAGATTCTTAGAACTCTCCCTAGTTCTTATATCAAAAAGGTGTGTGATATTGACGAACATATAGATTACAATACTAACACTAAAGATCAGTTGTTGGGAACTCTAACATCTTATGAGATGAGAAAGCTGAATTTGAGAAATAGGTCCAAATTAGAAGTTGCTTTTAAAGCTACAAAAGCTAAAGATTTGGATGAGAAAAATCTTGATGAAGTAGAAGCTAACTTTGTGAGAATGATGAGGAAATGCTCTGACAAGTATGAAGGTAAGTTTCCCTTTAAATTCTTTTGTTGTGGAGGAATAGGTCACTATACTGCAAAAAGTTTGAAAAGAGCTAAGAGGAATAAACAAGATATGAAAATTAAAGGAAAGGTAAGAAGATCAATAAATAATATTATTTGAATGATGATGCTATTCTATCTAATCAGGAATCTAATTATGGAGACCCTGATGACAATGAATGCTTGTTCTTATTTATTAAAGATGAACATACTTCTACTAACTCTAAAAAATAGGTGAAGGAATGTCATCCAAAGAAGGAGAAAAATGAAGGTACTATAATCTCTGACATGCATGCTAAACAGGAAAATTCCTATTGGGTTGTTGATGGTGGTTGTTCATATCACATGATTGGTGATAAGAGTAAGTTTTTTAAACTTGAAAAATATGATGGAGGCTTAGTTATGTTTGGAGATGATACTGGTGCTAAAATTTGTGGGATAGGATCAATAAGTTTTGATGGAAATCATAATACTGATGATGTCGAGTATGTTAAGAGTTTAAGGTATAATCTCTTGAGTGTTGGAAAGATGTATAGTAAAGGATATAATCTTGTATTTTAGAATGAGAGATGTGAGGCTAGGAAGGGATCTGAAACACTGATTGTTCCAAGAAAGAAATCTGAAGGAAATATCTGTCAATTTAAGGGTGTTGATGCATGATGTTTTATGACTCAAATCAATGACAGTTGGTTGTGGCATTAGAGAATGTGTCGCATGAATTTTGATAACTTCGCAAGGATTAGTGTAGTTCAAACCATGAGAGATTTACCTAGGATTACAAATCCTGTTAATGCTATTTGCATGAATTGTTAGTTTAGAAAGAAAGCAAGAAGTCATTACAGATCAAAGGAACAATCTACTACTAGACTACTAGATTTAATTCATATAAATCTCTCTAGTTCTACAAGAGTGATAATTCTACAAGATGAAAGCTACTTTATGCTTTCGATTGATGATTATTCTAGATTTACATGGGTTACATTTTTTAGATAGAAGTCTAATGCATTAGATAGATTCAAGAAATTCAAATCTATGGTTAAAAATGAAGTGAATTTGAGGATAAAATGCTTAAGGTCTAGTAGAGGTGGAAAATTCCCCTCCCATGAGTTTAATATTTTTTGTTAAGTGCATGGAATAAAAAGATAGTTATTTTCTCTGGGAATTGTTCACTTCCCAAATCAATAGATTTGCTAAATCCTAGAATTAAGCCACACTTATGCTTAGATATAGTGTAGGATTTTTCCAGCTAATAGGAAATGGGACTGGAACACATTTCCTGTACACTTCACGCTATGTAGGACCTAGGGGGTGACCCTTTAGAACCAACTAAATCTTTAGACACACACTTAATAGGGTATTGCTTGATAGATAATTCTCTCATAGGAATATGCCAAGAAACATGAAATATCACTCAACAATGGCTAAAATATTGGGAAACGTTCATTAAATAGCATGGAGAACATGATAGATACAAGTAACTCATAAAAAAAATCAAAATTGAATGGTTTGTTTAGATTTTAAGATTTGGGACCAAACTGAAAACAAAAGATGCACAAGGATTGACCAGTAATGAGAGAAGGGATATGGAGTCATATAGCCAACATTTCATCCTACAATGTTAAACATGTTTTGAATATCTTTAAAAATTCCATCACATGATGATAACAAGACAACTAAAGCTATATCAAAGGACCATTCTTATGGATCCACATGGAAACACAATACTTATGTTAGATTTAATAAAACAATTACTCTATTCTTTGGACATAAGGCAATAATAAATGTAACAAATGTGCATAAAAAACCCAAGTGGTCATTGATTATTGAATTCAAAAGAGTACTACATCTCATCCATATAGACAATCATTATATAAAATATATTCATGAAGCATAATTCAAAACATAGAAAAAACTCAAAATTAATGACTAACAGTTATATAATCTATCCTAACTTGACACTTTAAAGTTTTTACAAGTCTTTATCTGCCTTGCAGAACTTTTAAGAAAATGGAACCCCCATAAATGAGAAAGAATGAGAAGATAAAGAAGAAGAAACAACCCTAAAATTTATCCACAGTTGACAACTAGAAAATTGATCCTTCGTTGATCTACAACTAGAAACTCAAAAAATCTTCTCTCATCTCTCCTCCTTTTACCCCTTTGTTTTGAAAAAAAAAATCTACAATAGAAAAACCACTTCCTCGTGAAAAAATATTCACCTCCATTTACCATGCCCTACAGTCTCACTCCATTTTATCCAAAAACATGAAATGTTTTTTCTCCCTCATGAAATATTTTGTTTATTTTTCCTTTTACCTTGCTACACATTAGATCCTCTCTTATCTATTGTAGATAAATTTACTTGCACCTTACATTTATCTTTTACTTCCCAACAACAAGTTTTGATTTTTACATAATAAAGTCTTTTAAAATTTTCATTTTGAGATTTCAAAAACATTTCCCCTTGCTTTCACTTTTCACCATTTATTTTAAAAAAAAAATGTTTTACTTTAAATTGTGAGGGCCTTTTTATGAAAATTATGTTGGGAAAAATTGCTTTTTAAAAGTTTGATAGCCCCAAATCTTTGGTCGGGTAACATATTAATTGTTAATTTTTTTCTTTTGAAAATATCCTTGGGCCCACCATGTAACCCCATGCATCCCACTAGCTTGTTGATGGTGTCACCCTCATCCCCACGGGGTCAATGAGCTAGGGTCCAAATTTCACCTGCTCCCTCATGCAATGTAGGCCATTCGATTGATGTTGCCCTAGCAGATCCTTTTCTCTTCACATTTATGTGATCATGGTAGATTCAACAAGTGTCTACAACAACAAAAAAATCCACCTAGTCTTCCTTCATCAAAGACTTGAATGTATAAGGGTTTCCCACAACTGCACCATTGTTCTATCTCATGAAATGTTCAAGCTAGATATAAGAAAACTTGGGTGTCACTGTTAAGGTAAAAATTCGTCAAATGCCTTTGATACATCTTCTCTGCAAGTGAAAGATGCCTCCCTCTCCTAGCGCAATGGTGCCCTTTTCACAACATACACACTTTTAGTCCTTGTGACAACACTTCACAATTCAATTTGGTAGCCTCCCCAAAATGTGCTGCCTTATTCCTTTGATTGATCCTCCTACTACACGATTGTTGGTAGTCATTGTTTTCTCTTCCATTTTAAGCTATGGATGCAAGAAATGGTGTGCACCCACAAAATCAGAAAAACTAAACAATATTAAATTGGAAAGACTTCCTTTTGAATCATCATGTAGCTCCTCACACAACCATGCAAGACTAAAAAGTGGTTTGATTTTATTTAACACTGAACTCAAGTGAAACCACCCCCATCAAATTGACGATAGAAATTCCATATCCATATAAAAAGCTACACAGTCATTTCAACCCCTAGTGAAATTCCAACAAAAACAAAGCTTGCCCCACATTTTTATTCATGTGGGTCTCCTTTTTCTTCTCACAATATTTCACACAAAGATCTTTAACCTCCAAATAGTTATTCAAGCATTGACCATTTCTTCCTACGTTCCTAGTATAACACCCCTTTTAGTTTGTAAATACAAAAATGGTTGTTGATGCAAGACACTACACACTCCACCCAGTTTTGAACTACCATGCAATATGGATGCCTTCCTTTTGTTCAAGATATCAAGCTGGAGCTCCTTGGATGGTATTGTTCTAATAAGTCTAGGGTGACTTAAACCCAAAAATCAGAGACCTGAAATATGAGGAGAGTATGCATAAATTCCTTCAAAGTACCACAACTAAATTGTAGAATTTGGAAAATGGTTAGTAAAAAATCCACCACCATATTCTCTATCAATTATTATAGTATATCCTTTGTAGAATTATTATCCTTAATCATACCTCCAAAAAAATCAACTGTCTCAACTTAGAAAAATTCTCCTTTAGTAGCTTCTGCAACATGAGGAATCTCAAGATGTCATAATATGTAAAGGCTTCTCCTCCTCCCATGGCTTATTCCTTAATATTTTCTCAACAATATCTAAAAAATCCCCCTTGCAATTATTTATTCCATATCAAACCTTTTGACCTAGTAGGATAGAGGCTTCCTCAAATTGTGCAACACATGTTGGGTCCTTTTTGTGGACCCGACTAAAAAAAAACATTTTGAGACAATTTTTACTTTGAATTGATCCGAGCCTACTTGCATATGCATCTAGCATGAAAAATTGAACTGAGTTGTCATCATGATTTGGTTTCTAGCATATTTGCACAATGATCAAAACATGTCAAGTAGCCTCTAGAATCACACTAGAAAACTGGTAAAATCATCTCCTGGAGCCATGAAAATACATAGGAATGTAGAAATTTGACCCAAGAATATAGTGCAACAAACAGCTGGGTAAAAAATATCTCGAGGTGCAAGATAGTCAATGTCAAAGTGGCTCATTCAGACTTTTTTGCAACTACACCTGTTCAAAACCAGTGAGTTCTCACCATGTAACCACTTCAAAAAAGTATCAATTTGTCCTCTGGGAAGCCATCACTAAAAATATTAGATCATTTAGGTCCATTGAACATGTGTGCAAGAGTTCCTTCCTTCAATCATCATTCTTCACAAGATATTAGAGGTCAAAGTTGACCTCCTCAAAACAAACTGTATTTTCTTTTGACCTGGTAAAAATACCAAATCATATCTTGGGGCTTTGATACCAAACTAGGGAGCATATGAATGTGAGGGGAATGTAGGGCACCAATCCATTTTTCATGACGATCATCCAACTATGAAATTTTAATTTGAATAGGAGGTTACTTCGCAGGACTGAGAGTTTGCAAACAACAAAACAATCCTAGAACTCTCCAGCTTTTCTTTTCAAAACTCTATCAAAAATCACATATGTCAATTGAATGTGCTCACCTAGGGGTTTGGCATGAAATTCAACCAACTTTGAATTATGACCCTCCAAAGTGGGTCTTTGGGGTAGATTTTTTAGGGGCACTTCTAAGTGTGCAAATCAACTCTTTTCAACATTGGCACTCAAAATTTGAAATTTTTGAAGGTGCCATCAGTGGCTTTGACTCAAGAGGCATGCCCCTTGTAGACATAGCAAGAATCTATATCTTCTAGAGAAGCAGAATAGGTGCTTATTTCATTGGGCACTCTCAGTTCTTATTCAATTTTTTAACTTCACTTGGTGACCCTAGGCCACCAAATGAAAATGGGAGTCAATTCTTACCCCTATCAAACACCAATCTGTTAAAAGAGCTAATCTCCCTCAATACATACTTTCCTCTGTCACACCACAACAATATGACTAATTTCATCTCTGCAAACACAAGTGTCAAGTTGCCTTTGTACAAGCAAAAACTTGCTCCCTGTTTAGCCTTGCTATCACATGGCAACCAAATCACATAGACTGCATCTCTACCAATCACTTCATTTTTTGATTTTCTAGCAAGTGATAACATATTAGGATAATAATCAAGACTACATGAATGCATATTCTTATCACATTTACTAACCCCCTCATAATGACTATGCTCAGATATGTCTTGCCTCAAAAATAATGCACAATCCTCCTCAAGGTTATGAAAATCAGATTTATCAACACCCACAATACCTTCATCTGAATCATTTTGAGTTCTATCATTTTTAGAGTTAATAGGGTTAGAAAAAATACTATCATATGTACTAGTAAATTCATGTTAACTATCAGTTGATAGGCATATTGACCTATGTGCCAAAGACTCATTGTTGTCTAAAATTTGTTCATTAGCAATTGAACAAGCATCTTTGTTTTCCTTCATACAAATTCTTCCTCATTAGATGGAAACATATCCATAATAATACTGTGAAGATAAGGAATATCAACAAAGAACTCAATTTCAAATTCATTAACATGAGATCCACCATTGTCTGTGTCACTTGGTTGCTCTACACATAGACCAAAATGTTCTACAATATCAACATAATTTGAAAATTCATCAAACTGTTTCACATTATCAATGGGAAATAATGTTGATTCGATATCCATGTGCTTGTCATGATCTACATTCTGATGATTCAATAATGAAATTCATCCATGAGCACATCATCATCCTCTTCATGCATAGATGTCATATCCATATCTACCTCATATAAACAATCATGAGTAGCAGGGTCATAAGCACATTCATCAACATCTTTATCATCTTTGCTTTTTTGTTCAAGATCAACATACTAAATATACACTTTATTATCCTCAAATTATTCTGCATTCACATAATTAACATGCTCTATTCATGGAAAATCCATATTTCATTCTAGGTATGCATCAAAAGAAATTTGTTCATTCACTTGTGGACAAGTGACTTAATGAGCATTTTTACCATTACATCCTTCATGTGAATGAAATATCTCCAAGTCATACTTATAGGAGCATTCATAATCCTCAAAAGAGAAATCAATTTTGTTGTCACTATGTTCCCCATCACAAGAAAACTCATCTCTAGAAAGACTATGCTCAAAATTATTAGAATGAGTGTTTGAGATTTTATCTTCAATATATTGATCATTGATTTGTGATGAGATTTATGTAGAACTTGCATTATTTTCATTGACCAAAACATGACGTGGAATGACATCTTGCATCTCTTTTACTTCCTCATCACCAATGATATTACAAGAAAATCTTTCATGCCTATCTATTTTTTCATTATACCATGTATCTTCATCTTCACCACTATTTTATGGATCTACATATGTGTTACTTGTGAGTTAATCGCAATGAGTATCCTCATCCATATAACATGGATCTTCATTTTATGATATACTCTTTTCATTTTTGTGTATCATGTCCTGATTTTTCTTAATAGGACAACTACTATATTCATTTTGATACATCGCATTTTGTGCATAATTATGTTGGGACCCTTCAACAGTATTTATCCAATCAAGTACCTAGTCAAAACTACGAGGCTTCAACTCCTTCGACAAGGTACTTAGCCCAAAATCATAGATTTCACAAAATAGATCAATACATTTTGAATCTCCAGGTCTGATGACACTCTCAAATTTTGCAAATTTGAGAGGCCCATTTCAAAAAATTTGCCTTTGCACTTTCAGAAGTGCACCTGATGAATCAGTCTAAGTGACCCACTTTGGAGGGTCAAAATTTGAAGCTTGGTGATTTTAGTGCAAAACCCCTTGGTGGACATATTCAATTAACATATGTGAATATGAATGTCATTTTTCAGCTTCCCACGATGAGTTTTGTCAATGTTTTGAAAAGAAAAGTTGGAGGGTGTTGAAACTTTTATGTTGTTTGCAAACGTTTAGTTTTGCAAAGTAGCCTCCCATTTGAATTTGCATTTTGCAACCAGTTGACTGTCATTCCAAAATGATTATTTTTCTACATTCTCCCCACCTAAATGAGATCGTATGTCAATTTTTAGAGTCTCATGAGCTGACTTTCTATTTTTAACAAATCAAAACCAAATGCAGTTTGTTCAGTTTTGCATTTGTATTCCTTACAGCATCTTAGAAAGGCCAACGTCGACCGTCAATATCTTTTGATGGATGATGATTCAAGAAAAATTATTTTTCATACATGCTCAAGGTACCTAAATGATCTACTGTGTCGAGTGGCAGCCTCCCATGAATTGATTTTCTATTTTTGTAAAATGGCAATTTGGTGAGTTTTAATTGGTTCAGAATAGGTGCAATTTCAGAAAAGTTTGATTGTGCAACTTTGACGGTTAATATGTTTCACCTCATGATTGATTTCTCTAATCTATATTTTTCATTACATTATTTGGACCAACATCTACATGCTTGTACATTTTCTTGAATCTCGGAGGTCGTTTGTCTAGTTTCCCAAATCGATTCCAGAGCCTACTTGGCCAGTTTTCACCATTTGGCAAAAGTGCCTAAAATCAAGTTTTAATGAGAACCCAATTCATTTTTTCAACTCCAGATGCATTCAAAAGTTGCATCAAGTCATTTTGAGCATAAAAGTTATTTGAAAATAACAAATTTTAGTCGGGTCCACATGGAGACCCAACATGCGCTTTTTGGTGGACTTTTTGGTTGTCATTTCTCATCATTATAAGTTGATTTCATCTATTCGTTGAAGGTAGTGTTTCACTAAACTACCATGGGATGTGACATAGTGGAAAAGGAGTGACTCAATGAAAGTGTGTATACAAAGTGAAGTGGTAACTATGACTTGTGTAAGGCATTGAGGATCATGATGATATACTCTCATTAGGAATTCTAATCAATTTATAGATTCTCTCAATCAATAGCCCAATCTAATGCATTACAGTTATCTCCATAACTTGATGTATTAGTACTTTCTTAAGAAAGTAGTGCAATCTTGTCAGCAACTCCAAGCAACTCCATCCATATCATTGAATTCCCATTCAAGCAATATCAGCATAAATACTGAAAGAGCGGATTTTATTGGATTACTACTGCTCATGTTTCCTCATTGTGTGAGCACATGTCTACATGTTGGAGCCATTGAAGGAGTTTGGAATGAGACCCAATTAGACTTGTAATTGTTGTGGATGCACTTGTAATTGAAGAAAATCACCAGATGCTTCGCATGTGCTAGCATTATGGAATTGTATAACTAATGATTTTTGCAAAGTAAAATAAATATTAAACGTAATGTGAATGCAACAAAAAATAGTTTATTCACAGAATGACTATATTGAAAATATTTGGAAACTTTATTAAAGAAAATGCAATTCAAAGCAAGTGACCAACATTCTGGGCAATTTTGTGCCACTTGAGGAAAGAGTATAGAGCAGAATGAAAAGAAAGAAATTCAATGTTGTATAAAGGTGAAGATGGCGCTCAGTATGAAGGTGTTGAAAATAAAGACATGGAAACAGAAAATAATGTTTTGCAGCCACATTTTTTTTGTGATTGGGTGTATTTTAAGTGTTGTGGACTGGAAACTATTTGTTGTTTGCTGTTCAAAATATTTCTCGGGGCATTTCTCATGCACAAGCATCGTTTTAATAATGTTTTGAGTGTTTTATAGTTACCAGAAAAGGCAAAAACGAGACAACAAATTTTTTAACATCATAATCACATTTTTCATTTTGGAATGGACAAAAATGGCTCTAGAATTGCAAAGAATGGCCTACACTTTGTAAAAACACCCCCAACATTTTTTTGAATACCTAAGCAATACTTTGAATGCTTTTAGCAAGCATAGAACCTCCCAGCACCTGCAAAAATGGGACAACAATCAAATGGCACCCCTTCAATTTTTTATTTGGGAATGTTAATAGAATAAGGAAATGTTCACAAGAACAAGATAGTGCAGCAAAGGAGGAGCAATGGCGACCAAGTTTGCATAACTATGAATAGGAAAACATGAATGGAGTTAGGGCACAAAAACAAAATGCAGCCAAATCTCATCTATTGCTCGTGAACCTCGTACAATAAAAGTGAGGCAAGCAAATTTCTTGCGAGATAAGCGAGATGAGGCCATGTAGCAGGTGTGGGTCCGGGGGAAACCTTTCATGCATAGGTAATGTCTTGAATGGGCCGATGATAAAATTTGTAATGTTTCATTGGCTTTTATAAAAGAAAAACATTTAAAAGCTAAGGATGTTGTCTGATAAAACATAAAGGGTGGGTCCCGAGAAAAGTGAGAAAATGAAGGAACGGGTAAAGTTAGTTCTCGAGACATTTTTAAATGTCTTTCATATTAAAGGGAAAAATATTTCAAATGAAATATTTGAAATAAAAATTTTAAATGTCTCCACCGAGAGAGTGAATAACGAGCTTTCAATTGTGGTAAATAAAATAAAGACACGGAGTAAAGGTAAAATGGGTAGGATAAAATTATTGAATAAAATCTTTGTTCTTTGGTAAAAATCGAAGAATATTTTATGCCAAAGGGTAAATTTAAATTAGGGGTGTTGGCACGGGTAAGATGCTTTTACCTAGGGAAGTGATTAAATATTCCATATGAAATATTTAAAGAAAATGCCTTTGAATGTAAAATGTGACAGATTAAAGGCAGAGATAAGGCATATAAAATAGTAAATAAAGGAGTGGGTAAAATGTTTACCTAAATGAGTTTTAAATGGCACATGAATAAATGATTGCCCTGTGCAATATTTAAATGATGTCATTTGAATGGTAAAGTATAAAGTGAATAAGTATTCACTATGCAAAATATTTTATTTGCTGGGAAATATAATGTGTTGGTGGAATAAAGAACAAAAACAAAATTTTTATGGGCAAGAGACTTTTTTACACAGCAGGTCAAATTGGAGATTCTCCACATGGGCAATTTTTCAGTTGCAAAACAACTTGAGACAAAGATAGTTTTGGAGGCAGAATAAGTTTTTTGCAAAGAGATGAGAGAGGCTTTACAAATTGATGATCAATGGTTAATGAATCTTCCAAGTGGCATTGGCATGTCAAGTTTATGGCTGCTCCTGTTTGCTTCTCTTCTTCTATTTCTTCTCTTTTTCTCTCATTGTAAAGGGTTCCAAATTTTTTTGAAAGCTCTGCAAGTCAAGTAGAAGCTATGGGTAGATTGTAAAGCTAGGGAGAAATATGACTATTAGTCATTTAATCTGAAAGTGTGTGTTCTGAATTATTATGTTATTTTTATTTTAGCTGATAATTGTCTCCATGGTTGAACTGTAATGCTATTTTGGATTCAACAATAAAATTGTCTGAGTTTGTTCATGCACATTTGCTACATTTGAGTTACATCTATTATTGCCTTTTGTTATATGGATGATGTAATTTCTTTTAATAAAGAACAAGCTACATTTATTATTGCCTATTATTTAGGGATAGTGTAATTTCTCTGACAAATATGATAAGAGTGATATGTTTCAGGTGGATTTATAAGAAGACTTATCAGAGAAAGCTTCAATGGTTTGGTTGTCATAATGTGACAATATTTGCAAGACTTTCAGAGCATGTTTCAACATTGAAAGATGAATTCTAGTTAGATGACTCCATAGCCTATTTTATGGTACTGGTACATTATCATGTTTATGTTGTTTCAAGTTTGGTCCCAACTCTTTGAATCAAAAACCATTTCGAATATATTTTTCTGAGTTGTGTTTGTCATGTCCTCCAAGCTAGTTGATGAAATTCATTCAATATCTTGCCAATGTTGAGTGATAATTTAGGTCTCTCAACATATTTTTGTGAGAGAATTATCTGTTAAGCAATATCCTGTTACTTGTGTGTCTAGATTTTTAGATGTTGCTAAAGGGTTACCCCCCTAGGTCTTACAGAGCTTGAAGTGCAGGGGAAATGTGTGTCAGTTCCATTTCCTATCAGTTGGCCACTAGCCTTTGTGGTTATTTAGTATAGAGGTTGGCTACCTCTTAGAGAGTTTCAAAGCCTAACTGGAAAAATAAAACACCAAGAAGGTCTAAATTTTTTTGGGACTTTCAAAAAGGCATCCAAAAATCTCAAAAAAAAATCATAGGGTGAATCTCCGTTATGCCTCTTCATGTTATACAAATCTTGAACAAAAGACATCTAATCCATTTTTCTCAAAAAAATTTAATGTTTAACTTGGAGTTCACTATGATTTGCATATTGTGATGATGGAGAAATTAGAATAGAATAAGCATTACCATCTTGACAAGCATTTCTATTATCTTATCCATGAATTCTATTTGCATGAGGTGTGCTAGAATAACCAACACTTGTAGCCTTATGTCCTTTCCTCATTGAATATTTTAAATTGTTCTCAATATTCATGGTAATTTGATATGCTTGATGCAATGTTGTAGGATCTTTATCTCTTAATAGATAACTCCATTTTTTTTATCAAATGTACCTAAGTACACAACCAAACATACTGTGTCATTTGGTCTTATAATTTTAGGAATATCCCTTATTGCTTTTGAAAATCTAAGATTGAAAGTTGGCACTAACTCGTCCTCTTCTTTCTCAATGCTCATAAATTTGTCTCTCATTGAAATGGGATCAACCCTTTCACCAAATTTCTCCATGAACATTGCTTTAAAATCCTCCCAAGAATATATAGAGGATGCTGGTAAATAAGAGAATCAATCTCTCGCATCTCCTCTCAGAGACTGAAAAAATAGCCTCATGATCACATCCTTGTGATCTACCTCATAGTCATCCATTACATTAATTTTTTTTTTTACATGTCTACTTATTTATTCCAACTTATCGCCATTGAATTTTGGTATCTTATCTTTTGATTTTAGATGGAATGACATTTGGGTAACCATTAATGCCACTAAAATTGATGGGTCTATATCGTTCAATGTTGAAACCTTTCTGAAAACCTGGCTAGGGTTGATCACAAACCATGGTTGCACTAGGAACCATACAAGGATGCATATATTAATGCATTTTGACATGCCTTTTCATAAATAAAAAATATCAACTCTACAGTTGATCATTCATTGTCTTATTTTTTGTTTTCATCATGACCTCAGAATACCACAATGCATAACTCAAATGTATCTACACCTAAGATCTATTTAGTGGGCATATTTCAAGAACAAGCATACCTCTTCAACATAATACATAGGTTGTAAATTATAACTTAGAAGTATACAAATTTAGTATTACTATCCTTTCGAGGTAGGGACCCTAGCTTGGTTGGCTAAACTTTTTCTATTGTAGGAGGTTTTCATGAGGTCTAGTCTCCCTCACCCCCATGGTATCGGAGGGCATGTCATGCCAGTTTGGTCGATCATGTTAAAAAATTTACCAAGTGCACTGCAATTTATAGGGGGTCATGCTACACGATTCCTGCAGTCTAGAAAAAAAAGTATTATTATCCTTTCCCTTTCTTTGTGTTATTTCACTCAATAGGGAACCAAATTTTTAGGACTTTCAAATATTGTTTTCACCCACAAATTTCTTGAAAACAAAAAAGTGAAAAATACTTGGATATGTTGCAAATGCTGTAAATTCTTCTTCCTGACTGGAAATATTTGTAGATTTGAAACCTTTTCATATCCTTTATTAGGTTCTTTTGACAGATTTTCCACCTCTCTTCACAAAGAATTGAACTTCAAGTAGTATGGAGATATTTCAAAGATAAATCTCTTTTTAAGTTCCTTTCACTACTAGAGCACCATAGATCGTGAAAATTTCAGGTTCACTACAATAATTTTTTTCTCCAGGTATGAATTCCTTCAATACTTGAACCAAATTTTCAGATTAGCAAATAATATGAATCTGTGAAATATCAACCTACAACTGGAGATTCAAAGTTGTCCCTAGTCGATTCGCCAATCTATTGGCGTCCGAAATCAACAAATCCACTAAATCCTAGAAGTAAGCCACACTTCATGCTCAGATCTAGTGTAGGATATGGCCAACTAAGAGGAAATGAGATTGGAATAAATTTCCCTTGCATTTCAAGCTCTATAGGACCTAGGGGGTGACCCTTTAGAAACACCTAAAGATTCAGACACACTTAATAGTTTATTTCTTGAAAGATAATGCTCTCATAGGAATATGCCAAGAAACATGAAATATCACTCAAAAATGGCTAAAATATTGGGCAACTTTCATTAAATAGCATGGAGAACATGGTAGATATAAATAAATCATAAAACATAAAGAAAAATTGAATGGTTTGTTTAGATTTTGCATAAGGATTGACCAGTTCCAAGAGAAGGGCTACATAGTCATATAACTAGCATTTCATCCTACAATATTAAACATGTTTTAAAGATCTTTGAAAATTCCATCACATGGTGATAACAAGACCACTAAAGCTTTATCAAAGGACTATTCTTATGTGTCCACATGGAAACACAATACTCCTATTACATTTAATAAAATAATTACTCTATTCTTTGCGCATAAGGAAATAATAAATGCAACTAAAATACAACAAATGTGCATGCAAAAACCCAAGTAATACTTGATTATTGAATTCAAAGAGTATTGCATCTCAGTCATGGAGACAGTCACTAGATAAAATATATTCATGAAGCATTATTTAAAATGCAAAAAGCACCCCAGATTAATTACTAACCATTATATAATCCATCCTAACTTGACACTTTATATTTTTTACAAGTCTTTGTCTACCTTGCATAACTTTTTGGAAAATGGAACCCTAGTAAATGAGAAAGAATGAGAAGATAAAGAAGAAGAAACAACTCTAAAATGTATCCACAGTTGACAATGGGTAGCTCAATCCTTCATTGATCTGCAACTGGAAACTCAAAAAATATTCTCTCCTCTCTCCTCCTTTTACTCCTTTGTTCTCAAAAGAAATCTGCAACAAAAAAATATATTCTTCATGAAAAAATCTTCACCTCCATTTACCATTCCTTGCAGAAGAAAATGTGATTCCCACTCCATTTTTCTCTCCCATGAAATATTTGTTTATTTTTCCTTTTACCTTGTTGCACCTTACATCCTCTCTTATTTTTTGTAGAGAAATTTACTTGCACCTTACATTTCTCTTTTACTTCCTAGTAGCAAGCTTTTGATTTTTACATAATAAAGACTTTTAAAATTTCCATTTTGAGCTTTCAAAAAAATTTACCTATCCTTTCACTTTTCACCATTTATTTAAAAAAAATATGTTTTACTTTAAATTGTGAGGGCCTTTTTAGAAAAATTATGTTTGGAAATTTTTCTTTTTTAGAAGTTTGAAAGCCACAAATCTTTAGTCGGGTAACATATTAATTGGTAATTTTTTTCTTTTGAAAATATTCTTGGGCCCACCATGGAACCCTACACACCCTGCTAGCTTTCTCTTGGCATGACCCTCATCCCTACGGGGTCAGCAGGATAGGGTCTAGATTTCACCTACTCCCTCATACAATGTAGGCTGTCTGATTGATGTTTCCCTAGCTCATCCTTTTCTCTTCACGTTTTTGTTATCATGGAAGGTTCGGAGTTGGAAAATCTGCTCAAATAGCCCACTTTGAAAAATCACAAAATAAATCCTATGCAATTTCATGCAAAGTCACTTTGTAGACGTGTTTATTTAACATGTGTGAATGTGCACTCCATATTTCAGCTTCATACAATGAACTTCGACAAGATTCCAAAATACCAAGTTGAAGGGTTCTGCGAAGGTTTGTTGTTTATATAGTGTTAAAACTAGCAAAAGGGTCAAATTTGGAGGGAAATATTAAGCAACTAAAAATGTTTCATGAGAAACCGATTGATGTCTCAAATTCTTCCCACCTTAATGTATTTTCATGCCAATTTTTAGGGTCCCAACATCTCATTTAGTATTTTTTTCAAAACCAAAACCAAATGGATTTTACACAGTTTGAAGACTGCATTTCCAGAACAACTGCAAAATGATCAACTTTGATGCTTGATATTTTGTAAAGGAAGAAGATTGAAGAAAAAGCCATTTTCCTACATATTCATGGGAGCTAAATGAGCCAATTCCCAAGATAACAACTTCTAACAATCGGATCTGATATTTTTCCAAAGAGGCAAGTTGATGAGTTTCAATTGAGTTTGATAGGAGCAGTTTTTAGAATGGGATGAGTGAGCTACTTTGATTTTTATCAATTTTCAATCTTGATCACTTCATGCCAAACCATTCCACATCCATGCTTTGCTATCATAACTGAATGTTCTGGTGCATTTTCATGGCTTCAGGAAATTTCTGACTAGTTTTCCAAAATGATTTTTGAGGCCACTTAATTCATTTTATCACAATGAAAAAAAGTCATAAAGAATTTTTCTTTTGAATACCCATTTCATTTTAAGGTGCATTTTGATATTTCATTGAATAGTTACAAAAGATAAAGTGTCATAAAGTTCAATTATTAGGGTTTGTGCTCTTGATACACATTTTGTACCAAAGGATTATGTGGGAGAAGTATAATAGACCAAGCTTTTGAACTCTTGACAAGAATAAGGTTACATGGGTGCAATTCGACACATACAAAACTATTATTTATGCTCTTTGCAAGAGGATAATGTGGAAAATGTGAAATAATTGTTAGGTGAAATGTTGAGAAAATAAAAGGAAGGACAAAAGCTTTACCCCAAATACCATAACTTGAAAATTCATAATTCAAGGCTTTTGTAAAATGGTGAACTAGACAAAGCTATTCAAATTATGGGATCGATATGGCTATAGGGAAATAATATTATTGAGGCTAATGGAAACCCAGAGGAGGAGTATATGAAAATAAAATTTGAAGTTACTTCTTAACGTTGTCACTCACAAAAGGTTTTTTACATAGTAGGCAAGGAAAACGATGCTTGAAAGCTTCTGTCCAAAATGAAAGAAAGCATCTAACTACTAGATCACACAAAGCACTTAACATTATGGATCAAATGTGATAAGTTAAGCTTTTGTCACTTTAAAGGGCAAACCTGGAGCTAAACTAGAGGGATGCGACTAATCTATTACCACCATTGAAAGATGACAAAAGCTATAAGAAACCTAAATGGGTGAGTGGGTAGATAGAGAGAAGACTTGGAAGATGGGAGTCTCATACTCTCTTTTCTCAAACAAGTTCAAGTGCATATCTGGATGAGGTGAAATCACACTTCTTATGCCTGTAGAATGATCTATTTGATCTACTTCAAAATGAGTATTCCATGACAATGTTATGCCAAAGAGAAATCAAATTCTTTCTTTCACTGTTAAGAATGAGAAAAGCCTGACTTGTTACTAAGAAGTAAAAGGCACTTGATAAATAGTTACTTAAGGGAATCATCCATTGGCTCGCTTCAAGAGATTTTTAGACTACAGTGGATGATGTTATGTTTTCACTGTGTCTATAACAGATCTCTATAGAAAAATTATTACAAAAGGATGCATAATCTTGAAATAAAGTCTTTCTTATTTAAGGCTTATGTAGAGATTTTCAAATTCACTATTAGAGCGCTAAAATGTGAATTTAACAATGGAATATGTGACTTATTTTTGGTTTATTTTCAATCAAGAAACATCCATAGTAGACAAAACCGATCCAACTGGGGGACTTCTCAATCAAATTGAGGTGAAACTGATTGAGTGGGCTGATGATTTTGCGATGTATCATCTCAGAGGATGCAGAGAAATCATGATTGGAATATATATACAACACTTACAATAAGGACAATATAGTATCCATCAATTTTATTGATGATATTAATAAACACCATCAAGATAAAATGCAAGAGAACAGTACTTTGAAATCCAAAGATGCTAAAAATATCAAAGCATACAAAAAAAAAGAATTTTAAATCCTTTCCAACACCTACGAGATAAATCGAAACTTTGAAAGCTCTCAAGCATATCTCGTTAGGCCAAGATGGAATAAACTTTGATCGGGCTCAATGATCCTCTTGTTACAAATCTAATGTGGTGAAGTATTTTGGCCAAGCTTCTCTCCAAACTCACAACGTTGTTGACAGTGTGTTATAATTGATCTACTAAGGATGGGTGGAAAGAAAGGAGAAGTGTAGAAATCCTAAAAGATGGAAGGTTTTGGAGACATCTATGCATCGTTTAATAAAAGGGATACCCGATACAATAATAGATGAGCTTGATACATGCAATTGTGCTTATCTACTCGAACATACATTTAGGGTTGAAAGCTTGCCTGCAAATTGTCACAAAACATTAGCAAACAATAAATAATTTTATCATTGCAAGATTAAAAAACATATTTGATATAAATGAAAAGGTTGAGAGTATTGAAGAAATGATTCTACATGAAATAAGGTTGAACCCTAGAATAGATCAAATGATCACAATGAAGGTGTAATAAATTTTTTCTCATGAATGTTGTGCACCACATATGTGAGAGTGGAGGTTTGCATAAGAACACCGCATATGGGGGTTAAATTTTGATATAGTGTAAAGGACTACCAGGAAAGTTGCTAAAGGTAAATCAAATATAGATGACAACGACAAAGATGGTGACAACGATGAATTTGAATCTTCAATACAATAGCAGATATCAGGGAGACCAGCCACATCGGTGGGAGTCATTTAAAACTTCAAAGTCCCACTGATAGCCCAACAATGCTTACTTCATCGCTGAGAGAAACAAAATCGGTGGAGATAAAATAAGTCTCCTTGATGCTTTGAAGTTACCCTGATACGTGAATACATATGGTCAAAATTCCAACAAAGGATTGCATAAAATGTGTTTATAATGGAGAACAATATTACTTTAAGAAATATAAACTTCACTTCTCACCAAGGAGATTATAAAGTGGATGTTCATTTTACCCACGAAAAGCATGAAGGGTAAAATTTATAAAATATTTGCACTTGGAGGTGGAATATTTTTTATGAGAGTGGATAATTATTGTTACGTGAAAGGCATATTTTATTGGGTAAAATTGCAAGTGTTGGGGTAACAAATAAAATTTAAATTTCACAAAGAGGCAAAAGAAAAGGGAGCATATAGACTACGAAGTGGGTAGTTATTTTACCCAAATGACATCTCTAGTAAAATAGAAAGTGGGAAATTGCTAGTAAAATAATTAAACTTAAAATATTGCGAAATGATTTTCATAGGAAATAAAGATAATGAAGATTAAAGTATTTTAATTTGTCGAAGGCAATTAATTTAAATAAACTAAAGAACTATAGGAGACAAACAAGCAAAATGTCACAACTCTTGAAGATATAGTGTATATATATCAAATGAAATCAAATGAAGGAGGAATTAGCATTAGGATGAGTAGTTAGGTAGTTAGATAAGTTGATCAGTTGCTTCAACATAACATTATGAATATATTTTGAAATTATATAATGGGGAAGAATACATAAATTGGTGGTCCAGCATTGGTGTCTATTGTTTGTTGAGTTCAACAATTAACTTGTTGTCTCCACATTTTTATTTCTCTCTTATTTGAACCTATGTATCCAAGTTGATATTTAGTTTCATCAAGACACACTTGTTGTTTTTGTGTAATCAAGTTGATTGGTTTTTATTAAAGAATTAAAATCCTTTTGATTGATTATAGTAACTTGGAGGTAACATTTAGATTAGTAAGAAGGGCCCTATAATTGAGAAGATTTCCATACTGTATCCAATTCAATATTACCTTGTTATTCAAATTGAGAATATACTTCATTTGTTAATACACATTTTTTGTCATTATGTGATTCCTTTTAACTGGTTCCTTCAAGAAAGGATTAAAATCCTTTTAAATCAGTCACAGTAACCTGATAGGATCAATTGGATCAATAAGTAGAGTCTGTCAATCATATTCTTTCACGTTTATACATGGTGTAAGCAAACATAAGTGCCAAATAATTAGAATTGTAGCCAGTAAGTCACATATCATTCGCCTCTTGACTCCATTAGCCCAATAGGAGTAGGCACTTGTCTTACCCATTTCATTTTAGAATTTTATAAATTCTTACCCATACATTCACATTTCAAATTTTAGTAAGAGCAATTAGTAAGCCTTCATCTATTCCACTTTATGCCACTGTGGATAGATCCATAAATTCAACTAAGTCATATTACTCTAAATTTTCTTCAGCTATCAAGGTCCACCCACCTAGGTTTGGCAGAGCCTAAAGTGTAGGGATTCATCAACCATATAGGTTAACTCCATTTTTTAGTTCGAAAATGTTGCAAGTCTGATCATAGAGTCTGTCATCCTCTTAGGATTTGCAACCCACATTGTTGAGACCTAATAGATTGGTGAATCTATTGGGTATCAATCCAAATCAACATTGAATCCAAGCCTTTGTTGGTATAGTCATGAAAAATTCACATTTGCATTCACCTATTTTTATAGGGGATTCTGCTAGGGTAAACCAAGAACAGTTCAAAAATCCATTTCATTTTCCTACTTTTGAGAAAAGTAGGTGGCGACTTTGTTAAAAAATTGATAGACAATGCAGAGATATTTTGGAACAACACTATTTCCATTTTAAAATAAAGATAAAAATTTTCTACAATTTTTTTGTCAAGATGCCTGAAGAAGTGAAAAGGAAACAATTAATAAGAGAGTGTAGAGGATTAGACCAACAACTGCTACAATTGAGAGACAAACATGTTCAAAATGTATCACAAAATATACCACTCTTCAATGAGAATAAATATGTAAATGCAAGCAGTCCTTGGACCCCATGAGTGCCTCATAATATAACTTGGAATCTTCAGAATGGAGGTAATGCACTCTATTAACATCAAAAAAATTATTCATCACATGCTTCAAAAAAAAAATGCTTATCCTGTCCCTCCTAGACAAAGGCTAGTAAGCTACCAAAATCATCAATAAAATCTATATCCTGAGCATTATACATATCAATACCAAGCTCCTTATCAGAATGTGTAAAGAAATGGCATCCCCCATGGAAGTGTAAATCAAAATCTACAGCAAGGTATATATCAAAATCAACAATCTGTGAAGAAAAATGATGAATGTTTACGTATTCAAGAAAGAAGAAAAAGTCTTGTGGATGCCTTTCTTGACATAAGGAGATATAAAGGAGAATTTGGGCACTCTTTGTTCAGAAAAATGATAGATATTTGTAGGCAAATGCCTATTAATTTCCCACCTAGTAGGTTTGAGTTCATTGAGCAGTCCATGAAAGTATATGAGCCTAATTCAATTTATTGGACTGAATCATGGATACTTGTTGCTTATGATCAAATAGATGAATGGATTTGCATCATAGATAAGAAAAGGTATAAGGACACTATCAATGTTGAATCCAATAGTGGTATCACTGATGATTATGGAGAAGCTGATCAAATGATACAACCAATAGAGGAAACATGTACAAGTGAAGATTTCAATAGTGATACTTCAGATTTGAATGAAGATGAATTTGTTGAGGATCAATTTTCCAGCTTGGAGGATGGCTATATTATTGAAGATATTGTTGAAGAAACACTAATTGTGGAATATATCAGTCATGATTTAGATGATATGGAGGAGAATCCATGTATGCATTGGAATAGCATTGGCAATAATGTATTACAAGCTGAAACAAAAAGGAGGAGTCTACCTTACAATAATGAAGATGGCAGTGATTATGGTCAATCCATAGAGGATGGGTATACAAGTGAAAATATTTGTTATAACAACTTGCATGATGAGGATGAAGAAGGTCTCTCTTGTATATCAGATTGTGATTGTGGGGAGAGTGCATGTTATGGAGAACCTATCGAAAATTCAAATTTTGATGAAAAACCTATCAATTTTGACCTGCAACTAAGTGATTCTTGTAACTTTAATGAGGATCAAGAGGAAGAAGTAGTGGAAAATATGATAGAAAAAGTAAGTTCATTTGACAATGAACAAATAACACCTCAAGCTACAGTTGAGTACCTTGATGACACAATTGATGAAGGAGATGTTTGTACACTTGAAAATGGTTTTCAAATTTTTTCAAACCCATTGTATGATGAAAATAAAGAAGAAGATCAAATGAAATTTTTCCAAGGTGTGCCATAACATGAACTTTAGGTGTATTCAAATCCACTTTATGGTAAGGATGAAGTATTTTTTGATAATCAGGGTGATGTACCAATTGGTGAAGCAAATGAATATGAGATTGATGCATTTGAATTACCATTTTTTGTTAGTTAAGAATACAACAACAATGAGATGGATATAGTGGCATGCTCACTCAGTAGTGAACAAATTTCAAATCTGTTGATAGTTGAATATAAAACATATACACATAAGAATGATTTAGAAATTTAATCTTCAACATGCATTTGCTTTGATTGTGAAAATATTTTTTGAAACAATGATGAGGGAATTCTTGAAGATGATCAAGATCCTATATCTATCGTTGTTCAAAAGGGAATATGTAAGCTATAATTAGAGATTCTTGAGAATGACACTAATTTGCACATCATGAACAATGCTTGTTCAACATCAATTGGATCAAATATACATAGTGATGGGTGTATGGATCAAGGGTTGGTGTCACTACAAAATAGAGATATGGAAGAAATGAAAAGTGTTTCAGATTTGATTATTTCCGAAGATGTTGATGTGGCAGATTTCTTAGAACTATATGAGAAGCATTCAAATAATGAATTGAGTAGCATGAATGAGCACAATTGTTTCTCTTCCCATACACTTACAAGTTATATGCATAGTTTGCATCAAAATCCATATGATAAATTTAGATCATCTATGCAAACTTATGATGAGGTGAGACTTAATGACTTCAACTACGAAGATTTTTCAATTTTTAGTTTAGCTGGGAGACTATCCTATGATGCATGACAGTGACCAAAATGGTGAAAAATTTGGCATTAAGAATAAAGGTTCTTGGTGTAATGAATGGGGCATGATTTTGTCACATGATAATGTGTGTGAGAATAAGTGGTCTAACTAAGAAGATAAACTAACACACCAATGAAACATTAAATTGAAGGAAGCTAATTAAAAAAGATAAAAAAAACTCTAAGTAACAACAACTACCTCAAATGCGTCCCATTGTCCTCTATCTCTAAGGATTCAATGCAAGTTACTGCCTCTCAGTTGGTATAAGCAGTAGCTTGTTGAAATGACAACTTAGGAGAACAAGATTTATGCAAAATGCATGTTTATTGCTAAATGATTTGATGTTCTGATATAAAAAATGAAATGCTATGCTATGAACTTGAAATGATTATGCTAAGATGTTGATTTGAATGCAACTATAGTAATCACGATTAAATTCACAAAATCTAGGATCCTTTTTAACTCACAAGAGGGTTGTATTTATAGATTTTCGGAGGCAAGAATCTAGTTGGCAAAAATCAATGGTTGAGTTTCAAAACCTGTCAAGATGAATGGTGAGAGAAAAATGGGAGATGTTTTCAACCCAAGAAACCATCCTCGTTCAAAAATGGAAACAAATATTCCATTTATCTTTTCATTTATGAGAATTAGTTGAAAGTTGAAGATAATTCCTAATTAAATAAATAAATTTAATTAATTACATGTGACTTGGATCTTAGAAGCTTCCATAATTAAAAAATTAATATTAAATTATGTGAGAAGTGAAAAAGGTGGGTATTTAAATATTTACAATATTAATTAAGTGTGAGGTGAGGAAAGTTTCTAATTAAATATTTAGAATATTTAATTAAATGTGAAATGAGGAACATTATTTAAATTTACATGATAATTAATATAAATAAATTGTGAAATCTATTTAATTAATTAAGAAGAATGGTAATAATTAAATAAACTTATTTATTTAATTAAATTGGAAGAATTTAGAAAGTGAACGATATAAATAAATAATTAAGTTTATTTATATGTAGATGAGTTTAGAAGAATATTAATTAAATAATTCATATTTAATTAATTAACAGGTTTGATTAAGTGTGACCATTTTTAGATGTGTACATTTTTCCCCTCTTTGAGGTGATGTGTTTTATGCATTGCTTCAAAGAATTTTTCAGATAATGAAAATTTTGCCACTGACTTTGAAAATTGACTGATGCTATATGCCCCCTCGAGAGATAAATCACATGATTTGAATGATGATTGAAAGAATTTAGATGATTTTTGGAGCGAAATTACTGATTTATCTCTCGAAATAGCATGTTGCATAGTAAAAATAAAAATAAACTCTCTTTTTGACCCCCTTAAAAGGTGGAAAAGGTGAAAAGTCATTGTCATTTGAACAATAGCCTTTTGTAGTTTTTAGAGCTTTGAGAAGAATTTTTGAGATGCTGATCCATTACGAGTGCCACTGATTCGAACAAGCCCACCGCTATCAGAGACCATCTGCGTATGGACCTCCCATAAGTTGATCTAATCCTCCTTTGTGAATTTAAATCATATTTTTGAATAGTTTTTCAATTTTTAGGATTTTTGAATGTCTGCTTTAGTGCATAGGATTTTACTTTAGCGCATACAAGCCATAGTTTAGTGCATAGACTAGGTAGTTTAGCGCATCCAAACTTGCACAACGAAAATTTGTTTTAGCGCATAGATGTTAAGATTGGTGCATTGATGGATAGATTAGTGCATCAGTTAGAATGACACATAAGAGCTGATAAGATAGCGCATCCATTGATCAAATAGCATATAGGAGAAGAATATTAGTGATCCTTGATAGATTAACGCATCGATGATTTAGCACATTTAACCTCTGTTATAGTGCATCCATGAAATTTTGCTGATTTTGAAGTTTTGAGATAGATTTGGTGTTTGCTTGATGATTGTTGCTATATTAGTCAACTGATTTGATGCTTTTGAATATCACCAAGGATAGATTAGCCTGATTGGAGTAATGATCTGATAAATTTGTCTTCATACTTAAAAGACAAATAGTAATGATTTGATAAATTTACTTTCCACATTGAAAAGAAAATAGTAATGATTTGATATTAAGCCGATTGGCTATTAAATTTGTTTCCATGTTTGAATTAAAAAAAATAGTAGAAAATGATAAATTTGCCTTCCTGGTTGAAGAACAAATAGTAATGATTTGATAAATTTGCTTTCCTGATTGAAAGACAAATAGTAATGATAGATTGACAATGTTGATATGATTCACTTGATTTGATATGATTTGTGCAATATTTTCTTCTGATAATCCTTGCTAATTGATTGGATGTGCTTGATGTTATAGGAGGATTTTAATATCCTCCAGATCAGAGAGCTATTTCCTTGTACATGGGACATGATTCCCAGACTATCTCAGGCAGAGATAGGGGTGATTGTGAGATGTGGGTTGGGTTCCCTGCTTAGGATCCCATAGTATAGGGTCAACAAGGCATTGTTGACCACACTAGCTGAGAGATGGCACAATGAGCATAATACCTTTCACTTGCTGACTGGGGAGATTACTATGACTCCTAAGGATTTTTACAAGATTCTAGGCATCCCAGTAGTTGGTGAGCTTGTGATCTATGATCACAAGGAGATTGGAGGGACGGATTCCTTACGGAGAGTCTTCCAGGATCCCCATGTTAGTGGTTATGAGGTTTCATGGAGAGACATGGTTCAGATTTATGCCCCACTTTCGTTAGTTCTAGCAGGCTTCACTGATGGATTCCTTTGTCCTGATCATAGTTCAAAGGGACTATCAGTAGGTTGGGGTCAGATTTTGGAGGACATGCTCCTCCATCAGACCAGATATGCATGGGGATCATGCATGTTTTCCCATTTGTACCACGATCTCCATTAGGTGGTATACACAGATGGGAAGAGTATCTCGTCCAGAGTTACTCTTCTACAGATTTGTGCATGGGAGAATATTTCCATCACTTGCCCTATTGTTTGGAGAGATCATCCATTGGGCTATCCATATGTTTATGCATACACATGTCCCCTTGTCTAGCCGATGTTGGGCAAGTTAGAGTACTAGCAAAGGATATTGGATGACATGGATATCGTCAGTTCGAGACCGCAACTTGACCTCGAGGCATGGGATGAGCATGACATAGAGCTTCCTTATTGTATGATAGCTAGATATATGATTGGTCGTACTCCCTTAATCACTAAGTGGTTTTTGGTTATGAGAGTATTGAGGCAGTATGGACAAGTACAGATGATGCAGCAGGGTGTGCCTCACTATGCAAGACACCATGAGGATGTGCCAGAGTGGGGGATATTTATCACTTTTGAGGCAGTGAGGGATGAGTACAGAGATCTACAACTAGAGTTTTGGGCCATACATCCTAAGGTTATAGATGCTCACATGACGAATGATTATGCCACTTACTTCTATTCACATCTATTTCCAAGGCTGACTAGTCTAGATGAGCCTGCTCCACTATTAGGTAGACCAGTTATACGATGGGCATGATGGCAGCCAGAGGCATAGGCAGAGGTAGGGCAGCCACAGGGGCAGCCATAGGGTTAGGCACATGCATAGGTAAGGCAGCCACAGGTAGAGGATATAGGTGGGGTGGCTATGGATGTGGATGATGAGGAGATGAGTCAGATAGCTCCGATGATGGGGATGAAAAATGTGGTGGTGGGTAGATATTTTTCTTTGATGTTCCATTTAGGATGAGGCCTCACACAACCAGAGTGGTGGACTAGCCAAGTACTTTGGCTCCACGCATTACTATTAGAGCTCCATCACAGGTACATATGGACAGCTTGGAGGCAGAGGTTCAGACTCTTCAAAGTCAGCTAGAACAGGCACAAGCTACTATCAACTAGTTATAGGCACATGTTGCACAACCACCACCTCCTGACCCATAGGTAGCTCAACTCACAGAAAAGTGAGAGAGTTTTAGAGAGCGGTGCATTCAGGCAGAGCTAGTAGTAGAGAGACTCCTGAGGTCAGTCGAGAGCACTTCCATTGGAGAGGTTGTGGTAGAGGGACTGGAGACTTCTCGTCAGGCCAAGTATTACAGGATGATATACTTTGAGGCAGTGCTACCTGAGTGGAGGATAGCTTATACTCAGTTAGGTACTATGTCACAGACTCACTCACGCAGTCACACCAGGAGTGCCACTAGGAGTGTGGGACATCCTGTCAGATGAGAGATCTGGGCTTCTGGTAGTAGAGATCCAGCAATACCTACCACCTCAAGAGGCAGTAGTAGTCATGCTCCACATCCAAATGCCCCTCAGTGATGATTTATGGATAGACCTGGCCATTGTATTTTATATATCTTGTTTAGACATTTGATATCCTTGTACACTTGGACATTTATTTTGATGAGATTTATGATATGCAGTGGTGATTTGATATGGATGTGTATGCATTTTTTCTCTTATATGCTATGTGGTTTATGATTATGCATGATTATGGATGATGATATATGCACTTTGATATGAATTTCAAATGACGATGTTTTTATTTTATGCAATGTATGTTTTCTATGATGATGATGATGATGTAATGATGATATGATGTAATATGCTTTATGATGAAATAATTTCTAACATGATGGTGAATGATTTTCCTATATAATGTATGTAATGAATGAAAATGGATGCATCTTTCTTTTATCAATGTATGTTTATGCAAATGATGTGAAATGAATGATGATGAAAAATGAGGTGAAATACAAATGATGAGATGAATAATTAATGAAATGATATGCACTAATGAATGATATGACATGAAAATTATATGCACATGATGTGAAAATGGGAATATGAAATAAAATGAGGCCTAATAATGATGTGAAATGATAATGCAATAGATCATTACTATTTGTTTTTCAACCAGGAAATTTTTTTTTATCAAATCATTACTATTTGTCTTTTAAGCACGAAGACAAATTTATTAGATCATTATTCCAATTAGGCCAATCTATCCTTGGTGATATTCAAAAGCATCAAATCAGTTGACTAATATAGCAACAATCATCAAGCAAACACCAAATCTATCTCAAAACTTCAAAATCAGCAAAATTTCATGGATGCTCATTTCCATGTTTCAAATTATGCCTAAGTCTGAATCAAAGAATGAAAAAGGAAATATGAACAGTGTTGAAGGTAGTGTTATTCTAAAAATTTCCAATGGCAATAGATATACTAAGGTAGATTGCATGAATATTCTTGAGAGGAATTTGATGAAAATATATTAGAAAATGTGTATGACAGAGGAAAATAGGGGATTTTATTTTGGGGCGGCCTTGTGCCATCAACTATGGTGTGGTTTTTTCAAAACCATATCAATTCAAAGTAGAGGTGAAGTTTGACTCTATTGCCCAATAAGTAAAACACTTGGTTTGCTCTCCTAGAGACTTGGATTCTTGTTATGCCCACAAGTGGCATACATCCCCAGATAGGAGCCACTGGTGGAGCCTAAAATTTCATGCAAATTTTGGCTCTCATAATGAAATAGTTGATTAGCACTGAAAAGTTCAGATGGAAAATCTGCTCAAATGGCCCACATTGAAAAATCACAAAATGAAGCCTATGCAATTTCATGCAAAATCACTTTGCAGATGTGTTTATCTGACATATATGAATGTGCACACCAGATTTAAGCTCCGTATAATCAACTTTGACAGGATTAAAAATACCAAGTTGAAGTGTTCTACAAAGGTTTGTTGTTTACACAATGTTAAAACTGCCAAAAGGGTCAACTTTGGAGGGCAATATTAAGCAACTAAAAAAGTTTCATGACAAACTGATTGATGTATCAAATTCTTCCCACCTTAATGTACTTTCATGCCAATTTTTAGGGTCCCAGTATCTCATTTGGTATTTTTTCAAAACCAAAACCAAATGGATTTTACACAGTTTGAAGGCTACATTTCCAAAATAGCTACATAAAGATCAACTTTGATGCTTGATATTTTGTAAAGGAAGAAGATTTAAGAAAAGGCCATTTTCCCACATGTTCATGTGAGCTAAATGAACCAATCCCCAGAATGGAAACTTCTAAGAATCAGATCTGATATTTTTTCAAAGAGGTAAGTTGATGAGTTTCAATTGAGTTTGACAAGAGCAATTTTCATAATGGGATGAGTGAGCTACTTTGATTGTTAACAGTTTGCAATCTTGATCACTTCATGCCAAACCATTCCACATCCATTCTCTCCTATAATAAATCAACGTTCTGGTGCATTTTTGTGGCTTCAAGAAATTTTTGATTAGTTTTCCAAAATGATTTTGGAGGCCGCTTAATTCATTTTATCACAATGAAAAAAGTCAGAAAGAAAAATCTACTGAATACCCATTTTATTTTAAGGTGCATTTTGATATTTTATGGAATAGTTACAAAAGATAAAGTTTCATAAAGTTAAATTATTAGGGCTTGTGCTCTTGATACACCATTTTGACCAAAGGATTATGTGGGAGAAGTAGAACAAACCAAGCTTTTGAACTCTTGACAAGAATAGGGTTACATGGGTACAATTCTACACATAAAAAATTATTATTTATGCTCTCTACAAGAGGATAATGCGGAACATGTGAAATAATTGTTAGGTGAAATGTTGAGAAAATAAAAGGAAGGACAAAAGCTTTACCCCAAATACCATAACTTGAAAATTCATAATTCAAGGCCTTTGTAAAATGGTGAACTAGACAAAGCTATTCAGATTATGGGATTGATATGGCTATAGGGAAATAATGTTATTGTGGCTAATGGAAACCCTGAGGAGGAGTAAATGAAAATAAAATCTGAATTTACTTCCTAATGTTGTCACTAACAAAAGGTTTTTTACATAGCAGGTAAGGCAAACGATTCTTGAATGTTTCCGTCTAAATTGAAAGAAAGCATCTAACTACTGGATTGCATAAAGCACTTAAAATTATGGATCAACTTTGCTAAGTTGAGATTTTGTCACTTTAAAGGGTGAACCTGAAGCTAAAGAGAAGGGATGTGACTGAACTGTTACCACCATTGAAACATGAAAAAAGTTTTAATAAGACCTAAATTGGCGATTGGGTAGATAGAGAGAAGACTTGGAAGATGGGAGTCTCATACTCTCTTTTCTCAAACAAGTTAAAGTGCATATCTAGACTAGGTGAAATCACATGTCTTATGCCTTTTGAATGATCTATTCAATCCACTTCAAAATGAGTATTCCATGACAATGTTATGCCAAAGAGAAACCAAATTCTTTCTTTCACTATTAATAACAAGAAAATCCTGGCTTGTTACTAAGAAGTAAAAGGCACTTGATAAATAGTTAATTGCAAGCATCATCCATTGGCAAGCTTCAAGTTATTTTGAGACTACAATAGAGGATGCTATATTTTCACTGTGTTTATATCAGATCTCTATAGAGAAATTATTACGAAAGGATGTGTAAGTTTACAATAAAGTCTTTCTTATTTAAGGATTATGCCAAGGTTTTCAACTTCATAGTTAAAGCACTAAAAACTGAATTTTACAACAGAAGATGCTACTTCCTTTTGGTTTCTTTGCAAGCAATAAACATCCGTATTAGACAAAACCAATCCAACTGGTGGACTTCTCAACCAAATTGAGGTGATACTGCTTGAGTGGGCTGATGATTTTTAGATGCATCATCTCAAAGGATGCAGATAAATCATGATTGGAATATATATAAAACACTTACAATAAGGAGAATGTAGTATCTATTGATTTGGTTGATGATATTAATAAACACCATCAAGATAAAATGCAAGAGAACAATACTTTTAAATCGGAAGATGTTGAAAATATGAAATCATACAAAATGAATGAATTTAAAATCCTTGTGAGAACCTACAACATAAATGGAAACTTTGAGAGCTCTCAAGCATATCTCATGTGGCCAAGATGGAATAATATTTGATTAGGCTCATTCGTCCTCTTGTTAAAAATCTAATGTGGTGAATTATTTTGGCCAAGCTTCTCTCCAAACTCACAACATTGTTAACAATTTGTTATAATTGGTCTACTAACAATGGGTGGAAATAAAGGAGAAGCATAGAAATCCTAAAAGATGGAAGGTTTTGGAGACATCTATGTATCATTTGATAAAAGGGATACTCGATACAATGGTAGATGAGCTTGATATATGCAATTGTGATTATCTGCTCGAACATACATTTAGGGTTAAAAGCTTGCCTGCAAATTGTCACACAACAGTAGCAAACAATAAATAATTTTGTCATGTTGTAAGATATAAAAATATATTTGATATAAATGACAAGGTTGAGACTATTGAAGCAATGATTCTACATGAAATAAGTATGAACCCTAGAATAGATCAAATGATCGTGGTGAAGGTGCATTAAATTTTTTCTCCTGAATGTTGTGCACCAAGTATGTGAGAGTGGAGGTTTTCATAAGAACACTACATATGGGCATTAAATTTTGATATAGTGTAAAGGGCTACCAAGAAAGTTGCTAAAGGTAAATTAAATATTGATGACAATGTAAAATATGGTGGCAATGATGAATTGAAATATTCAATACAATAGTGGATATTGGGGAGACCAACCACATCGGTGGTGGTCATTTCGAACTTCAAAGTCCCACCGATAGCCCAACAACGTTTACTTCATCGGTGAGAGAATAGAAATCGATGGAGATAAAATAAGTATCCTCGATGCTTTGAAGTTACACTGATACATGAATACATATGGTCAATATGCCAACAAAGGATTGAATAAAATGTGTTTATAATGGAGAACAATATTACTTTCAAAAATATAAATTTCACTTCTCACCGAGGAGATTATAAGGTGGATGTTTATTTTACCCACGAAAAGCATAAAGGGTAAAATTTATAAAATATTTGCACTTGGAGGTGGAATATTTTTTATGAGTGTGGATAATTATTGTTACATGAAAGGCATATTTTATTGGGTAAAATTGCAAATGTTGGGGTAACACATAAAAATTAAATCTCACAAAGAGGCGAAAGCAAAGGGAGCATAAATACTACAAAGTGGGTAGTTATTTTACCCAAATGACATCTCTGGTAAAATACAATGTGAGAAATTTCCAGCAAAGGAATTAAAGTTAAAATATTTTGAAATGATTTTCATTGAAAACAAAGATAATGAAGATTAAGGTATTTTATTTTTTCGAAGGTAATTAATTAAAATAAACTGAAGAACAACAAGAGACAAATGTGTGAAAGGTCACAAATCTTGAAGATATTGTATATATATACTAGATGAAATCAAATAAAGGAGGAATTAGGATTAGGATGAGTAGTTAGGTAGTTAGATAAGTTGATCAGTTGCTTCAATAGAACATTATGCTATGTATTGCAAAATATTTTTAAATTATATAATGGAGAAGAATACATAAATTGGTGGTCCAACATTGGTGTCTATTATTTTTTGATCTGAACAATTATCTAGTTGTCTCCACATTATTATTTCTCTCTTATTTGAACCTATGTATACAAGTTGATACTCGGTTTCATCAAGACACACTTTTTTTGTTTTTGTGTAATCAATTTAATTGGTTTCTATTAGAGAATTAAAATCATTTTGATTGATTACAGTAACTTGGAGGTAACATTTGGATTAGTAAGAAGAGCCCTGTAATTGATAACATTGCCATACTCTCTCCAATTCAATATTATCTTGTTATCCAAATTGAGGATATACTTCATTTGTCAATACAAATTTTTTGTCATTGCGTGATTCCTTTTAATTGGTTCCTTCAAGGAAGGATTAAAATCCTTTTAAATCAGTCACAATAACCTGATAGGATCAATTGTATCAATAAGTAGAGTCTATCAATCACATTCTTGCACATTTATACAAGGTTTAAACAAACATAAGTGCCAAACAATTAGAATTGTAGCTAGTAAGTAAGTCACATATCATTTGCCTCTTGAATCCATTAGTCCAACAAGAGTAGGTACTGGTCTTATCCATTTCATTTTAGAATTTTATAAAATCTTACCCATGCATTCACATTTCAAATTTCAGTAAAAGTAGTTAGTAAGCCTTCATCTATTCCACTTTATGCCACTATGGATAGATCCATAAATTCAACTAAGTCATACAACTCTAAATTTTCTTAGGCTATCAAGTTCCACCTTCCTCAGATCTTGAAGTGTAGGGAGTCATCAATCATGTAGGTTAACTTCATTACTTAGTTCAAAAATGTTGCAAGTTTAATCATAGAGCTTGGCATCCTCTTAGGATTTGCAACCTACATTTTTGATACCCAAAACCTCCATCGAAGACTTGAATGTATAAGGGCTTCCCACAGTCGCACCACTATTATATCTCATGATATGTTTGATCCAGATATAATAAAAATTGGGTGTCATTGTTAAGGTAAAAATTCCTCAAACTACTTTGATACATCTTCACTACAAGTGTAGGATGCCTCCCTCTCCCAGTGCGATGGCACCCTTTTCGCAACATACACACTTTTAGTCCTCGTGCCAACACTTCACAATGCAATTGAGTAACCTCCCCAAAATGTGATGCCTCATTCCTTTGATCGATCCTCCTACTACATGTATGCTTCTATTCATTTCTTTTTCTTCCATGCCAAGTCGTGGCTGCAAGACATGGTGTGCACCCACAAAATTAGAAAAACTAAACAATATTAAACTGGTAAGATTTCTTTTTGAAGGATCATGTAGCTCCTCACACAACTACACAAGACTAAAAAGTGGTGTGACTTTATTCAACGATGAACACAAGTGAAACCACCCCCATCAAATTCATGGAAGAAATTCCACATCCATATGAGAAATTTTCATTATCATTCCAACCCCCAGTGAAATGTTAGCACAAACAAAACTCACCTTGCCTTTTTATTCATGTGGGTCTCCTTTGTCTTCTCATAATATTTCACAAAAAGATATCTAACCTACAAATAGTTCTCTAGATACTGACCATTTCTTGCTACGTTCCTAGTAGGGAACCATTTTTAGTTGGTAAATACACAAATGATCGTTGATGCAAGACACTACACACTCCTCCTAGTTCTGAAATACTATGCAATATGGATGCCTCCCTTTCATTCCATATATCAAGGAGCTGCTTGGATGGCATGGTTCCAATAAGTTCAAGGTGAATTAAACCCAAAAATGAGACACCTAAAATATGAGGAGAGTATGCAAAAATTCCTTCAAAGTACCAAATAGCTTTTGTAGCATTTGGAAAATGGTTAGTCAAAAATCCACCACCATTTTCTCTATCCATTATTACATTATAACCCCATTCATCTCCTGAAAGTGCTCCCAAGTCACAAATTTCAACAACAAGAAGATCCCAAGGTTTTATAGGATCACATTTTGTGTCTTTAATCCTAATTGGACCACTGAGGTAGTTTGTTGTGGTTCCTTCAATGAACTTTATATCCTCTATAGAATTATTGTCCTTAATCATACCCCCAGAAAAATCAATTGTCTCAACTCATAAAACCTCTCCTTTAGTAGCTTCTGCAACATGAGGAATCTCAGGATGCCATCTATTATGTAACATATTCTCTTGCTCATATGGCTTCTTCCTTAATATTTTCTCAACAATATTTACAAAATCTCCCTTGCAATTATTTTCTCCATATCCAACCTCTTGACACAATTGGACAGAGGCTTCCTCAAATTGTGCAACACACGTCGGGTCCTTTTGTGTACCTAACTTAAAAAAATAAATTTTGAGACAAGTTTTACTTGGAATTTATCTAAGGCTACTTCCATATGCATCTAGCATGAAAAATTGAAGTGGGTTGTCATCAAAATTTGGTTTCTAGCATATTTGCACAGTGATAAAAATAGGTCAGGTAGCCTCTAGAATCACTTTAGAAAACTAGTAAAATCATCTCTTGGAGCGATGAAAATGCTCAGGCATGTAGAAATTTGACCCAAGAATGTAGTGTAACAAACAACTCAACAAAAAAAATCTGGAGCTGCAAGATATTCAATGTCAAAGTGGCTCATTCAAACTTTTCTGCAACAATACCTATTCAAAACCAATATGGGCTCACCCTCTAGGAAGCCACCAATGGAAAAATTGGATTATTTAGGTCCATTGAACATGTGTACAATAGGGAATTCCTTCAATCATCATTCTTCACAAGATATTAGGGGTCAAAGTTGACCTCCTTAAAACATTCTAAAAATGCAGATGTAAAACTAGAACAAATTGTATTTGCATTCAACCTTGTAAAAATAAAAAATGAGATCTTGGGGCTCTAAAACTAGACCATGGAGCATATGAATGTGAGGGGAATATAGGGCACCAATATAATTGTCATGATGATCATCCAACTATGAAATATTAGTCTGAATAGGAGGTCACTTCACAAGACTGAGAGTTTGCAAACAACATAAAAATCCTAGAACCCTTCGACTTTTCTTTTTAAAACCATATCAAAACTCATCACGTGAAGTTGAAATAGGACATACATGTTCAAATATGTCAATTGAATTTTCTCACCAAGGGTTTTTCCATGAAAGTCAGTTGGCTCTAAATTATGACCCTCCAAAGTGGGTCATTAGCAAAGATTTATTAGGGGAACTTCTGAGTGTGCAAATCAACTCTTTTCAACATGGGCACTCAAAATTTGAAACTTTTGAATCTACCATCAAGAACTCCTTAGTAGAATGGATTTGTTGTAAGAAAGAATAGAAAAATTCAAGTGAACACTAGATCAATAATTCGTAAGGCTAGGTTACCGAAAGTTTATTGGAGAGAAGGTATTCACACTACTGTTTATGTATTCAATCAAGTTCAAGCAAGAGAAAATAGTAAAAAGACCCCCTATGAGATATGGTGTGGAATAATTCTTACTGTTAAGTATTTCAAGGTGTTTAGAAGAAAATTTTATATTAGATATGATGAAGAAACTTTAGAAAAGTTTGATGCGAGAAGTGATGAAGGAATTTTTCTTGGATATTCTACTAAAAGCAAAGCTTGCAGATTTCATAAGAATTGAAGAAATTGGAGAAGAATAGGAAAAGGATGAGAAACAGAAGCAGAGTGAGGAAGAAGAAAAATACGAAGCTTTGGTGGTGTCCCCTAAGACACCTAGATATGTGCAAAAGAATAATTCAAAAAGTTAGAACATTGGAGAGAAGACTTGAGAGTATTGACAAGAACTAGAATTGCTACTGGTGAGGTAAATTTGTGTTTACTTTCTAAGATTGAACCGAAGATTGTAAGTGAAGCATGTAAAGATGAGTAGTGGATGGAAGCTATGAAAGAAGCACTTATGTAGATTTAAAAGAATCAAACTTGGGAATTGGTCCCAAGACTGGTAGATAAAAACTATATTGGATCAAACTGGGTATCCAAAAATAAGTTGAATGAGAAGAAAAGAACAAAATATAAATTTTCAAAATTTTGTTGTTTCATATGAGCGAGATGAAGCCATTTATGGGTGATAGGGGTGGAACGGATCTTTCATTGTAGATCCACAGGGGGGAGGTGAGGAGATTCGGTTTATCCACAGGTGCAAAGTGTGGGGGATGCAGGGGAGAACAAGACGATAGGAGAAAGGTTGGAAGGAGCAGATCTGAGGGAGTGAAAGCCCAGGAGGGACCTTTCCTTCAAATGATGGGAGCAACTACAGAGGCTCAAAAAACTAATATACCATTGGTCCTCTTATAGGAGGAGCTGGAGGAAGAGGTAATGCACAATTTTAATGTTTTCTCTCAACTGGGATTGATAGGACGCTTTAGGGGTTTTTGGCCTCATCTTTGTGATTTACATAAGTGGATTTTTGAGCACTAGGAACCCATTATGGACGGTTGCATTCAAATCTACCTAGCCTCTAGAGGTATGTTCACTGTTGTCTTTGAAAATGTGGCTGATATAAATAAAGTGTTGTGTGATTACTTCTGGATTTGGGAGGAGAAATATGCCCTCTCCCTAAAGCCCTGGCATCTGAATTTTAACCTTGCTACATAAAAATTTGTTAAAGATCCTCTTTGGGTAAGAATCCCAAACTTTCCTCTCCATTTTTGGTTTCAGTCTTGCTTAGAGGCTATTAGAAATTCGCTAGGCGATTTTTTTTTATGGTAGATGAGAATTCCTCAAATCTATTGCACTCCACCTACACACGAATTTTAGTGGAGATGAATGTTTCAAAGGTTCTCCCTGAAGAGGTGTCAATAAAAACCTCCAAAGGATGTTGGGTACAACCCTTGGATTATGAAGGGGTACCTTTCCATTGTAGGATACTTTTTCAGACTGGACACATTGCTGCAAAATTCTTAAATCCCATATGGTCAAAACCAAAAACTTGGTGGCAGGACGTCTCACACAATCACTATGCGATGGAGAAGCAAAGAGGAAGCATGGAAGAGCAGGTTAAGAATAAATCTTTGGTGATGGGTAACTCTAATTTTCCTGAGTCTTCAAAGCAGGTGGGGGAGATGGGTAATTCAAAGATACTCAACTTGAATGGTGAAGGGGAAATAAGTCTGAAGAAAGATGAAATTGAGCAAAAAAAACATGGTGCAAAAACTCTAGAGTGTAGGGAGAAATCAGGTTTGTTGAAGGTGCAAAAGAAAGGGGCATGTAATGGTGAGATAGATGGGCAGAATAAGAAGGAAATAGTTGAAGATCATCAAGTACCATGGAAACAACATGATGATTGGCTAAATGAGGTGGCAAGAATGAAGGAAGGGGGGCTTGCTGAGCAAAAGAATTCTTATGATTGGCAAAAGGAGGCTGCAAAGATGGAGGGTGGTTGGAAAGTCATGAAGGAGAGGATAGATAATAATTTCAAGAAGAGAAGTTTTTCTATGGTCCTTCGGTCGCAGACCAAAAAAAGACCAAGCTTCTAAGGCTTAAGCCTGCTAATAGGTATTTTTGTGGTCTAGTTGTTGAATTTGTAAATCTGTGGTGTCTATTTTACTGGGGTGGGAATATTTTGGTTTGAAACTTTGGCTGATTAAAGCCAGGATATTTTGATGTAATATTATTTCAATTTTCAATAATAATAAAAAACACTTTTTATCTATCAAAAATAAAAAAAGTTGAATGAGAATGGAAAAGTGGTTAGAAACAAACCAAGGCTTGTGTGTAAAGGTTACTTATAGGTAGAAGGAATAGATTTTTAGGAGGCCTTTTCTTTGGTGGCAAGAATGGAAGCTATAAGGATGTTCTTAGAATTTGTTGCTCATAAATATTTCAAGGTATATCATATGGATGTCAAGTCTGCATTTTTGAATGGTGAGCTATACAAAGAAGTCTACATGGAACAACCAAAAGTATTTCAATTGTTAGATCAACCAGATATGGTATTCAAATTGAAGAAAGATTTATATGGATTGAAGCAAGCTCCTAGAGCTTAGTATGTGAGGCTAGACATGTATTTGATTTAGCAATGCTTCAACAAAGGTACAATAGATAGTAATTTGTATTTTAAAATTGAAAATGAAAAAATCTTAGTTGTGGTTGTATATGTTAATGACATTATTTTTGGAGGAAATGAAACTATGTGCAAGATGTTTTCATAAGAAATATAAAAATAGTTTGAGATGTCTATGTTTGGAGAGATTAATTTATTTCTTGGGCTGCAAATTAATCAAGAAGAGAAAGGAATATGTATTTCACAATCTAAGTATGTGAAAGAGATGTTGAAGAATTTTGGGATGGATGGTTCCAAACCAGTATGTACTCCTACGGTGACTGGCAGAAAATTAGGTAAAGATGATTGTTCTGCTAAGGCTAATCAAAGAAAGTATAGATCTATGATTGGTGGACTATTGTATTTGATTGATAATAGACTGTATACTATGCATGTTGTCTTTCTTTTGTCCATATTTCAAGAAGATCCTAATGAAACACATGTTGCTACTATTAAAATAATATTTGAATATTTGAATGGCACTGTGGATTATGGCTTATAGTATCCAAGGGATACTTACTTTACACTAAGTACTTATACATATGTAGATTGGGTTGGATGTGTAGATGATATAAATAATACAAGTGGTGGTGTATTATTTCTTTGTTTCAAATTGGTGGCATGGTTGAGTAAAAATCAAGATTCAATTTCCTTGTCTACTATTGAAGTTGAGTGTATTGCTGCTACATCTTGATGTACACAAGTTATATGGATGAAACAAACATTAAAGGATATCATAGTTATGTATGATGGTCCTATTTCTATCTTTTGTGATAACACAAGTTCAATTAAATTTTCAAAGAATCTAGTGATGCACTCAAAGACAAAGCATATATCTATCAGGTGTCATTTCTTGAGAGACTAGGTTTTAGAGAATGAAGTAAATCTTGAGTATGTTCCAATGGAGGATCATATTTATGATATATTTATGAAGGATCTTCCTAAAGATACTTTGGAGTGTCTTTAGGAGAAGTTAGGGGTCATTGATCCTCCTTTCTTAAAGTAGATGCATACAAAGATACATCAATTTGGTGGATCTATGGATCTATCTTTCTTTTGAACTAATGTTGTGGTGGCTACCTCTCAGGGGAGTAGGTAGTGTCATGTGTTGTCATTGTATGAGTATTTTGATTTTAATGTTAAATGGGAATTCAATGTAAAATATCTTTTTCCTTTTCCATTGATGTCAAAGGGGAAGAGGAAGAATGTGAAAAAGAGAAGAGGAAGAATGTGAGAGGAAGAATGTGAAAAATATTATCTACAAAGGGGGGGAAACAAAAATAAAATTCTTGCAAAGTGTATTCAGGGCTAGTATATTGTCTTTGATGGTTTTTCACATCATGTGTTGCCATCAATGATAAATGGGGAGAAATTTTTAAGATTGAAGGTGTTGTCATTGATGTCAATTGGTCAATTAGTTATCATTTTTTTGTTGTTTTCATTAATGCCATGGATATAAGTTATTGGTTGTATATGTCGAGGATATTGAGAAAATTGTATTGTAGAAGGTTGCACATGTTCATTGGTTACTCTAGGTTTTACTCTAGATTCACTCCTATAGTTGTGTGGTTCAGATATGTTGATCATGTTTGTTGGAAGCTACTATATCCAATTTTTTGGATTTTAACTCATTGTAAATTGTGAGTTGTGTTCACTAGTTGTGAACTATGGTTTTTAATGTATCTAGCTAAGGTCTAGGAGAATATTTGTTTGTCTAGATTTCTCGTTGGTAAATTATTATGACTTGCGGTTTTAGATTTAAGTTTTTATGATCCCGTTGAAGAAAGTTTTTGATATCTAGAAGGATCATTCTTAATTGTTCTATGTGTTTTACACTAGTTTGGTCGACCTTGTGTTAAACACTATCTTCTAAGGTGATGAAGCATTTTGGACCTATGTGGGTCCTCATGAAGTGTGTTTTTGGGTCACCCTCATTCTTATTCAACCCTAGGATGTTTTGGCACTGACCTAATTTGAGTTTATTGATGGATGGATGACTTTAGATATGTTTCAAAGTTCAAGATGGTATAAATATAGGATGAGTTAGTGGTGAAGATGTTGGAAGAGAGATAAGTGCAAATAAATAGAATATATAGATGCAAAATATATGTGAATTAGTGTGTGTGTGTGTGTGTGTGATGTGAGTGTGGAAAATTAGTGAAAATAAATCTCAAGTTTTTAGATGTACTGAGTTGAAAGTGTACTCTATCATTCATGCATGTCTAAAAGTGGTTGAGAAAATTGTGGTAGAAATATTTCTTGCATTGAGATTGTCTTCTCTTTGTAACTCTCTTCTATCTTCTTTGTATCTCTATTCCATTGAGACCTCCAAGTGGTTAGCCCTGTTGGACAGTGAGTCCTAATCTAGATAGTGAGTTCTTGTATGGCAATGAGCCTTGCTTAGAAAGTGAGCATTTTTAATCAATTTGGATATTCTCCATAGTGTGAGTTAATCCTCACCATGGTTTTTCCCTCATTGGTTTTTCCACATAAATATGGTGTTGTGTTTATATGTTGGTTTTCATTTTTTGCACTTACACTTAATGCTTTATCATTTTAAGCAGTATGAAGGATTTTTTCTTGTGGATGATTTAAAGGTTTAAATTTGTTACAACTGATTCACTCCCCCTCTTAGTTTTCCTATTCAACAAAATCTTCATAAAATTTTGACACTTTCACTCTCAACAATCTTTCTCAATATTTTATTGTAACACTGGTAGGCTTTGCTTTTAGTATAATATCTAAGGAAGATACCTTCATTAGAACTTGCATGAAAATTTCCTAAGTTTCCATCATCTATCTTGATATAACATTTCCTTTCAAATAATTTGAAGTACTTGATAGTGGGGATTCTTCCATACCACAAATTATAGGGAGTCTTTGTGCTATTTTATTTCTCTTGAACTTGATTAAGTATATAAACAACGGTACACATTGCTTCTCTCTAGTAGACTTACAATAGGTTAGCTTCTTTCATCATAGTCCTTGTAGCTTCTTGAATAGCCCTATTTTTCCTTTCAACCATTCCATTTTTCTGAGGAGTTCTAGAGGTATACAAGTGCATCTTTATGCCATGAGTCTCACAAAACATGTTAAATTCATTGGAGGTGAATTCTCAACCTCTATTAGACCTCAAACATTTGACCTTCAACTCCATTTCATTCTCAATCATAACCTTAAATTATTTGAATGTATTTAGGGCTTCATAATTTTCTCTAAGAAAAGTAACACATGCCATTCTAGAATAATCATCAATCAAAAGCATGAAATACTTGTAACCTTGAATACTTATCACTCGTGTAGGACCACAAGGTTTTTATGCGCCAATTCTAATAATCTGAAAGAAGACTATTTTTTACCCTTGAAACTTCTTCTTGTTTGCTTTCCAAATTGGCACTCCTTGTCGACATCATTGATAGACTTTGTCATCCTTGATAGATCTCTCACTAATTGTATTGAACTAATTCTAACTAAGTTGTCAATATTGATGTGACACATCCTCTTGTGCCATTTCCAACTTTAATTAATCTAAGTCATAAAACAATGACAATCAACACCATTAAGCTAATAAACATTTCCATCTATCCTCTTTCTAGTAGCAATCATAGTTTTAGACCCTTTTTTGATCTCATATCCATCATCCTAAAATATAAGATTATATAATTTGCTACACATTTATCCAAAACTCAAAAGGTTATGCCTTAAATCATTGACATAGTAAACATTATTAGTAGTATCCTTTCTATTAAAACTGATTGAACCTATTCCACAAATATTTTTCACCTAAATCATCTCCAAATAGAACAATTCATCCATTATAATTTTCAATTTTAACAAGCTTACTTGTATCTCCATTCATATGATTTGAGAAATGACTATCAATGATCGAATAGTTATTATCCTATCTAACATGAAAATTAGATACCAAAGTACCTTCAGTATTATCCTTTCTCTTTGGAGCACTTTCCTTCACACATCTTTCAAAGTTAGAAAAAAAAATCATCTTTAAAGCCATAAACAAGCATTCATCATCATCAACATCTCCATAATCAGATTCATCATTAGAAATACTTGCATCTTCTCTAACATAATAGCCTTTCTTAACTTTCTTAACTTTCTTCTCCTTTTTTTGTCATTCACAACTTTGTTTGGATATCTTGAAGCATAACGAACTTATTTTCCACAACTAAAGCATTTGAAAGGTAATTTACCTTTGTACTTACCAGTGCCTCGTCTCATGCTTCTAGCCTCCACATCATCAATATCGTCCTAATCCATCTCTTCAGTCTTCTTTGATTTTATAGCCTTAAAATCAATCTCAACTTTTGCACCATTAATAGTACCAAAATCTCTCATCTCAAATGTTTTTAGAGATCCATACAATTGATCTCTAGAATATTGATCTAGATTTTGAGATTCCTCAATAGAAACAACTTTATAATTGTAAGCTTTAGTAAGGGTTCTAAGAAATTTCTTTACCACTTTAGGTTCTTTAACCTTTCCTCCAAGACCTCTAATGGATCTCACCACTTCATCTACCCTCTGCATATAGCTTGTAATTTTATCATTTTATAAAATCCTCAAGTTCTCAAATGTGGTCTTCAATTTTTGTATCTTAGCTTGTTTGACCATAATATCTCCATCATAAATACTTTCCAACTTATCCCAAATTTATTTAGCAGTTTTTTAGATCCATAACTTTCACTAATTCAAAATTCACAAGCCTACTTAAGAGAAAAAAGTTGGTTTACCATTTTTTTCATAGGCCTTGATCTCATCACTTGTGCTTGGTCCATTTATAGATATGGTATATTAAGTCTTCACTGATCACTAGGCATCATATAAAAGGTAAACCAGATAGCCTTCCATATTTGTCTTCTAGAATACATAGTTTGTGCCATCAAACATAGGGATCTCCTTCTTGTTCTCCATCCCATATCTACCTCAAGCGGTTAAGATTTTCTCCAAAGAACCTTGCTCTAATACTAATTATTGAATAAAAAAGACAAGTAAGAGGTGGGGTAAATCAATTGTATCTTATTAAAAAATTAAAACCCTCAACAACATTTAGATCGACATGCATTCATTAAACAATCTATTATGAATATTTAACATGAAAAGAAAATAATAGAAACTGAAACAACATTAACACTATGCATAAGAGAACACCAGATTTACATGGTAAACTTGATGGAACCCCTAAAATATTCTATTCCATTCCCAAAATCTTGATGAGTTTAATCAACTATGGGTTTTATTTCCTTCAATTGTATAAGGGGTTTTGGGTTTATCTAAGTCTCATTTTAAAAAGCCTTGGAGTTTTTATTTTTGCCTCACTTTTATTTTTTGGTTGACTCCCTATGTTGGTCATAAATCTTGTAAGTCACAACTCTTGACATTGAAGTATGTTGAGTGACCAATCCCCTGGTCTTGTTTTACTGGTTGCTCCTGATTCAATCATTACTTTTGAAGTTTTCCTAAGTTGGGCTGAAAATTTCCCAGAAAAAATCTTATGTATCTTATGTCCTAGGTGTGGCTTCATCGACCTAGGTGGGTCCCTTTTAGGGTTAACATTTCTTGACATGTGCAGGAATAAGAATCTCTGAATTTTATTCAATCAATGTAGAAAATATAAACCATTTCCTACGTACCCATTCCATTTTTCTCTCTCACTTTTTATCTATTCGAGCTCATGAGCGAAGGCCATGTGTCCCTAATGATTGATGGATAAAAAATCATTAATAAAGTGTGAAAATGATCAATTAAAGAGGATCAACAGTGGAGGATAAATGATGTGGCCGCATCAAGATCGTTCCCCACGTGCTTGTTTTCTTTCCTTGATTATTAAAATAATCACACGAGCTAGCAGGTGATTGCCACCTATCTTCACTAATTATAGGACTGAGGGTTTGTATTGATAAATCTCAACTAAATCAATGGTTGATGGAAGGTGACAAATATTAATATTGACCACTCCTTTCCATCTTGTATGGACCCCATTTTTCCTGCCAAATTCCTAACGTGGAAGCGGGTGTTTTTCGCATGCAGTAATCCTCAGGACATGGAGGCATAGATATGTGTAAAAACTGTTTAATTGAAATCTCAACATGAGACATGGAGAGTAACATGTGCGTTACTAATATGCTTATATTACATGTGCTTAAAATATATTTTAATCTGATCCATTGATTTTATATGAAGGAAAAAAATGTTGTTAGTTAAGGAGTGTGTATGAAAAGGCTGGAAAATTTGATCTCAACCTCTTCCCATCCTCCCGTTGATGAAATTTGCACACAATTTATGGCTCACGGGGGTGAGGGAAAAAGGACACATGGATCATGTCTATAAAGACAAAGAGGTGTTGGAGCCAACATACTACAAACAAGTGCTTCCATGTGACCTCACATCATTTGGAAAGTGTGTGGCTATGCATAGTCAGATCTTTCATAATAAATTGATCAAATATGGATCATGAATCAATTAACTCTCCAAAATAATCAATGGATAACATTCAAAACTTATTTGAAGGCAATCAAGCCATTTTGGTTCGTGTGAGTGAACCTTAATAACTAAAAGGACATTGAGCTACCGAAGTAAGGAATTGCATGATTATCAATGTTTAATGTAAAGGCATAATTCAGCATTAAAGTGTACTCAATACACTCAAGAATTTGATGTTGTGGTTTCTCAACATTTTCTCATGTCAATGCTGGTGGAGCTTCTATTTTAAGTAATGAGGGCTGAGGTATTAAGGTTTCGTAGCTACCCATCGTAACTTCAAAATTATCAACTCTTGTAAACCCTCTTGTTATGTTCTGCCAGTGACATATTACGAGGAGCAACCGGTTACTTAAGTGAGGTTTTATCCCTCTTGGGTCATGCTTTACCGGCCCCTTCTTACCCAATTTTCTAATCTTTTTGGCATTATGACTCATGTTCTACACCACCGAGAATTTCAATGCAGGCCCCCACTTCAATGCTCTATCTAAAGTCTGATGAACCATCTGATCGTAGGGGAGGATCTTAATCATTTCTCACCGACCTCACAGGATTCCTTGCTGACATCACCAAAATGGTGCGAGGCTTGCGAGATGTCACCATTTGGCATGAACGGATGAGTGGGGTTTTTCTTCCCGAGGTGTTGGATATGACGTGGGGCCATCTTTTCATTGTTGATGGCCATTAATTATAGGGTTAATTATGGTTTCTCGCACACCTTGCATGAGCAGAGTAAATATCCAGGAGAGTATTGTGAGGACTGTGAGGACATGCCATGTGGCTTCTCTTTTCCTACAAGCAAGACTATGTGGGTCCCACTGTATTGTTCGAACCTCCTGTCTTCGAGGGTTCTGATTGGATGCCTCCTCCCAAGCACTAAGGTGGATCATCAATACTTATTAACTTAATCTCAACCCTCCATTCTATTAGGTATGTTCTGATTCAGCAGTTAAACTTTAGAAAGGGGGTGTGCGAGTTGTCTGCATGGCATACGTTGCTTGGCCATTGTTCATGTCATTTAATGACACAAATTTTCCTCCTCCAGAGGATCTCCTCCTGAAATTTTCTCCAGCGTGCGAAAAGTGCCATCCTACTAGGAGTATTCATGGTTATTTGGGTCACTAATGGTTCGAATGCTTGAATTGCCTTCAAGTAATCGTACCCTGCATGCTGGGCTACTCTATAAATGTTGAATGAGTGGTATGTAATCAAAATTGCATCTTCTTGTATCTGTGTACAAGAAGGTTTCTTCTCCTATGCGTTGCAAAGCTCTGTTGCTTTTATGGATACATCAAATAAGTGCAGGAGTGCGAGGTTGGGATCCCATGGGTTGCCAGCCATGATGGAGCCTATTATGCCCATATCACCCGAGAGTGCCAAAAGAAACATTGGAAAGAAGCCAGTGCACTTTTCATCCCTCGTAATCATATCAGATTCAGATGAATCTGATACCGACTCTAACTACAGGTGCTACTTGGCCAGTTTAACTAAACTCTTGGGAGTTGATGAGGAGGTTCTCACAACTAAACCTATAACTGCACAGGCATTGGCTCCAACTATTAAGGGTGATGCTCGCAGGGTTGATAAGGGAGAGGTAGTTCCATCGCTATAACAAGCATGGACTCAAAGCGGTCGCTTGTATCGGGGCCATGTGTTTCCTTGATGGTTACCGACGATGGGTTCGTTGGGTATGTTTTCTCCTGTTGATTCATCGTGTGGACATCGACGTGCGCATGCATTGCATGAATTTTTTGTTCTCCGACTGGTTATTTCATAACCATTTTTTTATTCCTTCAACCATGCACGATGTCATCTAATGATAAGGAATGTAAATTTGAAATTCAACTTTGTATCGACAATGTAGCCTAGTGCTTGTTGCTCTCCTATTATGTAAAGGAGATTTCACGGCTCATTGTAGGGTTAGGATTTTTGGGTCTGAAGCTTTAAATTTTGTACAATCCATCTTATAATTGAAGTGTTATGAATATTTTGTTCAGGATATCATCCCGGGTGGGGATTTGTATACAGATTAGTGTGATACGCTTTTAAATTAGTGATATCAAAAGAAATCTATAAAATTAAGATAGTTTGCTCTCTTGTGTGTGTGCCATGGATTATGAATAGATTTATCAAGGGTTTATCTGTTTAGTTTCAATGTTTAATTGAAAGTGTGATTTGTTTTCTTGTGTTAACTTAATGAGTTAATCAAATTATTGAAAGGTTAGATTACATGTTCATGATTGTATGTGCACAGGATTAGCTAAGAAGCACTATCTTAATCTACTAAAATATCTCATGATAGTAATGCTATGTGAAGATAGTTTCATCGTATTGGGATTTTATTCTATATGACTCTGCTGCCCAAGGAATGAGACACTGAACAATGTTTATATCCTTCTATTAGTTTATGACTATAGGCTCTAAGCATGGAAATCCAAAATACTGAACATAAAAAATTTGATTAAAACCTTGAACTCCTCTGAGAGGTATTTCCTTATAATATGTGGGTCAATTTTGTTGCTCCTTGGCACTAGTAATCATTCTCTGGTCTGCCAATACCATGAAATGATGACTATCCCTTTGAGCATGTAGGAATTGTGATCTATATGTGGCAAGTGTTCTTACCAATCATGAGGCATTCTTGTGAACATGCTTAGGTTTACCCGCCTTGGTCCTGCAGAGCCAAAAGTGTAGGAAAAGTCAGTCCTTAACTGACTCTCATTAGTTGGCCACTAGTGATTGTAGTTATCCTTGATAAGGGTTGGCTACCTCTTAGAGATTTGTGATCTCTATGTGGATTTTAAACACCAATAGAAAGGGGACTCCGCTGGGGATGAACTCAGAAGTTTTGGTTACAGACAGTGTTGTTATAGAGTCATTAAAGTGTTGAATTATTTCTGTAACCAGAGGTTACACATTATCGAACTATTTTCCCATCTGAGTCACCAATAGAATGGTGACTCCACTAGGGATCAACTCAAAAGTTATGGTTGCAGACGGTGCTATTATAGAGTCATATTAAACGATATGCTATTCTGAATCTACATAGTGAATGTTTTCAAACTAAGCACAAGGAGGTAGTTCAAAATAATCCTGGTAATCTTGTGGTCTATGGTGTCTTGTAAACAACGGATTCAAGAGTTCTAGAGTTATTCATTGAAGGATGGTTTCATTTGGGGAGAACTTCTAAGAAATTTAAAGAAAAAAGAGTGAGGAAGAAAACAAAAGAACCATAGTGAATGGGCTATGACTGTGAGAGATATTACTGATGATATGGTGCGACTCTGTAATGGTTAATCAAACCCATAATTTGACATAACCTGGAAAATAGGCTCTCAAAATTCTTTAAAACATTGTCCTCTAAAAGGAGGTGGCGACTCCGACTAAAGAACCAGTGAATAAATGAAGGAATAGTTCCAGATTTGTGCTATTTATAGTCTGGAAAAGAGGTTTATATATGTTGCAAACAACTACAAGGTATTTCACCAAAACTAAAATAGTTCACTACTTTTAATGATAATGGGTGTTTTGATTAAAGATAAAAATGGTTCCAAATTTATATGTCACGCATTTACAAGGGAACAAGGATTTGTTCTACCATACCTCCAGTAATACAATATGTAAAAGGATTTATGAAACACATATGTATTGCATAAAATCTAGGAAAGTAAGGGATACTTTTTTCAATCATTAATAAACTCCTGGTTGAGATAATAAGTGATGTGCCTGATAAGTATATGCTATTGAATAGTCTGTCACATGTAATGTCAAACATCAATATGCTGGTAGATCAAGTTGTGTTAAGTCCTTTAGGGAGTTTTGTAACTCAAAGGTATATTCCTTTTGTGTTTGATGCTATCAGCAATTACCCTAATTCAATTCCTAGTAAAATTAGGAAGTATTTACCTCAATATATAGGGCAAGTTGGAGAATCGGCTTCTAAGCATTTACAACATTTTGTAGATGTAATGGGTGATTATGAAATTGATCATGAGGATGTGATCATGAAATTTTTTGTGCAATCCTTAAAAGGTGATGCTAGGGATTGGTTTTCTTATCTACTTGCCTGTTTTGTTAATTCATGGAATCAGTTGGTGATCGCTTTTATGGAACAATTCAGTGAAAGGATTAATCCCAATACATTGAGAAAAGGATTTATAGCAATTCACATACAAGAGAAGGAACTAGTCCCGTATTTTAATCTCAGGTTTTCAAGAGCTTTAAGGGAAATCCCTAAAGAAATAAGACCAAATGAGGCTGAAAGCTTGGTTGTGTATCTTGGTGCTTTCAACAAGAAAATGAGTTTTCTATTAAGGGATAAAGAGCGTACTACTCTACCTCAAGCATACCAGCTAGCTATGGACATTGAAAATAATATGAAATATTCAATAATGAAGAGATGTCTGACCGCAAATATTGGTTATTCATGCCTAACCAATGCTAGTATAATATTTGAGCCAGTTGTTCAAAGAATTGATGATAAAATTCTTGCTAGAAGTGTTATAAGCCCAAAAATGCAGTTTGATGATAATGAGGTCCAAGTTGAAACCCAGTTTGATTTGAGTGAAGAGAATCAGGTTTTTTGTGTATCAGAACTATATGATATTAGAAGGCAAGAGAAAGAATCATCATATGAGTTTTTTTTTAGATTTTTGGAAATCTTAATACAAATTCCCATAGAGCAAAGACCCAATGATTATGAATGCATTGATTTGTTTTGTGAACTATATGAATCTGGATTGAGTTCCTTGCCAGAGGAGTTGAAGCCTGCTAATTTGGCTCAAGTGATTCAATGGATAGAGATTGAAGAGTTGGTCAGGAATGCATCTACACAAAATAAAGGTGGTGTTCATTCATTACAAGATGTTTGCATGAGCAATGACAAAGTTAAGAGGCAAGATGATATAGGGTTGTATGAGACACCAATTGTGTTCCCTAATCCTAATTATGATTCTAATGTTACTGAGATTCTATTGCAAGCTAATGATCATGATTTTAGCAGTAATAATTGTAGTGCTGAGAATGCAGTAGAAATGTTATTTTTACCAGAGTTAGGAGGGGATAAAGAGCCCCATGTTGGTTCCCAATTAGGGGAACAATTATTAGATGATGTCTATCTAGAGTGTGCCCCAAATATATTAACAATGGAACAGGGAAGCTGTATGAATGTTGAGCAATCCATGGAGGTAGCCATGATAGTGTTGAACACATTTGTACTACGGATTTCCTTGATTATCTATGTGAAGTGGAAATGGAGGTGTTACTGTCCTCTAGCATTGATATAGTCAGTAAAGGGTTTTCAGACTGTGCTGAATTATTCACTTATAGATAAACATATTCAATAGATAGTGCTGAGTACAATAAAGCCAGTATGTATTGCTCTATCTTTTCTGATCAAAGTGAAGTTGATGTTTTTAAACCTATCTCTAAGGGTTTTTATATTGAGATGAATGAAGAGGTACAAGAAAGGATGTGCCAGGAGAAAATTTCCTTGAGCTATGTATCATTTTGGTTAGCCAATGGAAATAAGGGTACTTGACATACTATTCTATATGACAAATTTCAATTCAATATGCAAACCGAGGATAACATAATGGATAATGTTGTAGATCAAGTAAGTTATGAGAGTTTTCATTTTCTAGAATAGATGAGCCAGCACCCTATTAAATATGACTAGGAGCAGGATAAAGTAAAATATTATTATGGTTATATTTTGCTTCTAAATTGGTGGGGCAGAACATTGATTAAATCAATATAGTGGCCGAGTGGGGATAGCTTCCATACCAGTCGTAGAGGTATTGGTTACCCCATGCACTATGAAACATCAAATGGTGAATGTTGCAAGTTCTTTTTCTATTAGGAAACGGAAAATTTTGTTTTTGATAGAGGTAAGCCTTGATTTCTCTTGTTTGGTGGCCTGGGGCTACCATGTTTGTATACACAGGTCCAGTTGACAAAACAGGGTAATATATCTGTTGAAAGGCTTGTGTAGTTCAGTAATCTGGTCTACGAAACTAGAGATTCTGGATTCTTGCTATGCCCATAGGGGGCATACATCCCCAGTCGGAGCCACTGGTGGAGCTTCTATTTTAAGTAATGAGGGCTGAGGTATTAAGGTTTCAGAGCTACCCATCGTAACTTTGAAATTATCAACTCTTGTAAACCCTCTTGTTATGTTCTAGTAGTGACTTATTACGAGGGGCAGCCAGTTACTTAAGTGAGGTTTTATCCCTCTCAGGTCATGCTTTGCCGGCCCCTTCTCACCCAATTTGTTGGTCTTTTTGGCATTATGACTCATGTTCTACACTGTCGAGAATTTCAATGTGGGCCCCCACTTGAATGCTCTATCTAAAGTCTGATGAACCATCCGATCACAGGGGAGGATCTTAGCCATTTCTCACTGACCTCACAGGTTTCCCTACTAATGTCTCCAAAATGGTGCGAGACTCATGAGATGTTGCCATCTGGCGTGAACGGATGAGTGGGGTTTTTATTCCCGAGGTGTTGGATATGATGTGGGGTTGTCTTTTCACTGCTGATGACCATTAATTATAGGGTTAATTATGGTTTCTCACATACCTCGCACGAGCAGAGTAAATATCCAGGAGAGTATTGTGAGGACTATGAGGACATGGCATGTGGCTTCTCTTTTCCTACAAGCGAGACTATGTGGGTCCCATTGTATTGTTCAAACCTCCTATCTTTGAGGGTTCTAATTGGATGCCTCTTCCCAAGTGCCGTCAATACTTATTAACTTAATCTCAACCCTCTATTCTGTCAGGTATGTTCTGAATCAGTGGTTAAACTTCAGAAAGGGGGTGTCCGAGTTGTCCACATGGCATACATTGTTTGGCCATTGTTCATGTCATTTAATGACATAGATTTTCCTCCTCCAGAGGATCTCCTCCTGAAATTTTCTCCAACGTGTGAATAGTGCCATCCTACTAGGAGTATTCATGGTTATCTAGGTCACTAATGGTTTGAATGCTTGAATTGCCTTCAAGTAATCATACCCTACATGTTGGGCTACTCTATAAATGTTGAATGAGTGGTATGTAATCAACATTGCATCTTCTTGTATCTGTGTACAAGAAGGTTTCTTCTCCTATGCGTTATAGAGCTTTATTGCTTCTATGGATACATCAAATAATCGTAGGAGTGCGAGGTTGGGATCCCATGGGTTGCTAGCCATGATGGAACCTGTTACACCCATATTGCCTAAGAGTGCCACAAGAAACACTGGAAAGAAGCCAGTGCACTTTTCATCCCCAATAATCATATCAGATTCAAATGAATCTAATACTGACTCTGACTATAGGTGCTACTTGGCCAGTTTAACTGAACTCTTGTGATTTGATGAGGAGGTTCTCACAATTAAACCTATAACTACACGGGCACCGGCTCAAGCTGTTCAGGGTGATGCTCACAGGGCTGATAAGGGAGAGGTAGTTCTGTTGTTGTCACAAGCACGGACTCGAAGCGGTCCCCTATACTGTGGCCGTGTGTTTCCTTGATGGTTACTGATGGTGGGTTCGTTGGGCATGTTTTCTCCTGTTGATTCATTGTGTGGACATCGACGTGCACATGCATTGCACAAAATTGATATTCTTAGACTGGTTATTTCATAACTATTTTTTGATTCCTTCAACCATGCACGATGCCATCTAATGATAAGGAATGTAAATTTGAATTTCACTTTGAGTTTAAATTCAATTTTGTATCGACAATGTAGCCTAGTGCTTATTGCTCTCCTGTTATATAAAGGAGATTTCACGGCTCATTGTAGGGTCAGGATTTTTGGGTCTGAAGCTTTGAAGTTTGTATAGTCCATCTTATAGTTGAAGTGTTATGAATATTTTGTTCAAGATATCATCCTGGGTGGGGATTTGTATATAGATTAGTGTGATACACTTTTAAATTACTGATATCGAAAGAAATCTATAAAATTAAGATAGTTTGCTCTGCTGTGTGTGTGCCATGGATTATGAATGGATTTATCAAGAGTTTATCTGTTTAGTTTCAATGTTTAATTGAAAGTGTGATTTGTTTTCTTGCGTTAACTTAATGATTTAATCAAATTATTGAAAGGTTAAATTACATGTTCATGATTGTATATCCACAGGATTAGCTAAGAAGAACTGTCTTATTCTATTGAAATATCTCATGATAGTAATGTTATGTGAAGATAGTTTCATTGTATCAGGATTTTATTCTATATGACTCTACTGCCCAAGGAATGAGACACTGAACAATGTTTATGTCCTTTTGTTTGTTTATGAATATAGGCTCTAAGCATGGAAATCCAAAATACTAAACATGAAACATTTGATTAAAACCTTGACCTCCTCCGAGAGGTATTTCATTATAATAAGTGGGTCAATTCCATTGCTCCTTGGCACTGGTAATCATTCTCTGGTTTGCCAATACCATGAAATGATGACTATCCCTCTGAGCGTGTAGGAATTGTGATCTGTATGTGGGAAGTGTTCTTACTAGTCATGAGGCATTCTTGTGAACATGCTTAGGTTTACCCGCCTTGGTCCTATAGAGCCAAAAGTGTAGGAGAAGTCAGTCCTTAACTGACTCTCGTTAGTTGGCCACTAGTGATTGTAGTTATCCTTGATAGGGGTTGGCTACCTCTTAGAGATCTGCAATCTCTATGTGGAATTTTAAACACCAACAAGTGCTAGGGTTGTCAACCTATGTGAAAAACAATAAGTCAAATATTGCTTTTCTTCTGGAATTTTTGATAAATTATGTTTTCTCAAGCCTAAGTCTATTAGGATTTTCTTGGTTCAGATTTTTAAGTTTTAAATGTTCATAAAAATAAACTTTGTTAATTCTGCATCTATCATAATTCATGCCAAACCCTCACAAAATTCGTAGGATTTGTTCAGTTAAACTGAAAAACCCTACCTTGTTGTGCTTCATGCATTATTGCTCCTAAGGTAAAATTATCTTCATCTAAAGGGGATTCTTCCACTCCCAAAAGACCTATGAATAAAGACCTTATGGATCAATTACCACCCTCCACTAGTGAAAAACCTAAAGGACAATTCATTCCCAGAGGTCCTCAAATAGCAGAGTGTCAGTTCAATATAAGAGGTTCTATTAAGGATGCTAAATTACCTTATATAGGATGGGAACTATTTTATGGCTGGTTTAGAAATAGAAATATGGGTATCAAGGGAGGAAACCCGTGGAACGGTGACCTTGGAAAGTTAATTGTGCCAAATGTCTATATGGATGCCAACTTTCTTAGGGAAATAGATGCTAATTATGACCTTTTCACAAGAACTATCAAAACCTATGATGGAAAAGAAATGGTTAAGATCACTAGGGAGGAATTGGGTCTTGTTTTCAAGCTTACTAAATAGAGTGATGCAATGCATAATATAATTGAGTATGCTCTTAGGCAAGAGAATAAAAAACAAATATTTAATTTAGAGTCCATACCTTACCAAGATTTTTAGCAAAGGTTGTAGGACAGAAGATTGTAATAGGATCACATGATAAGGAGACTCTCCCTGTTAACTATTTTCTTCCTGATTTCAAAAGTACTTTCAATTCCATTTTCCAAATAATTAGATATGATCCTGAATCTGGAATTCCAATGGAATGGGTGTATATGTCTTCCTATATCCAGCATCCCCAATATTGTGCAGTGTAAGATTATGTGGGTTTTCTTTCTAAGAGAATGCATGAGGGACTGGTAAGATTAAACACAGGTGAATATGGCATAAGATGTAGCTTGTACTCACTGCTAATACATATGTTTTTGTACAAGGGTGTAATTTACTTTGGAAAAAGTATTGATTTAGAAAGGAAAAGGGATGACTTGGATCTGCTCATGCAATGTTGGACCATAGTATTGGACAAAGATGATAGTACATATTAGTATGTCACATTCCATAATTTTTTTTCTTTTGAACTAAAGAAGGTTTTAATTGTGAAGTTTCCTAGAGTTCCCATTTCTCTACATGTTTTCTTGAGACCCAAGGAAAGAAGTCCTATCATAGGAGTTGATCATTATTGATGAGATGTTATTTCAATCCCTAATTACACTATCTTAAAAGTATATTGTTCCAAAGTATCACCTCACTTGTTGCCAAGGTTTGTGCTAGAGAGAATTGGTTTCCTTGAGGTTATGTGGCAACTAGGAAATGTTGAAGATGAGCATTTGTTGAATTAGGGAAAAGAAAATTAATTTCCTTAATACTCATGTTCTCTAATTTTGTAATGACCAAAGGAGGTTGGAATAAAATCCTTGAAGTACTCAAAACATACCATATGCAGAAGATAGTTGAGAGGGTCAGATATGATCTTGAAGGTTTTATGTCTTGGTTGAGTGAGAGAAACAAGAGCTACAAGTATGTTCAAATTTTTCAGTATCCAGAAGATGTAATAAGAAGCATATCAGACATTATGGAATAGGAAAAGAGGTTAGCAAGGTGGATTTCATTCAGTAAGATACAAAGGAAAATAAAGTAGGAAGAACCTAATTTCAAGGTCCTCCGAGAGGTTGGGGATATAATACAAAAGGTGAAGCATGTAATAAGGAATTTTGATTCACTCATAGGCCACCTTGAAACTAAAGAGGTAGCTAGTAAAGATAAAGGGAAGGCTCCAATTGCATAGGAACAAAGTGGAGGAGGAATCCCTGCTATAGGATGAGTGTCTAGATCACAAGCCCTTGAGGAACAAAAATAAAGTTTTTTGTAAGGAGAAAGAGTAAGGAAAATAGATCTGATGAAGCCTATCATCCCACTCAGTAATAGGAACACAAGACTCCTTCTCCTGAGCCATATATGCCACCCCCATATCCACCAAGGATGATAGAGCTTGAAATTGTGAGTATTGATTCTCCACCACCTAGAGAGCTACCATCGAAAAGGAAAAATATTGAGGCCACTAATTTAGCGGACTATGATGATGAATGATCTGATGATATTTGGGTATCAGAACAAGAAATACAGGAAGGAGTGCCTACTGCATCTATAGTAAGGGTGACAAATCAATTGGGAAAAAGTTTGAGTAACTTTGATCTTAGAGGAATAAATGGAAGTGATGATATGTGAGTTGAGGCATGTACTAAATTCCTGGATGATGACTCATTTGTAAAAACTCAAGATTTTATGGAATTTGCATATAAGGATAAAAGAGATGAGTATGCAAAAATTATGGCTATAGAAAGGAGCCTACATCCAGAATTGCCTAATGTTGTCATTCAAAAAAAGGTGTTAAATGAAATGAGAGCCAAATTCAAAAACATTACTGCAAAGGAGGGTCAGGAACTGGTGAGAACTAGTGGCATCTTGTTGCTTCCTGAATGGGATTTGGCTTTAGCTATAGATTTTTACACAATCAAGAAGTGTGACAAATTTCTTTATGATACGAAAGAAGCTGCACTTGTGCTACAGGGGTCTACTTTCAGTGAGGAATGGGAAACCTTGGCTATATGGTAATTAGCCCCAGGCACAACAAAGCTAAACATTGTTGAGATTGCACCTAATTATAGTGGAGGCCTAATAATAAAAAGAGTATCAGAAACATCAGACTTAGAAGCTACAAATATGTTAGTTCACATTGCATAGTTCACAAGGGAAACTATGGAATTTGTGACTACTGAAAAGGATAATCTCATAACAGAATTGAATAATTTGTTGGTTAAGTATGGAGATCTTGAGAAGGATAATATGTAATTATATACACAGGTAGCACTATTGTAAGATGTGTTGCAAAAGTTACAACCTAGAAAGCTCCAACAAGATGATACATTAACTCTCCTACTACTGCACAAGAAGATGTATCCCTAGAGTTTATTGTGAATATGAGTTCTTCATGGGTTATTGTTCCATATAATATGGGAAGTATACCTATTTTAGTAGTAGAACCCAGTGTATCAGAAGAGCCACAGGTGTAAGGGGATATCAAAAGGGAAGAATTGCTTAGGAAATTAAATGAGTACAAAGAAAAATCTAAAGGTCATGATGAAGACACTTTTAAGAAAAAAATGAGGATTGTCATAGTAGTACTTGAACATCCAAAAAAAAGAGTGAATAAAAAATTGATATTATTCACTATAGTTATTCATCCATGGTTAATTCCATCAGAATGTTTGATATTGACAAAGAAAGGGCCATTCCATTCATGGAAGTCTGGATCCCTAGTAAGTAAGAATTGATATTGATAGAAATTGGGGTTAATCAGGATCCCAATCCACCTAAAAGGTTTAAGCCTACTATGATTCTTATAGACAAGATTGTGGGATATAGAGGAAATATTGAGACTTTGGATAACAAGATAAAGGAATTGGTAAAATCCTTCCATGAATCTCATCAAGGCCTTCTTCCATCCATTTTAAGGGATGATGGTAGCACTAAGACTCTATAGGAGTGGAAAAATGAAGTGAATAAAGTTATTTTAGATCAAGCTATGAAAATTTGTTAGAAGTTTGATATGGATACATTAACAACAAATATGGATATGTTAGTTCATGCTAAGACTGTCCTACTAGAGTTTGATAAAGAGGCCAATCAAATTGTTACCAAGTATGCACCCTATAGACAAAGGTCTAATGAAATAATGAATTTTGACTGGCCTATTGAAGAATAATTCATATCATGGAAAGGTAGGTACTTGGAGGGTGTGGGAGGTCTTGCATGAAGAGTGGTGGATCAATAAATTGAAGATTTGAAGTCCGCAACCATGATGTATAATGCATAGATGGGAATGCACTACATAGTCTATATTTAATATAGATTAGGTTTTTGTTAAGTATGGAGAAATATAGTGTATCTTATTCAAAATTGATTTGATGACAAGGCTAGAGATGTGGATTTTCCTCTTGTCTTTTCCTTTTCTATTTGCTTCATTTTTTTTCTTCTTTTCACTATATGTGTGCATGGGCACAAGTTTTGTGGTAACTATTTGGTTGTACCCATTTTGAAAATTGGACCTGATCTCCAATGACGAATGATGACTACTTTTATTTTCTCATATATCTTCCACCTCTTGGGAGCATATTGTAACTAAATATGAGAATATTTGATGTAGTGGTCCAATAGGGTTTTGACATGTGTATTTTTTTTTGTCTTGGGGCTTGTTTTCCTCCTTCATTTCTATAACAAGGAATTCAGGGGTCGAAAATAAAGGTTGGTTGTTTTATGCAATTGACAGTGTTAATTTTAAGAAGGATATTAAGCATCTTTTAGATTTTTTGGTCTTAAGTTTAGAATTCATCATTATGTGTGTGATTTGGATAACAGTATAGAAAAATATATATGGAGGAATACCAGTTTCATGGCTATTATATCTCCTTGTGATAGTTTTATGAGTTATGAATGAAAGTAATTCAGGATGAATTTTATTTGTCTCTATTGCTCACCAGTGGATGTTTGATTTCAATCCTTCTTATTGATTCAATGAATTAATGTAAATTCTTGGATGAGATTACTAACTGATAAATATCACGTGCTAGGATACTGATAAGAAGCATTAGTCATCAGTGTAATGGGGAAATATTGTAATGCAACATCTCTTGGGACTATATTTTTCTATTGTTGAAATTGTTATCTAATTGTATAGGTTGATTTTTAACTATGCACTTAGGATAAAGGAACTATTTCATGCAAAGTATTCATGGTTTAGTTTATGTGCTAATTCGTCAGCTAATCACTTTTGATCTACAAAATTTTATATGGATACAAGCTTATTTAATGTATTAGGATCTTGAGAAATTTTATTAGAATTATTTGTTATTGACAATGTATCTGATTACAGCTGTGTAAGGTTCATGAGCATACAATGTGGGATAACTCAAGCCCGGGTTTCACAAATCCCAAAGTGTAGGAGTGTAAGTTTTTTAGCTTCCAATAATTCATTGGCCAATCCCTTTGGAGTAATAATTATTGGAATCCATAGGTATTTCTAGAGATCAGTTTGGTTCTTTAAAAAAGTACCATCAGATTGGCGACTCTATTGGGGACAGCTAAGTCCAAAGTCTCTAGTGCAAATCTGGTATAGTTAGAGTTAGGTGTTTGTTGTGATATTCTTCACCATGTGAAGAATAATTGGTTTAAATTATGTTGCATTAGTAGCATCACCCTCAGTATTATGCATCAAGTATTGTCTCATTTTGTCACCTTGTGTCGGTTTATGTTTAAAATTCTCTCTGATGTTACAAGTATAAAGTCAAGATCCAATCACTTTATATTTCCCAACATCGTGGGCGGTGAATCTGAATTCTCTAACACCAATGTGTTGCAAGTATGGATGTATTTTGTGGTGTTTTCATTCATTTCAACACTCTATAGGTTGAGTAAGTTGGATTTTTCCAAGTGTTTTTGAGAAAATTTGAGAAATAATGAAAGCTATGTTGAAGTGTGTTCTAAGCATGCTCTAGTATTGTGGTCCACATTTCTTCTATGTTGACCCAATGCCTATGTGGATATAAAGGTGTCTTCATGAGCTTAAATGGATTGTAAATTCTGAATTTCAGCTTATGGTGTGATGGAAAGAAAAAGTTATGTTCACCAATGTGTGAATTGGTTTGTTATAATTATTTGGCTATTGAATGAGATAAATTTTTTGGCTCCGCATTCCTCTAGTATTTGGTTTCAAATATTTTGGATCTGGGAGATTATTCCTTTTGATGGTTTCTATGTTTTGACAAAAATTCAAGTAGTTTGGCACTCAGGAAGACCTATTCTAGAGCTCTTGTGTTTTTGTTCATTGTCCCAATTGAACTAGTGAAGTGTTCTCTATTATGAAGTTTTTAAAAGGTGTTGTAGATGTATTTGAGTTGTTCTCAAAGATGGTAAAATGACTGGTGAAGCATGTCGAGCAATCCATGTGTGATTATCTTGTTGGTGATGTGTGTACTTCAAAGATCATCGATGTTTACATTAGGTCTGGCCGACCTAGTGTTTACATGGTACATTATGTTTTTGCATCAATCTAAGAAAGTGTGTGTGTGATCCAAGATGTTATTTGGGTCCTAATTTAATATGTGTGGTCCCATCACATTCTTATCCATCATGAGAATGTTGATTAGCTGACCTAGTTTGAATTTAGAATTTTAATTTGAATAGACAAGCTTGGAGAATGTTCCTATGGTTGAAGATGGTATAAATACAATTTAAGTTATAGAAAATTTCATATCCTCCATCATTCGATTCGATCAAGAGAAGAGTGTATGAACAAGTGTGACAAGCAGGTTGTACAAGAGAAAATTAGGGAAATAGTACTCCATTGTATTCATAATCTTCTAATCAAGTTGCAAAGTGTGTGTAACTCCTAGTGGTGGATCGTTATCTATTTCTTTTTGTTTTTTGTAGGTAGTGAGCCTCTTTTTCTATATAGTGAGTCCTAAGGTAGTGAGCCCTTGATTTGGGTATTGAGCCTTTCTATTTGGGTATTGATCCCTCTAGCAGTGAGCCTTTTGTATCTGGTATTGTATTACTACTCTATTGTGAGTTAATCATCACCATGATTTTTCCATCATAGGGTTTTCCACGTAAATCTGGTGTCTCTGGTATTGTGTTTTTGTTATCTACATTTCATGTCCATACTTAATAATAGACTAAGGTTAAAGTGGAATTGATTAAGTTAAAAAGTAAATAATTTGATACAACTAATTCACCCCCCTCTCAGTTGTCTTGTGCAATTCAAAAATTGGTATCATAGATTTTGTTCCTCAGTGAAAACCTTAACCACTTGAGGTAGATCAGATGGCGCACAAGTTGCAGCTTCCTATGTTTGATGGAGCTGATTACAGTGACTGGAAAGAACAAATAAGAATTTATTTAATTTCAATTAGTTTAATACTTGGAAAGCTATGGAGACAAAGTATGTGATTCCAGTAGCTAGACCTTCCTCTATTGATGAAGTTGTAGCCTTTGAAGAAAATGAAAAATAAAGTTTCACTATCTTTAGTGCATTATCTAAAATTGAAAGATCAAAATTTATTTCTTTAGCTACACCTAATGAAACGTGGACAAAATTGAAAGAAATTTATGAAGGGAATGAGAGAGTAAAGTTGTCAAGGAAACTAACTACTAAGTGAAATTTTGAGAATTTGAGAATGGAATATGGAGAAGAAATTGCAAGCTATTATCAGAGAGTTGAAACTATAGCAACTAAAATCAAGAATCAAGGAGGTACCATGAAGGATGAAGATATAATTGAGAATATATTGATGACCTTACCAAACAATTATAGTAACAAAGTATCTTCTCTAGAAGAATAGTATGATACTAAGGAAAAATCTATTTGGTGTCTTGACTACATTTGAGGTGAGAAAAATTGCAAGAGATATGGAGAAGACTAAAACAACCTTTAAATCCATGACGATAGAAGATGATGATGGTGATGATGTGGGAGATTTGGAAGAAAATTTCACAAGAAGATTGAAGAAAGGTAGTGGTAAATATAAAGGTATGTTTCCCTTTAAGTGTTTCAGTTATGGAAATATAGTTCATTATTTATCAAGATGTCCTAATAGAGCTACACAAAAGAAGAACAAGGATAATAAAAATAATTACAAGGATAAGAAGGATAGGAAGTTCAAGAATTTGTATTTTATCAAAGAAGATGCAATAATTTTTTATGATGAATCTGACCCTAAGAAAGAAAAAGATGAATTCTTGTTTCTAGCCTTGGAAAAGGAATATGCAAAATAAGCTAGTCCGAAGTGTAAGAAGAATGAATCAGAAGGTACTCTGGTAATTCCTTTTCATGCCAGACAGGATGAAGACTTTTGGGTAAGTGACAATGGATGTTCCAATCATATGACTGGATATAAGAGTAATTTTACTAAAATTGAGAAGTATGATGGAGGTATATTCATGTTTGGAGATGATTTTAGTGCTAATAATTTTGGTAAAGGAACAATTAGCTTTGATGGAAAACATAACACTGATGATGTTTATTATGTAATGGTTTGAGGCATAATCTCTTAAGTTGGACAAATTTGCATCAAAGGTTTTAAACTTGTGTTTCAAGATAACAATTGTGAGATCAGAAAAGGATCTGAAACTATGGTTACAGTTGGAAGAAGGACTCATGCAAACATTTATCAACTCAAAGGTGGTGATGGTCAATGTTTTGTTTCTCAAATCAGTGAGAGTTGGCTTTGGCATCAGAGGATGGTACATGCGAATTTTGATAATCTTGTTAGGATTAGTTATAGAGAAGCTATAAGAGATCTTCCTAGAATCACAAAGCCTTCAAATTCAATTTGTAGAAGTTGTCAAATGGGAAAATAGACAAGGAACAATTTTAAAACAAAGGATCAATAATATACCAGAATGCTTTAATTAATCCACATAGGCCTCTGTGGTCCTACAAGAACAAAAATCTTGAATGGTGATAGGTACTTTATGCTTTTAATTAATGATTACTCTAGGATGACATGGGTTGAATTTCTTAGAGAAAATTCTCAGGCTCTTGATAGATTCAAGGTGTTTAAGACAAGAGTGTAAAATGAGGAAAACTTGAGAATTAAATGATTAAGATGTGATAGAGGTGGGGAGTTTACATCTAGTGAGTTCAATGCATTCTGTGAAGAGCATGGAATCAAAAGAAAATAAAATTGTCCTAGAACCCCACAACATAATGGAGTTGTAGAAAGAAAGAACTGAACTGTGCAAGAGGTATCTAGAACCATGATGAAAGAATCAAATGTTCTTGATATGTATTGGAGAGAAGCTATTCACACTATTGTTTACATTCTTAATAAAGTTCAAGTCAAAGGTAACAATACTAAGACTCCTTATGAGTTATGGACTGGTAAGACTCCTACTATGAAATACTTTAAGGTATTTGGTAGTAGATGTTACATTAGAAGAGATGAAGAAAATCTTGGAAAGTTTGATGCTAGATGTGATGAAGGAATTTTCCTTGGTTATTCTAATAATAGTAAGGCTTAGAGATGTTTTACTAAGAGATTGAGAAAAATCATTGAAATTACTAATGTGAAGGTTGATGAAGCTATGTATAGAATAGTGGAGATAACTAAAGTTAAACCTGATGAGATTATTTGTGTGCAAATACAAGAAGAAGAAAAGGAAGAGAAAGAGAAAAGTGAAGAAGAAGAAGAAGAAGAAGAAGAAGAAAAATTGGAACCTGCACCTAAGACTCCTAAATATGTTTTGAGAAATCATCCGAAGGAAAAGATAATTGGAGACAAAAGTGAAGCAGTGAAGACAAGAAGCAAATTGGTTGAGGTAAACTTATGTTTACTTTCTAAAATAGAACCTAAGACTGTGAATGAATCATGTGATGATGAAAGTTGGGTTAGAGAAATGAAAGAGAAATTACAACAGATAAAGAAGAATGAGACATGGGAACTAGCCCCTAGACCTGTAAACAAGAATGTATTTGGTTCAAAATGGGTATTCAAAAACAAATTGAATAAAGATGGTGAAGTAGTAAGAAATAAAGAAAGACTTGTATGTAAAGGATATTCATAGGTTGAAGGCATAGATTTTGAAGAAAATTTTGCAGCTATAGCAAGAATGGAAGCCATTCAAATTTTATTGGAATTTGTAGCTCATAAAGACTTCAAAGTATATGAGATGGATGTCAAATCTGCATTTCTAAATGGGGAATTGGAAGAAGAAGTATATATGGAGAAACCAAAAGGTTTCTCACTATCAGACAAACCTGATATGGTTTGTAAGTAAAGAAATCATTATATGGACTGAAGCAAGCTCCCAGAGCTTGGTATGCTAGATTGGATAGATACTTGACAAAACATGGATTCAACAAAGGGTCTGCAAACAACAATATCTACTTCAATGTTGATAAAGGCAAGATACTGATAGTTGTGGTATATGTTGATGACATCATTTTAGGTGGAAATGAAGGTATGTGTAATAATTTTTCTAAAGATATGAAAAAATAATTTGAGATTTCTATGATTGGTGAACTAAATTTCTTCCTTGGACTTCAAGTTAATCAAACTAACAAAAGGATATTCATTTCACAATCTAAGTATGTTAAAGAATTGTTAAAGAAGTTTGGAATGGATGACTCTAAACCAGTATGTACCCCTATGATAATGTGATGCAAGCTGAGTAAAGATGATGAATCTATTAAAGTTGATCAGAGCATGTACATATTAATGATTGGTGGATTGTTGTATCTTATTGTTACTAGACCATAAATTATGCATGCAACATGATTAGTTGCAATATTTCAAGAAAAACCAAAGGAAGCACATGTGAAAGTTGTGAAGAGGATATTCATATATCTTAAAGAAACTCTAGACTATGGGCTATGGTATCTGAAGGAAAATGATTTCAATTTGAGTGCCTACATTGATGTTGATTGGGCTAGATGTGTAGATGACCAGAAGAGTACAAGTGGAGGAGAATTCCTTCTTGGAGGAAGATTAGTTTCATGTTTGATTAAGAAACAAGATTCAATTTATTTATCCACTACAAAAGCAGAATATATTGCAGCAACATCTTGTTGTACACAAGTACTTTGGATGAAGCAAACTTTGATGGACATAGGTGTGGTAAGTGATGAACCTATTTCTATATTTTGTGACAATACAAGAACTATAAACATTTCAAAGAATATATTGATGCATTCTAGAAAAAATCATATATCTATCAAGTATCACTTCTTGAGGGAGAAAGTATTGAGGAATGAAGTAAGATTTGTATACGTACCTACCAAAGAAAAAATTGCAGACATATTCACTAAGGCCCTTCTAAAGGATACTTTTGAGTATCTCAGAGGGAAACTAGAAGTTTTCTCCCCTCGTTTGAACTAAGTGAACATGGAGGTGAATCATTCTAGTGGATTCACAAAATATTTTGTTCTAGACTGATGATTGAGGTCTACTCCTCAGAGGGGGTAGAGAAGTGCATCGTTGTAGTATGTGATGTGGATGTACTCCTTAGGGAGATTGAACAAAGATTTATATGGTAAGACTGTACTTTCCATTAATGTCAAAGGGGGAGAGAGAATAAAAAATTGTATGCTTGGCAGGTTGTCACTTCTAAAAATCATGTAGGATGTGGGAGAGAGAATCATGTGAAACTTTTATGCTTGATAGGTTGTTGCTTCTAAGAATCGTGTATGCTACTTGTGATGGTTTTTCACATCATATGTTGCCATCAATGAAAAAGGGGGATATTTTTGCAAGTATTGAAGTGTGTTATGAGAATGCTCTAGTATTATGGTCCATTTTTCTTCTATGTTGAATCAATTCCTATGTGGATTTGAAGGTGTGTTCATGAGCTTAAATGGATTGTATATTCTGAATTTTAGCTTTTGGTGTGATGGAAAGAAAAAGTTATGTTCACTAGTGTGTGAACTAGTTTGTCATATTTATTTGGCTAGACTGGGAGAAATGTTTTGGCCCCATAGTCCTCTAGTATTTGGTTTCAAATATTGTATATTTGGGAGATTATTCCTTTTGATGGTTTCTGTGTTTTGACAAAAAATCATGTAGTTTGGCATTCAAGAAGACCTGCTCCAAATCTCCTATTTTTTTGTTTGTTGTCCCAATTGAACTAGTGAATTGTTCTTTGTGAATGAAGTTTGTTGAAGGTGTTGTAGATGTATCTCTGTTGTTCTCAGAGATGGTAAAATGACTGGTGAGGTGTGTTGAGAAATCCATGTGTGATTATCTTGTTGGTGATACATGTACTTCAAAGATCATCGATTTTTTCATTAGGTCTAGCTGACATGGTGTTTACATGGTACATTAAGTTTTTGCATCAATCTAAGAAATCTTGTGCATGATCCAAGATGTTATTTGGGTCTTAATTTAATATGTATTTGCTCCCCTCACATTCTTATCCACTGCAAGAATGTTGAGTAGCTGGCCTATTTTGAATTTGTAATTTGAATTTGAATAGCTGACCTTAGAGAATGTTCCTAAGGTTGAAGATCGTATAAATACAAGTTAAGTTGTATCAAATTTCATATCCATCCATCATTCGATTTGAGCAAGAGAAGAGTGTGTGAACAAGAGTGAAAAACAGAGTGTGGAAGAGAAAATTAAGGCAACAGTAGTTCATTGTATTCATAATCTTCTAATCAAGTTGCGAAGTGTGTGTAACTCCTAGTGGTGGATCATTATCTATTTCTTTGTGTTTTGTATAGGTAGTGAGCCTCTTTTTCTAGACAATAATTTGTAAGGCAGTGAGCCCTCTGGAAGTGAGGCTTTTGTATCTAGTATTGTATTAATACTATATTGTGAGTTAACCCTCAGCATGGTTTTTCCCTCATTAGGGTTTTCCATGTAAATTTGGTGTCTCGTATTATGTTTTTTTTATCTACATTTCATGTTCATACTTAATAATATACTGAGGTTAAAGTGGAATTGATTAGGTTAAGAAGTAAATAATTTGATACAAATGATTCAGCCCCCCTCTTAGTTGTCTTGTGCAATTCAACATAGTGTAAAGTTAAGTTCTCAAAAGGAACATAAGAAAAGGTATTTTGACATATATGGCATCATGAAGAAGACTAGAAGTTATGTAATGAAAGATCCTAAGTAGAAGGTAGAATCTGAACCTACTAAAGATAAACAACCTGCTTGGGTAAAGAAGAGTTGTGAATCAAGTAAGTATGTTGACTCCCCTATTGAGGCATATTCTATGTTAAATATTGAAGTGAGTAGTGCCAGTACCCATGAGAAGGCACATGAAGTTGAAGGGTCAAACATAGACCAAGGAATTTTCCTTGTTGAGCAAGTGTTTGATAGTGATCTAAATATTTCAAGAGAGGAGGATAAGTTGGAGTTTTGGGGAAAGAATAAGGAGTTTTCTGAGCCTTTGACCTCGGGAGTCAACTCTATTTTAATAAGAATAACTTTAAGGAAAGAGGTGAATCTCCTCATGTACAAGTGCACCTTTCTCTTGAGGAAGACCCTATTTACCAACCTTACTATGCTCCTACCCCAAGTGAGCATGGAGATGTCCTAGAAAATGAGAAAAACATAGATAGAGACATGAAAGCTATAGAAGAAGAATAACAGAGGCTCCAAGAAGAAGAAGAGATTATATTGAGGGAGTTAGAGGAGAGGGAAGATAGGATTAGAGCTAAGCAACTTGAGAGAGATGCTAGAAATAAAAAAATGGAGAAAATGAGAGAAGATGCTGCTAGGCGTAAAAACTTTAAGGAAAATATTTTTTAAGTTTACTTCTAAAATGACCAATGACATTCCTAAAGTAAAAATCCTAGTGGGAGACTAAGCTATTAATACCTATACCACATTTTTCTTAACAACTAAAGCCTCATATCCTCTTGTTGTTGCTAAGAATATGCCCTTTGTAGATCATGGGAAGAAACCTATTGATCAACTTAAGAAAACTACCTTCAATACCAATACTTTTACCAATACATCATCTATTGAAATCCCCACATAGAGGACCAAAATCAATCCAACTCCATCTACTGCACCTCCAAACCCTGAGATATTGAGGTTACAATTGGGGAGTGAAAAGATATGAGAATATTTTTAAAAATCTGAGATGATAGCTTCTAATGTAGAGATGGCTAGGATGATTACTTGTCTTCAAATGTCCACACCTATTCCAGAGCCTTCAATCTCTAGGCATACCAATAGTGAGTCACACAAGAAGAATTTTGATGGACATATTCCTAGAGGAGGTGGTGGTGGAGGTGGAGGAAAGGATAAAAATAGTAATTCTTATTTTGAAGATAATAAGGGAAGCAAGAAAGTGTGAACCCTAATCCTTTATACCAACATAAACATGAAAAACAAACACATAATTAGATTAAATATGCAAGTTAAGACAAGGATTCCCCATGAAATCCATTTACAATGCTCAAAATAAGAAAATATGAAGAACAACATGAAAGATAAATGAAATCTTAATTTAAACAAAGTAAACTCTTGATTCCGTGGGGGAGTTGGTGCCAATGAGATGTTGCAATTAGCCCTTTCCCAACTCCTTAGTTGCAAATGTTGATGATTTGATGAGTGATCCACCTTGATGAAGATTCAATCAAGCTTCATGAAAAGATCTGCATAACCTGGCTAAGAATGTGAAGAAATGGATGAAACTAGATATGCTTGAGAAAGAAGTTGAGTATAGTAAGTTTACTCAAATTGTGGATGTTTGAATGAGAGGAAGAGTCTCTCATTTATAGATTTCAATCTTGGAAGAATGAGTGAAAATAAGCAATGTGGGATCATTGAACATCCAATGACCAAGTGCCATTTGTCAAGATGTGAATGGTTGAGGAATGAGCACATTTTGGTCAATGTGCATGATAAATGCCATTGGATTCAAATTTGAATTTTGAATGTGACATGTGAGAGGGAAAGAGAAATGAATTTAATGTCACTTGGCTCAATGCACAAGGACATGTAAGAGGCATTGAATGCCTTGTTGGAAGGACCAAGTCCACTTGACCTTTTTGAATTCAAATGAGGGAATATTCCCTTTTGATGCTTTGTGAGGGAAAATAAAAGAATTAATAAATCAAAGTAATTGATTTATTGTGCAAGTTGCATTCTCTAGAGGATTTTAGTGAGAGGGATTAAGTTAATCAAGGATTTGATTAATTTAATGAGGAATTAGGAGATGTGACAATTTAGACTTAAACAGATGAATTGATTTAAATCAGAATTGAGAGGAAATGATTAATTAAATAAATGATTTGATTTATTTAACTAAGGAGGAATATGTTAGATTAAATCAAATAAGGTTTAATTTATTTAGTTTAATAAGAGGACTTTAGGGATTTTAATCAAATAAAATGATTTATTTAATTAAATAGGGATGCAAGGTTAATTAAATTAAATTGATTAATTTAATCATTGAAACAGGAAGACTTACTCCAATAAATAATGATTTATTAAATTAAGAAGTAGAATATGATGAAATGTTGTTAGTAATCAGGATCAGATGTGCCGAACCAAAAATGTACATTTTCCATGTGTACATTTTGCCCCTCTTTGAAGCAATGTACTTGTTGCATTGATTCAAAGAATAATCAAAGTTAAAAAATTTATCAATTTCTCAGATGCCCCACTATTGCCCCAAAATTACGCTGGTATACTGCCCCCTCGAGAGATCGAGTAGAAATGCTCAATTTTCCGATCGAGATCACGATAAAATGCGAGAGGAGTGGTTCTATTAATCAGAGGATGCAAGATAATTCTTTCATGTAGACAATTCTAATGATGCATAGACAGTCATCTGCCATGAGTAGCCTCGTGTATATCTTGATACAACACATCAATTTTAGATAGAAATGTTAGTAAAGATAGAAGAATAAGAAGAATAAGATGGATGGAAGAGGATCCACACAAGTTCACATTATTACTGATGATGATGATTTGCATTGCTAGGAGTTGGGATTTTCAAAGGGTCAATTGTGTTATGTTTGATAACACACATAGGTACAATGCACCAATGTATAAAGGACTAGGATGGTGTTGTACCTAGTGTGATGGACTTTGAATTGTCAATCAAATAGGACTGCTCTTGTTCACACTCAACATACACATGTCATTTAGGATATAGTTCAGCCATTCCAAATATCTCAGGCCAAAACACAAGAAAGCAAGCTTTCCTATGTGGGCAATTCTAGAAGCAACTTGGCCTGTTTTGACAAATTTGCAAAAGTGCCAGAAAGCAGATTTTAGTGGCAACCCAGTTTACCATTCCACTTTGAGTGTATTCGGATGTTGTTTTGGGATGACTTGAGTTTGAAAGTTGTTTGAAAATAAATTTTTTTTTAGCCGGGCCACATGGGGACTTGACATACATTATACAATTGTGAAATGGTGAGTTCTGCAATTTTGCAATCTACTTCGAGTGAGTTTCTTGGAGTAGGGCATTCATGTGAAAGTCCTATGTTTACATTCATGACAACATTGAGGTGTGTTCTCTTGAGTACATATTTGGAAATGCTAAAGAAAAGTAATGTAGTTATATCTCAAGGTGTAGATGATAGCTTGCACAAAGTAAATATGGAAGGGATCATTTTAAACAAAAAGAATAATGGTCTACATAATAATAGAAAATGTGTTGTTATATGTCAAAATTGGGGCCCATATGAGAATCCTTCAGGTGATGAGATATTAATGTTCAAATTAATATCAAAAGAGGACAATTCTGACTTGATGTCCATAATTAAGATAATCAACCAAATGCCTAAAATACTCTTTGTCATTCTATCAACTGGAAGATGTGCAATTCAGAGTCCAAAAGGTTATGAGGTTGTTCTGGATTATGGTTTCCAATAGGAATAAGGACATCTCATTTTCTCATGTTACTAAAATCCTTGTAGGAGATGGTAAATTGGTTTTGTTGAAAATTTCTCAAAGACTGTCAAGAAAGTGACAGAGGCACGACCAAGTGAAGGATCATGTTAACTGTTTGTTTGTTCATGAGTGCCTCAGTGAATTGTGATCCCAAGAAGTGCCATGTTTATAAATGGGCGTAGTCTGAATTGTTGAAAGAGGTTGTAGAAATTTCCAAGAATTGTCACACCTGACATATTGGATTGAGTTGTATGAATTCGATGAGAGGGCCTTAGATGCCATCAGATTGGGTGCCCATGAAGAGGTAAAAGGGCAGTAGATGCATAAAATGAAAATTTTGAATAACTAATGACAGCTCCAAGTGAATGCAAATGGAGGAGTTTCTAGTGGAACAAATGAGTAAAGGAGCTCATGCCTGGCAAGGAGAAGGCATGTGCCCGACAGCAGGGAGGTCATACATATTGAAAGAAGCCTACACGCATTTAAGGGAAGCTAGTGTGTGTGCGGCCAGGGGAAGAGAGGCACATGCAAATAGGTGAGGGGAGCCAGGCACGACCTACAAGAGAATCCCACACCAGTTGGGAGATGCTGAGACTCGCGCAGGGAGGGAGGATTTGTCCACACGGCTTGCAGAGAAGGAACCCATGTACCAGCATTGTGGAGACCACCAGACACGGTGAAGAGACCCACACAACATAGAAGGAAGTATGAAGGAAGACCAGTGGAGGAGGCATGATTGGCAGTTAAATGGGAGCCCACACCAATTGCAAGAGGTAACCCATGCCAAGCACATGAGGGCCTGTGACCAACATGAAGGAACAACCTGCAAATGGAAGGAACAGCAAGGAGAATTGAGAGGAACGGTTGGCAGTGAGGGGAAGGCAGTCAACAAGGATAAACCAAAGGAGAAGCCTGCATGCATGGAAGCAGCCAGCAATAGGATCTTCGTACCAATGGAGTGGAGCCCACGGTCAAATGGAAGGATGAGAACCGCCATGGTTGAAGGGAAAGCTCAGACCTAGTGGAGGCTCGTGTAGCATATGGGGTGCAAAGACCAGCAATGGAGGACGAGCCTACACCAGAGCAGGGGAAGCCACCATGAATGGAGAATGCCTGAGTAAACAGTGTCGAGCACAAAATTAGGGCAAATGACAAATGCAAGGAGGAAAATCAATGGCTGAGGGTGATTGGTCGATGCAGCCAAATCACAACCATCACCCATCATTTCGTGATCATAAAGTGAGCACGAGATACTCTTTGCGGGATGGTGGGGGAAGTGAGATAAGGAGGAGTAATAAAAAATTAAAAATTTAATGTCTTCCCCAAAGCTCCATCAGAATATATATTATTAAATGATTTTCAAATGGGGGTGGGGCCCAATTCATTTTCTCATGCAGGGTTTCAATTTTTTTTAATGAGGATGAATAATTTAAAATGAGTAAAAGATGAGGAAAACTTTAAAGTTTTTTTTATCTGAAGAGCTAAATGTGAGGAAAAATTAAATCACCTGAGTTAGTTTTATCCGTGAGAGTGGGGAAAAATCTTTAAATTTGAAAAGTGCAAAATGGGTAAAATATTTTATGAAAGTGAAATGTGAATGCTTGGTGCTGCTGGTAAAGTATTTAAAATACTTTGCATTAAAGTTAAGTGGATATATTTTATTCATTGAAGTGAATAAAATACAGCCACAATAAAATGCAGTAAAGGGAAAACAGAAAACAATAGCAGAGGATTTTCATAGGGTTGGAGAATTTTTCCTTCTGCTGCAAATAATGAGTGAAGAATGGACACATGGCATTTCTCTATTGAAGAACAAATTGAGCACATGTTGTTTTGAGAACATAATCAAGTTTGTTGCAGGGAAATGGAGAGAATATTCTATAGATTACTCTTGAACGGTGGAGATGCTTCCAGATGGTTGTTCCTGTTTGGATTTAGGGTTTCTTTTGGAGTCTCTTCTCCTCTTCTTATTCTCTTCTCTTCTCATTGTACAAAAGATTAGAAGTTAGTGGGAAAGTCAGAAGGCTAGTGTAGAGCTGCATAAAAATTGTAAAATCTGTAGTTACAGAGGCAATGCAAGTGGGTTTTGTGTCATTTTTTTGTAAGATTTGAGTTTATTGTGTTTAGTGTTTCATAACAGTACTGGAATTTGAGTTTACTTGATAAATCTAGGCTCATGTCTCTCCTTTGTGCAAGTGTATTTGAATTTTGAATGAAGTAATCAAGGGTTATTCTATTCTTCTCACTGTTGTGGTGTGTGCAATTCTAGTTTTAGCTTTGATTCAAAGAATTAATTAAACTACTTAAATGAGATTGCAGATTGATATGTTTTGTACAAGGATTGGGTAAGAAGTATTGAGCTAAGGTACAAATTGGTGATACTGTAAGGTAGTATGATCAGAGATATGTTATGCTATGTGTTAAAATCTACTATGAACCATTAGGTGTTGGTGAATTTGACTCCTCCAATGGATATGGCACTGGTCTGATTTGCATATGTTCTTTGTGATGCAGTGTTTTGTTTGTCTTCACCTAGGGCTTGCTACCACAAAATTTTAAACATAATGATTTATCTTTCACCATGAAACAACTAAGTTGTAACTTATCTCATGCTCCAAGTGGTTGATATTACTGATGAACAGCCAATTCATTTTAGTCTTATCCCATTCTGTTGAGCTATTAAGTGAGATTATCTATTTTTCAAAGTTGATGCCTATTTATGATTTGTGTTGCAAAAGTTGTAAAATCATTAACTGGGATCACCCTCCTAGGTCTTGTAGAGCCAAAAGTGTAGGAGGTTATTTGTCTATTAAAATCCTCATTAGTTGGTCCAGGTCCTCTGAGCTGCCCTTGATTGGAAATTTGGTAATTCCATAGGTAGAATAGGAGACAAACCTGGTTCATACATAAAAAACAACCAACAAAATGGCGACTCTACTGGGGAAGCACTCAGAGGTTTTGGTTGCAGAAAATGCTGTTATAGAGTTAGTGAAGTTCTAAATTATTTCTATGACCATTTTTGAAGATCATTCTACCTTATAGAGTCATGAGCTTGACAGGTCCATTCTCCTTGTTGGCTGAGTCAATTCTCATGAATGTTGCCAGAGAGTCTGTTGTAATTCATCTTTCAATGTAAGTCTGTCAAGTTTTGTCCATACTTCATGCTTATTTAATAATACCTTACAAGCTGTGAATAGTGACTCTGAGATCTATGCACTTGTGTGCATTATTTGAGAAGAACTGGGAAAGAACCCAACAGATTTGTAGTAGAGATGAAGCAGATTTGAGCTCTTGTGATGAAGTACCCTGACAAGTTAAGAAAGGAATCCATATGATGTCATATTGTTGGATGAGGAGATGTTGCAATACTTATGCTGGTTTTAAATGAATTTGACCTGTGAAGAATTTCCAGTTGTTCAAATTTCTATCCTCTGCAAAGAGGTGGCGACTGTACCAAAGAACCTAATGAAGATGTGAATACAGTTCAAGATATACAAATATTTCCAATTAGAAGAACCATTTGCAGCTGCTGTAATAGTTCTAGGTATTTTTCACTCTTGGTCTTCAAGAAATTGTGTATTGAAACCATATGTGAACGTTTTAGGAAAACTTTGGTTCCCTATTTGATGAATCTGCATTATGAAAGGGAACAACAATAGTATTTCTTTCCATACTTCTGAAATGTAATATGTAACATGAGTAGAGAAGAATTTTTATTGTGAGTTATGTCTTTGAAAGCTTAAGGCATAGGTATTCAATCAATTTTTTAGAATCATGGTTGATTTTGTAAATGATGTAACTGATAACCATGTATGAACTTGATACTGATTGAATTTGTTTACAAGAGGGTTTCCCTATGAAATGGAAAGTAAAAGTATGTAGGGAAATCAAGTTATCCCAAGCCCTCAAAGGGATTTTGCTATTAAAATATATATGCCATTGGTTTTCAAAGGTATTGAAGGTTTCCCGAACCTAATCCCTAGAGATGTTAGAAAGAATTTGCCTATATTCACAGGGCAAAGTTCAAAATTAGCCTCTAAGCATCTACAAATTTTCATTGATGTGATGGGCGACTATGAGGTAAATCATGAGGATGTAGTTATGAAACTGTTTGTTCAATCCTTGAAGGATGATGCTAGAGATTGGTTTGCATATTTACCATCATGTTCTATAGCCTCTTGGAATCAGTTTATGACAACATTTGTTGAGGAATTTGGTGAAAGGGTGAATTCAAGTGTTGCGAGGAAAAACATTTTGGAGATCCGTATAAGTGAAAATGAGTTGGTCCCTGTTTTCAATCTCTGATTTGCAAAGGCAATAAGAGAGATCCCAGAGTATGTAAGATCAAATGATGTTGAATGCTTGGTCATGTATCTTAGTGCATTTGATAGTAAGATGGGATTCTTGTTAAGGGATAAAGAACCTGCAACTTTACTTCAGGCATATCAAACTGCCATGGACATTGAGAACAATTTCAAATACTCTATGATGAAAGGGTGTCTAGCTACAAGTGTGGGTTAGCCAAGAACAACTCATGATTGTTTAATTCAAAGACTAGGTAATGGAAATGATTGTAAATCTGATAATGCCTCTGCTGCTATGATTTCTTCATCATCAAAATGTGAAGATCATAGTGAGTTCCAAGTTGAATGTCAACAAAATTTGGGCATTGTTGATAAAAAGTCTTTTGTACAAGAGTTGTATGAAATGAAAAGACAAGAAGCAATGAATGAGATACAGAGTGCCACTTCATGTCATGTTGTGACCAGCAACTACAAGGCATGTATTGCTGATATTTCATTAGAAAACAATGACTCTAGTTGTGAAAGTGCAGCCCCAAGCTGTTGTAGTGAGGATTTTTCTTGTGAAGAAATTCATGATGGGGTTGCTAGTTCTGATTGCTTCTCTGAAGATTGTGATTTCTTTTCTGAAGGTGATGTTGAAGAATATTCCTCACTCAAAGAATGCAACAATATAAATTTCCATGAGGTCATTTATCCACAAATGAAGCAACAAGGAACATGTGAAGAATATACCGAATGTGATTCGGGTTCAAAATTAGAAGAGCATGTTCACTGTGAGAGTGATGCGGAATTTGAAGACAAACATGTGTGTGATCAGCATGTTGATTCAAAACATAGTGTTGAATATGCTGAAGGCGCTAATGAGTGTGCGTATGTTCCTACTCTTCATGTTTGTTTGAATGAAGCAAAGATGGAAAAATTTATGATGCATGATGAGCATGATGATAAAATGATGGAACAACAAAGTAGTGACAATGATGGTGAGTCTCATGTTGATGAATGTGAGGTTGAATGTAATTACCTTTTGTTTGATGCTCCTAATTTTCAGAATGTGCACATGGATATGTTTCAACCACATGCGAGAAGCATTGATGTCCTTGTTGATAATGATTTGTTTGAGCCTTCACTGGAGGTATTTGGTTTTGAAAGGAATGATGATGTGAAAAATGAATCAGAACATTTTCTCAAGCTTGAGATGAATGTATTCACTCATTCCTTGGATGTTAATGATGCATGTGCTTCCCTTTTCCATGGTACCGAGTTATGTTCTGATGTGCTTGAACCAAAGTGTCAAAAGATGAGCCAAGGTTGCAGTGATCAGTACAAGGATGCTTCTGAGTATGCATCTTTTGTCTTTGACATATGCCAAGATGATTTGCAGGGAATACACCAAATTTTTTATGACAACTTTTAGTTTGATTTGCAAGTTGATTTGGATCTGCAAATTGATAATCAAATTGAGCCTAATAGTTCCAGCCATACAGCAGGATGTGAGTGCTATTTTTGTCAACTGGAAGGAATTTTCATGGAATGTGGTAATGAGAAAGATATGGAGACGGGTTTTTTTCTACCTGAAGATGATCCATGTAATGAATGTGATAGGTTGTTGCCACATGATGATCAGTATTTTGAAAGTATGTCTGACTTTCAAATGCATAGTAATTGTAACATGTTGATAATGTTGTGAATGATTGCCTATTAGGAGGTACTAGCATGTTTAGTCAGGCAGAGGGTTGTGATGAAACTATGTTTTCATATGGTCTTGATCCCTATTTTCATATCATGCCACTTGATGAAAAGTCAGAAAATGAAGAATGTGGTAGTGATATGAATTATCTGATTTGGTTGCCATATAATGAAGTTAAACAGAGAGAAAGTTTCTACTTGCTCAAAGGCAGCCTGACACTTGTGTTTACAAAGTTGCAATTGCTTATGTTGTTATGTTGTGACAAGTGAAAGCGTGAGTTGAGGGGGATCAACTCTTTTTATAAAATTGTATTTGACAGAGGTAAATGCTGACTCCCATTTTTCATTTGGTGACCTGGGGTCATCAGATGAAGTTGAAAAATGAAAGTTGGATTGGGGAGCAGTTTGAAGACACTTGACAGATTCAAAATTTGGTCTACTCTCCCCAGAGATCTAGAATCTTGCTATGCCCATAGGGGGCATACATCCCCAGATGGAGCCACTATTGGCACTCTCAAATTTTGCAAGTTTGAGATGCCCATTTCGAGAAATTTACCTCTGCACTTTTAGAAGTGCACTTGAGGGGTTAGTTTGAATGACCTACTTTGGAGAATTAGAACTTGAGGCATGTTGATTTCCAAGCAAAACCCATTTGTAGATGTATTTGATTGACATATTTGAGCATGCGTGTTGATTTTTAGCTTCCCATGATAGGTTTAGTCAGGATTTTGAAAAGTGAAGTTGGAGGGTTTTTGCACTGTTCTGTTGTTTGTAGATTTGTCAGTTTGCAAAGTAACCCCCTATTTGAGCTTGGATTTCGCAACCAGTTGACTATTATGTCAAAATGAATGTTGTTCTATGTTATCCATACCTAAATGATCTTGGGTGTCAGTTTTCAGAGCCTAATGTTTTGATTTGCTATTTTTAGCAGATCGAAACCAAATGCAGTTTGCTCAGTTTTCTAGTTGCATTCCTGAAAACCTTTCTGATGGTAGCTTGTTAGGAGTTGTTTTACTATGTTTACAAATTGGCAATTGGATCAGCTTCAATTGGTTCAGAACGGCTGCTATTTCAGAAAAGTTTAATTGGGCAACTTGGCCGATTAATATCCGGTTCCTCGTGACCTGTTTCTCTGGTCTATCTTTTGTACTGTACTAATGGATCAAATGACTATGTGTTTGCAAGTTTTTATGGTTTCACGAGGTTGTTTGATCAGTTTCCCAGGGCAATTCCAGAAGCAACTTGGCTTGTTTTGAGAAATTTGCAAAAGTGCCAGAAAGCATATTTTAGTGGCAACCCAGTTTACCATTCCACTTTGAGTGTATCCGGATGTTGTTCTGGGATGACTTGAGTTTGAAAGTTGTTTGAAAATGATTTTTTTTTTAGCTGGGCCACATGGGGACCCAACATGCATTATACAATTGTGAAATGGTGAGTTCTGCAATTTTGCAGTCTACTTCAAGTGAATTTCTTGGAGTAGGGCATTCATGTGAAAGTCCTATGTTTACATTCATGACAACATTGAGGTGTGTTCTCTTGAGTACATATTTGGAAATGCTAAAGAAAAGTAATGTAGCTATGTCTCAAGTTGTAGATGATAGCTTGCACAAAGTAAATATGGAAGGGCTCATTTTAAACAAAAAGAATAATGGTCTGCATAATAACAGAAAATGAGTTGTTATATGTCAAAATTGGGGCCCATATGAGAATCCTTCAGGTGATGAGATATTAATATTCAAATTAATATCAAAAGAGGAAAATTCTGACTTGATTTCCATAATTAAGATAATCAACCAAATGCCTAAAATACTATTTGTCATTCTATCAACTAGAAGATGTGCAATTCAGAGTCCAAAAGCTTATGAGGTTGTTTTAGTTTATGGTTTCCAATAGGAATAAGGACATCTCATTTTCTGATGTTACTAAAATCCTTGGAGGAGAAGGTAAATTGGTTCTACTGAAAATTTCTTAGAGACTGTCAAGAAAGTGACAAAGGCACGACCAAGTGAAGGAACATGTTAACTATTTGTTTGTTCATGAGTGCCTCGGTGAATTGTGATCCCAGGAAGCGCCATGTTTGTAGATGGGCATAGTCTGAATTTTTGAAAGAGGTTGTAGAAATTTCCAAGCATTGTCACACCTGGCATATTGAATTGAGTTGTATGAATTCGATGAGAGGGCCTTAGATGCCACCAAGCAAATGCAAATGGAGGAGTTTCTAGTGGAACAAATGAGTAAAGGAGCTTGTGCTTGGCAAGGAGAAGGTATACACCTGGCAGAAGGGAGATCATGCGTATTGAAAGAAGCTTGCGCACATTGAAGGGAAGCCAGTGTGCGTGCAGCCAGGGGAAGAGAGGCACATGCAAACAGGTGATGGGAGCCGGGCACGGCCTGCAAGAGAATCCCACACCAGTTGAGAGATGCTGAGACCCGCGCAGGGAGGGAGGATTTTCCCGTGTGGCTTGCAAAGAAGGAACCCATGTACCGGCATTGTGGAGACCACCAGACACAGTGAAGAGACCCGCACAGCGCAGAGGGAAGTATGAAGGAAGACCAATGGAGGAGGCACAATTGGAAGTTAAATGGGAGCCCACACCAAGCACATGAGGGCCCATGACCAGCATGAAGGCACAACCTACAAATGGAAGGAACAACAAGGGGAATTGAGAGGAATGGTTGGCAGTGAGGGGAAGGCAGTCAACAGGCATAAGCCAGAGGAGAAGCCTACGCACATGGAAGCAGCCAGCAATAGTGTCTGCATACAAATGGAGTGGAGCTCGCATTCAAATGGAAGGATGAGACCCGCCATGGTTGAGGGGAAAGCTCAGACCTAGTGGAGGCTCATGTAGCATATGGGGTGCAAAGACCAGGAATGGAGGAGGAGCCCGCACCAGAGCATGGGAAGCCACCATGAACGAAGAATGCCCAAGTAAACAATGCCGAGCAAAAACTTAGGGCAAATGACAAATGCAAGGAGGAAAATCAATGACTGAGGGTGATTGGCTGATGTAGGGAAATCATAACCATCACCCACCATTTCGTGATCACAAAGTGAGCATGAGATACTCTTTGTGGGATGGTGGGGGAAGTGAGATAAGGAGGAGTAATAAAAAATTAAAAATTTAATGTCTTCCCCAAAGCTCTATTAGAATATATATTATTAAATGATTTTCAAATGGGGGTGGGGCCCAATTCATTTTCTCACGCAGGGTTTCAATTTTTCTTAATGAGGATGAAGAATTTAAAATGGGTAAAAGATGAAGAAAACTTTAAAGTTTTTTTATCCAAAGAGCTAAATGTGAGGAAAAATTAAATCACCTGAGTTAGTTTTATCCGTGAGAGTGGGGAAAAATCTTTAAATTTGAAAAGTGCAAAATGGGTAAAATATTTTATGAAAGTGAAATGTGAATGCTTGGTGCTACTGGTAAAGTATTTAAAATACTTTGCATTAAAGTTAAGTAAATATATTTTATTCACTGAAATGAATAAAATAAAAATAGCAGTGAATAAAATATAGCCACAATAAAATGTAGCAAAGGGAAAACAAAAATCAATAGAAGAGGATTTTCACGGGGGTGGAGAGTTTTTCCTTCTACTACAAATAATGAGTGAAGAATGGACACATGGCATTTCTCTGTTTAAGAAAAAATTGAGCACATGTTGTTTTGAGAACAAAATCAAGTTTATTGCAGGGAAATGGAGAGAATATTCTGCAGATTACTATTCAACGGTGGAGATGCTTCCAGATGGTTGTTCTTGTTCGGATTTAGGGTTTCTTCTGGAGTCTCTTCTCCTCTTCTTATTCTCTTCTCTTCTCATTGTACAAAAGTTTAGAAGTTAGTGGGCAAGTCAGAAGTATAGTGTAGAGCTGCATAAAAATTGTAAAATCTGTAGTTACAAAGGCAATGCAAGTGGGTTTTGTGTCATTTTGTTGTAAGATTTGAGTTTATTGTGTTTAGTGTTTCATAATAGTACTGGAATTTGAGTTTACTTGATAAATCTAGGCTCATGTCTCTCCTTTGTGCAAGTGTATTCGAATTTTGAATGAAGTAATCAAGGGTTATTCTATTCTTCTCACTGTTGTGGTGTGTGCAATTCTGGTTTTAGCTTTGATTCAAAGAATTAATTAAATTGCTTAAATGAGATTGCAGATTGATATGTTTTGTACAAGGATTGGGTAAGAAGTATTGAGCTAAGGTACAAATTGGTGATACTGTAAGGCAGTATGATTAGAGATATGTTATGCTATGTGTTAAAATCTGCTATGAACCATTAGGTGTTGGTGAATTTGACTCCTCCAATGGATATGGCACTGGTCTGATTTGCATATGTTCTTTGTGATGCAGTGTTTTGTTTGTCTTCACCTAGGGCTTGCTACCACGAAATTTTAAACATAATGATTTATCCTTCACCATGAAACATCTGAGTTGTAACTTATCTCACACTCCAAGTGGTCGATATTACTGATGAACAACCAATTCATTTTAGTCTTATCCCATTCTGTTGAGCTATTAAGTGAGATTATTTGTTTTTCAAAGTTGATGCCTGTTTATGATTTGTGTTGCAGAAGTTGTAAACTCATTAATTGGGATCACCCTCCCGGGTCTTGCAGAGCCCAAAGTGTAGGAGGTTATTTGTCTATTAAAATCCTTGTCAGTTGGTCCAGGTCCTCTGAGCTACCCTTGATTGGAAATTTGGAAATTCCATAGGTAGAATAGGAGACAAACCTGGTTCATATATAAAAAACAACCAACAGTATGTTAGTCCACAAGATTATACCCTATTAGAAGTATAATGAAGAATAAAAAGAGAATGCACTTCCATTCAGGAACACTGCCTAGAGCACACTGCTCAAAGGGAAGGCTCACTGACTTACATACAATAATCAGATTAAATCCATCTAATGAGTTTGAATTGAGAAAATAGCTTATGCAAAAGCCTGGTTATAGTTCCAGTTAGGCACACTAAACACCTCTTCAAACTCTTCCACACTATGCTTTGCATAATCTAACCTTTATTCACACTTGTACATCACTTATACACTTGAGCACACTCTAAATGAGGAAAAAAATCTTTTATATATGTCCGCTACCTATATTTCCATCCACTAATCAATCAACCACAAATAAGGAATAAATTACAATTGTCGGCCTTGATACATGAATAATTTTCAATGCGTATCAACACAAGTCGGCCATAACATAGTGAGGACCCAAAAAAACATGTCCAAACACACCAAATAATAAAATATTAATCCTCACAGATCCGAAACACACTAACACCACAATGTTGGCCAAGAATATGAACACTCAGGCACATATCAGAAAAATCTCCAATCACGAACACTCCAATCATTGTAGATGTACACCAAAGATAGAGAACGATCTAGAATCATCCATGAACAATATAGGAACATGAGAAACACATGCGATTACCATACTTTCATCCACTTTGACCAAGAACACCATCTAGAGAGACTGAATAACTGTAGGTATACAAATCATCATAACTTCCACAAAATGTCATGCACACCACTGAAAATTTTGGACAACATACTAGAAATTTTCAACATGAAATCCTTTGAAGCTCACCTTCAGATCTTCAATACATAGAGCTTTCCAACATTCTGACCTTCTCAGCTCCATTGGTTTCCTGTACTATAATTTTTACAATTTTGTCAATCTCCTCGACATATACAGCCTTAAGTAGATTAAAATACTAATAGTATTAACATAAATGACAATAATATATCAGCAACACAGCCACTACATCCAAAAATCTCCACCTTTGGCATTGATGGCAACACATGATGTGAAGAATAATACCATCAACCCAACTAATTCTTCTTCAACAATCTCCCCCTGAGATTGTGCACTTTTTGTTTTCTTCTTCTTTCCCATTTTTTCAAATTGCTTCTCTCCCCCTTTGAAATCAATGTCAAAGGTAAATATTCTTTGATTTAAGTCTTGAAAACATCTGACTACTCCCTCTGAGTATCAATCACCACAACATCAATCCAAAATATGATATAGCAATGAATTCATAGATTGATGCAAATACTTGCATCTTAGTTCTGATTAGGAGGAGAAATTACCCCTAACTTGCCTCTAAGGTACTCAAGAGTATCCTTAGGCAACGAATTTGTAAAGATATTTGAAATTTTCTCTTGGTAGGTATGTACTCCATTTTGACTTATTTGTCACTTACTTTGTCTCTCAAGAAGTGATACCTTATATATATATTCTTTGTCTTTGAATGCAATACTATATTCTTAGAAATGTTAATGGGGCTTGAATTGTCACAGAGTATAGCAATGGGTTCTTCATACTCAATTCTAACATCTCTCAACATTTGCTTCATCCATAATACTTGGTTACAATAGTTTGCAGCAAAAATGTACTTTGCCTTAGCAGTAGATAATGAAACTGAGTTTTTCTTTTTTCTTAACCAAGATACCAAATTCTTACATAAGAAGAATGCACCACCACTAGTACTCTTCCTATCATCTATATCTCCTACCCAATCAACATTAGTAAAAGTTATTAGAGTAAGATTATCATTCTTAGGATACCAAAGATTAAGATCAACTGTCCCTTTCAGATATCTGAATATTCTTTTCACAACAGTGAGCTTGAGACTCTTTAGGACTAGCTTGAAATCTAAAAACCATACATACATCATTCATTATATCTGGCCTTTTTAAGTCAAGTAGAACAATCCACAAATCATCGATCTACACCTTGATTGATTTTCTTTTGGGGATTGATCATTTTGTGTGAGTTTACATCTGATCACCATAGGTCTACCAACAGGTTTTGCTTCTTCCATGCCAAAATTTTTTAGTAACTCCTTTACATATTTGGAGTGAGATATAAAAATCCCATCTTCTAACTAAGTGACTTGCAATCCCAATTTTTTTTTAGCTCTCCTATAATTCAAATTTCAAATTCACTTTTCGTTTCATCATCATAATTCATACTCAAATCATCATCTACTTCAAAAATAATATCATCAACAAAGACTTCAATGATTAATTCTTTGTTCTCGTCTAACTTGAAATACACATTTTTGTTAGCAGTACCTTTACTGAATCCAAGCTTCAATAAATATTTGTCCAACCTAGCATACCAAGCTCTAGGAGCTTGATTTAGTCCATACAAATATTTCTTCAATCAAAATACCATGTCCTTTTCATCAGTCAATTGAAATCCATTTGGTTGTTCAACATAAAATTCTTCTTCTAGTTCACCATTCAGAAATGCTGATTTTACATCCATCTGATAAACTTTGTAGGTCTTGAAAGTAGCATAAGCAAGAAGTAGTCTAATAGCCTCAATTCTAGCAACATGATAGTTCTTTTTTCATGGCTTTCATCCAATTTTCATCCTTGCATGCTTCACTTATATTTCTAGGTTCAGCTTTAGAGATTAGACAATATTCTTCTAGAATTCTTCTTCTAGTTTGCACAACTTTGGTTTTGTCTCCTATGATCTGACTATTAGAATGATTTATTCTCACATACTTAGGAGTTTTGATGTTTTATCTTACCTCTTGTTGTTGTGATCTTTCTTTTGCACTTTCTCTTGTTTCTTCTTCTTGATTTTCTTGATTCACTGGAACAATCTGAAGTTGATTATGTGTTTGAGAGTCATTGTCAGAACCATCATGTTGATCATCTAAATCATAATCATTGACTCTAGATGATTTACCAATATCTTCATCAACCTTAACATTTTCATTTTCAACCATTTTCTTCAACCTTTTATTAAAGCACCGGTAAGCCTTTCTTTTAGTAGTCTTCTAGGAAGATTCCTTCATCACTTCTAGCATCAAACTTACCTATATCATAATATCTCTTGATGTAGCATTTGCTTCCAATTTTTTTGAAGTATTTGATAGTAGGCTTATAACCAAACCATAGCTCAAAAGGTGCCTTACCAGAATTAATATTAACATTCACCCTGTTAATAGTATACACAACAATACTTACAACTTCTCTCTAGTAGAAATGAGGAACATTTTCCTCTAGAATCATGGTTCTAGTAGTGTCTAGAATGGTTATGTTATTTCTTTCAACAACTCCATTTTGTTGAGGGGTCTAGGGAGCAGATAGTTGTCTTTGAATACCATGCTCTTCACAAAAAGAATTGAATTCCCATGAAGTAAATTCACTGCCTCTGTCTAACCTTAGACATTTGATCTTTTGACCTATCTCATTCTCTACCATAGTTTTAAATTTTTTGAAATTTTCTAGTGCTTCATGTTTTTCTCTTAAGAAAGTGACCCATATCATTCTAGAAAAATCATCGCTGAGTAACATAAATTACCTTTCACCTTATAGGCTTCTGATTCTGGAAGGACCACATAGATCAGTACGTACCAAATCTAGTACTCCATTATAGTTGTACTATATTCTCCGGAAGGAATTTCTTGTTTTCTTTCCCATCTGACATTCCTTGCACATAGTGTTAGTAGGCTTCACTAACTTAGGTAAATCTTTGACTGCTTGAGTAGAACTTATCTTGAAAATGTTATCAAGGTTCACATGACATAACCTCCTATGCCATAACCAACTTACATGAATTTGAGCAATCAAACAACTTTGACTAGCAGTACTTAAATGAAAGATATTACCTTTTGTCTTTTTTTCCTGAAGCACCTATATTTCATGAACTTCCTGTTATTCTGCACTTACCATTCTTGAACTAACGATTTTAGCCTTTGTCTACCATTTTTCCAACACTCAACAAATTATTCTTTAGGCCTTCTACATAAAGAACATCATCAATATTGTGCTTATCACCAAAAGAGATAGTGCCTCTACCACAAATCACACCAGAAGTGTTGCTACTGAACCTCACTACACCACCATCATAGTTTTCCAAGCTTAAAAATTTTCCTTTGTCACCAGTCATGATGTGAGAATCCATTGTCAATTCACCACTCATCTTTCTCTTCAACTTTGGCTGCAAGATCTTTCTCAACATTTACATTACTAGCAGATTCAGTGGACATGTGACCATTTTCTTTGATAGCAATAAATACCCATTCATATTCATTTCTAGTTTCTTTATCAGATTCTTTGTCAGTTACACCTTCTTCAACATAATATAATTTTCTTTGAAATCTAGTATTCTCAGGCTTATATTTTGAAACTCTTTTAGGAAATCTAGAAGAAAAATGACCTATCTTACTACAAGAAAATCATTTAATAGGTAACTTTCCTTTGTACTTACCATGACCTCTTGGTTCTATTTTCACAATCAATGCTTCGAGTTCTTCCAATTCTCTTTCTTCATCTTCAATTTGCTTCATCTTATCTTCATATCTGAATGTTCTATGGGAACTCTCTCCTAAATCATATCTCTTTTTCCAGGATACACTTTCCTTGAAAGAAGATTTAGTCTTAGGAGAAGAATCACCAAATTCACTTAATTCAAATGTAGCAAGTTTTCCAATCAACATGTCTTTTGTAATATTTGTCACTGTTCTAAGTTAATCAATAGCATGATCTTTTGTCTTGTAGGAAGGGGGCACAGATCTAAGTATCTTAGCCACAATTTCATCATCATTCATAGTTCCACCAACAAATCTAATGTCCATCACCAATTAATTTATCTTATGCGAGAAAGAAAAGATGTTCCAATCTTCACTCATTTTCAAGCTCTCCCATTTTCCTTTTAGACTTTGTAGATTAGCACTTTTCACTATTACATCTCCTTCATACAATGTTTCCAGCTTTTTCCAAATCTGATATGAAATCTTCAAACCCATCAGATTTGTCATTTCCAAATTTTTCAAAGCACTCACCAATGTTTCTACTGACCTGGAATTAATTTCTGCTTGCTTGATCTCATCTTTAGAGGAGGGACCATTGTGAGGAATATTATATACAATTTGTGTCATCTGCTAGAAAGGTTCACCAATACACTTCAAATGACATTCCATCCTAACTTTCCATAGAGAGTAGTTTGTACCATCGAATATAGGACTATCCTTTCATAAATGATACCATCTCAGATCACCTCAAGTTGTTAGGCTTCTTTCAAAGGAACTAGATCTGATACCAATTTTTGGAAAAAAAAGGATAGACAACTGAGAGAGGGGGGGTGAATCATTTGTTACCAAAATCAAAGTTATACAAGATTAGCAAATCCTTATATCACATATCTGATAATTAATAATGCAAGCATAAGAAGAACACATTAAAGACACATGAACACAGATTTTATACATGGAAACCCTATTAGGGGAAAAACCATGGTGGATGTTAGTCCACAAGATTATACCCTGTTAGAAGTATAATGAAGAATAAAAAGAGAATGCACTTGCATTCAGGCACACTACCTAGAGCACACTGCTCAAAGGGAAGGCTCACTGCCTTACATATAGTAATCAAATTAAATCCATCTAATGAATTTTAACTAAGAAAATAGCTTTTGTAAAAGCTTGGTTACAGTTCCAGTTAGGCACACTAAAAACCTCTTCAAACTCTTCCACACTTTTCTCTAAATGATTTGACCTTTATTCTCACTTGTACATAACTTTTACACTTGATAACACTCTAAATGAGGAAATAAATCTTGTATATATATCCGCTGCATGGATTTGCATCCACTAATCAACTGGCCACAAATAAGGAATAAATTACAACTGTCAGCCTTGATACATGAATAAATTTCAATGTGTATCAACACAATTCGGCCATAACATAGAGAGGACCCAAACAAACATCTCCAAACATGCCAAATAATAAAATATAATCCTCATGGATCCGCAACATGTTAAAACCACAATGTCAGCCAAGAACATGAATACTCGGGCACATATCGGAAAAATCTTCGATCACGAACACTCCAATCACTGTGGACGTACACCAAGGATAGAGCATGATCTAGAATCATCCTTGAATTTCATAGGAACATAAGAAACACATGAGATTACCATCATTTCATCCTCTTTGACCAAGAACACGATCAACAAAGAATGAATAACTGTAGATATACAGATCATCATAACTTCCACAAAACTTCATGTGCACCACTGAAAATTTCGAACAACATACTAGAAAGGTTTAACACCAAACCCTTTGAAGCACACGTTAACATCTTCAATACACAGAGATTTATAAAATTCTGACCTTCTCAACTCCACTGGCTACCTATACTATATATTTTATAATTTTCTCAATCTTCTCGACATATACAACCTTAAGTAGATTAAAATGCTAATAGTGTTGACATCAATGACAACAATATATCAGCAACACAACCACAACATCCAATAGGACTTCCTTAGTTAAGACCACCCATACAATACCAATTGGTATAATGAAAATATTGTTCCCAATAACCAAAGAAACACCTAGAATAAAGTTCCCCTAGATCCTCTACAGAAGAATTGAAGAAATTTTGTTGAAGATACTCCTTGGTGCATGACTTGTCAAATGCCACATTCTTCTTAGTAATGTGTAGTTGCACAAATGGTTGAAGTAGATGCAAACATACCAAGAGATTCTAATCAATAGAATGAGGAGGATGTTAATTTACTCATGGCTATGGGTGATTCTGATGCTTCCAATAGAGAGTTCTCTTTTTATGAAGACTCTTGCAAAATGGATGTAGAAAATGAAAGGAAAATTGCTAGTACATATTGACAACAAGTATTTTTTCATGAGGATGTTGAGAATGAAGTTATGGTTTACAATTTGGAAGCAGTCAAAGAAGATATTTCATTAAGAATACCCTCAAAGGAGGAGATTGCAAGATATACTACAACCCTGGCTGCCCAGGCTAGAAGCTCTTATCATTTGAGAAACAAAAAAGTCGAGGATGAGCAAGGTAGTCTTGTTGGTATTTTCATCAAGGAGAAAAATGTCAAGAGAAAAGAACACAAGCCTGATGGAAAATTCAAAGGAAATAAAGCTAAAGAAGGTAAGGGAGATAAAATTGGGGCTAAGAGAGTAGAAAGGCCAAAGGCTACTCAAGAATTCAAATCTCCAACTGCAAGGATAAAGACAGAGAATCAAATTCCTGATGTCATAAGGAAGGATGTTAAGCATAGGGCCAAGGCAACCAGAAATCAATAGAAGGAGAGCAACAATGAACAAGGTATTCTCCCAAAAGTTACCCAAATATACTCCTATTGATATGTTTCAATTACTTAGCCAAGTAAAATTATATGTGCCTTTTCTTGAAATAATGAGAATAGATGAACATAAAAAGTAGTGGCCCTTATCAGTGGTGTTGCTATAGCTTGTAATAATTTTGGGGAGCTCACCCCACCCAAACTGAGTGAAAAAAACAAGAAAGATAAGGAGGTTGAGGGAATTATTACTAAGATTCCCCATATCTTCTTAGGAAATTATGTAACCACTTATCTTGACAAGATAGATCTGTTCTTCCTCATCTTAGTGGTTTGGGGAAATTTTATAAAAAATGTATTATTGACTCTGGAGCATCCAACAATAGCATGCCAGCTAAAATCAAGGATGCACTAGGATTGAAATTTGATAGAACCCATGGTAAGTGTTATGCAATTGATGCAAGAGAAGTATTTTTCATTGGTGTGATAAATGAACTTCCCTACAAATTATTAGTCTACCTTGAAAAATAATTCAAAATGAGTGTAGTAGTGGTGGATATCCCACCTAATTATGGAATGCTACTATCTAAAAAATGGAGTACATATATGGGAGACATTATGCAATGTGACATTCCTTATTCCACATTTCCCATTGATGGTAAGGATGTTCAGGTGATGAGAGGACTGAGGGTACCACATGTTGGAGCATGCTCTTGAATATGACATAGTTATTTTAATAGACATTGATATCGGTGATTTCAAAATAGAAGGAATGTCAAAAGAAATGGAAAGGTTCGCTACACCAATATAAAATGAAATTTCAAGATTATCTAACAAAGACAGTATTTGGAAAATATACTTTCATGGTGCAAGTTCCAAAGAAGGGTCTAGTATAGGGATATTATTGGTAGCACCTAGTGGTAGTACTTACAAGTTTTCCTTTACAATTTTTTTTTCTATACAAATAATGTGGCGGAATATGAAGCTTTATTACTGGGGTTGAGATTGGTTGAGAAGCATGGAATAAAAAATTTAATAATAATTGGTAATTCTAAGCTGGTAATTTCCCAAGTAAGAGACAAATATTCCTACAAAAATAATAGACTGAAGCAATATAGAAATGTTGTATGGGATTCCATTGAGAAATTTGATGCTTTTGGAATTGACTAGATGGAAAGAGAACAAAATAGAGTAGTTGAATTACTCACTAACATTGTATCAAGACCTGATGATATAACTGTTGATGGGTGTTTTTGCACCTTCTCAACAGAGGAAATGCACAAGTGCGCTACCTATCTTGAAAGGTAATTTCCTACAAGCAAGTTGCAAAAAATCACCCTAAGGTCTTTCGGGTTTCAGGTCATGATAGTGCTTGGAATAGTTTAGTTGGTTGATGTGATTTTATGGTAATCATAGGGTGGACTTTATGGTTTACAAAGCATGGGAAGTTGGGTCTAGAAATGGAGTTTCTAAGTGCTAAAAATGGACAGTTGCTGCAATTTCATGACAACAAGTTGAAACTCACCATGTTCATCAAATTTAGCATTGTGGGGATGCTTGGAATCCTACTCTAACAAAGGACTAAAATAAATAGAAAAAATAAAGGGTTAAGAGAGTTGTTCTAAATCTAAGCTCTGAATGAACAATAACAATGGAGGCTACTACAATAAACAAACTTCCTAAACTGGGTTTTACTTGACCAAGAGAAGCCTACAACTACACAAAACCACTGCAATCTTCTAAGGGCTACAAATTTTCATATTGTACATGCACTTCATGAAAATAAAATTGATCTAAGATGCAACAATGAGATAAGGAAGCCTAGGCTAAATTTACATAGCAGTTTTCCATCAACAAGTGCCAAAAGTATGGGTTGGAAATTCATCAAATACCATAACAATAAACACCATTATCATAGCCATTCGAGAAACTACAAAACTAAAACTAACTTGGAATTTGAACCATGCATGCATTTTTAACAAACTCAAAAGAAACATCCAAATTCATGCAATTCTTCTCTCTATTTTTATGAAATTCCCTTCACACCAGTTCTCCAACTATTTACAAATGAGGGGCAAGCCCCTATTTATAGTTTTCCAAAGCCCAAATGAATGGAAAAAAATGATTTACAATGTGTGGCCTAGATTCAATATAAGTTAGGGTTTCACCTACCCAAAAAATACTAAACAATATAAAATATAGTTTTGTCATTTTCTCTATTTTGTCTTTTAGTTGACCTGACACTATAGCAATTTTGTCTTCTAGCTAGTTTCTGACTTGTGGCTGAAAGCTACCTAGGCCACCCTCTGTTTGATGGATTTTCAATAGTCTTCAATGATCAAATGTAACTTGTTTTCAGATTTGTATCATTACAAAATAGATAAGCTATCCCCAATCCTGGGTGAACAACTCCCAATCGACTCATGATTATTCGATGAAAGGATAGAACAATTTCCCTTTCTTGCTTCTGACTTTAGTGGACAACCCTTTAGATTTCTTGGCAATGAACTCCTTTGACATTTAGTCACATGTTGGTCAATCCTCCCTTGTAAAAATACCCCATGTTTATGAAAACACTGCTTTGAGATCCTTAAAACACATCATCTATGACTTTAAATCCTCACCCCGACTTGGCTTCATAGATAATATTTGATTATAGTTTCCTTTGTAGACCTAGTTGGAAACATGTAGATCCTCATTTGGATTGTGTTTTCTATGGCTCCATCTCTTGGGTCAAGCCAAGGGTCAAATTTTTTATAGCATGGCCCTACGGACAATTTTCATGATGGCATGATGTCATAGGTGGGTACTCATAAGTAATATTCCTCTATAGCGAGCTCTATTTATAATCATAGTCCTACACAAGATAATATTTTTAATTAGGCCCATAAAATAATAAACTCCTATTTTAAATTTCCTATAAGGTTTATTTAACCTCTCAAATAATTTACTTTGCTAATCCTTGAGATTGAAATAGAAGAGGAAATTAGTACATTCACATATTCCCAATGCTTTAATGATTTCCTCATCATAGCTCAAATGACTCCATGTGTACTTGCTCAAATTTTTAGACACTTGTTTTCATCATAGCCTAAAACATACATATAATGTTCAATATCGATCATAGAAGCCATTGTTTACTAATACATGTAGAAGGATATGGTGGCATGGCCGTGCACAAAATTTAATGTGAGAACACATTTAAAAGGGATGGCCATAGAGATTATGGACCCTTCAAAACAAACATCCATCCCTTCCTGATGACCAAGTTATCTCCCTACTCTTGTATCATTATTTACAAGCTATAATGGCTTTCATATGACCATGAATGCACTGGGGTCTATTGGTACCTCTCATGAATACAGTCCAACATGTAAAAATGGCATTGAAGGAGCCTAACGCCACACCATCATATAAATATTTGAATGCTTAAAAGGAGGGGAGCTCAGATATACTTAACTCATAGGTTAAGATCGCATGAGACCTGACTGCTACTACCCAATCGGTCCTTTATAACTCATGGCCAACCATCTCTCTGCCATCTCCTATTTACTAAATTCCATACTTGAATACCACAAAGATTTCAAATTAGCCTAGGAGGAATGTGAAAATATAGGGCCATATCATGATCCATGAAATACCATGCGGAGAAGCAGCGAGAAGATGTTGTGTGGGAGAGGGCATGTGGGAAGTCACAGTGGGACCATCATTAGCAGGTTCTGACGAATAGGGAATTCCAAAAAGGAAACAACCATGGAGGTTGTGGGCTCCACAACATGTGACACCATTAGCATTAAAATTCATGACCCCCACAAACCACATGAACAACTGAATGCTTCACCCGATTGGCCATCCACTACATATTTGCTATTTAAAGTGGTCGATCATGGCATCTCACAACATATTCATTCTTTGGACCTTTATAGATCATAATTGATAATTTCCCACACCTTTATATCAACTTTCCCTCCTGAGCAACTATGGCTACCTCTCACGAACCTTGCTCGTCGTAATATACGAATGCCCCTGGGTTTATTTACATGTTAGAAATGCTTACACCCATGTTCCATGTTAATCCAACAAAGTTGTTACAAATTTGAGATCATTATCTTTTTGATATCTTAATGTAGTACTATGAATCACCTATGCGCGATCATCATTGAGAAGGATGGTAGTGGGAGTAGCGGGCTCTGCATGTTGAATTTTTGTGAGGAAGAGAAAGCAGACAAAAATAATGGCCATGCCATTTAGTGATGATGGAGGGATCATGACCTCCCGGCCCAGGATACCCTTAAAGGAGAAACAAATGAGGTAATAGTTCCCTCCATATGGGATGGTCTTAAACTTTTAGAAACTTTAGGCTCATAAAACATTTTCATTATTATTGCTAAATCCTTGTTATTTGCTAAGGATTGCCTCAAGTTCGATGGATAATTTGAAGTCTATGGATCTCATGGAGAACAAATGGATCCCCATGGGGATGCCAGGATGTGACCAAGAGAAACCATAGAGAGGGTGACACCACCTCCTCCAAAATAAAAAGCGATAAACCCTTGAATCTCCCTTTCCATGCCCACAATAGTGGTTAGTTTCATTGCAAGGTCTGTATGTTTATATACCATCAAAATATCATCAAATCTTGGAACCATGGGTATATAAATGAATTTCAATTAGATATAAAGCCTTGTGCTATGAGATACAACATATATCTATGAATTTACATTTCCCTCCATCAAATACACTACTGATGGTGAAACTTAAACCTTTATCCTAGGATGCTCATCATTCAAGAAGCCATATTCCTTGAGAAATACATTGAAACATCATATGCTAGTCATAGAGATTCCCACCAATTTCATGCAATGACATTCTTGCCAAAAGTCTGAGGCAATCATGAAATAAATCATTAAGGATGTGAAGCAGACTCACGAAAGGATGACTGATTAATATTTATCGATCATTTCTTCTCCTTATCACGCATAACACAATTGTAGCAGGTCAATAAATCATGCACATACTAAATTCAAGAGATGAAATTCATGTAGGTGGATCCCACACAGGGAATACCTATGTGTAGCTCTCATGGGACATCACTTAAGGTCATTTTGAATGAACGGCGAGGGAAGGGGCAAGCCCTACAAGCTAGAATTTTATGGGCATCAGAGAGCAGGACATTGGAGTAGAGTGGTCATTTAGAGAGAATTGAAAAGTAGATGGAGGTCTACATGAAGGTCCCCACAACATGGTATTGCGTAAACAAGGTGATACCAACCTTCATTCATTCTTTACCATTCCCACGTTGTCTTACATCCTCAACATATGATCACATTCTCTTTAAGAATTGAAGGTAGTGAATGGTATAACTCATAGATTTGAGATTGAACATGAGGCAATCCTAGAAGAATTGTATTTTATCATCCCTCCCTCCTTTATAAGTTGTTCGCTCTCATGAGATAGCTCCAATCAACTTGGGATCTTAATGATCAACTACAATGCCAACTAACATCTTTCAACAAAATGATTGCTATATTCTCAAAGTGGCCCGCACACCCATCATTCTACTATAGCTTCAATGTTTGTAAAACACTTGCCCATGCTCAAACTGATTGAAGTCCATAGGAAGATGGATGGTCTCGCTCTATTGAAGAAATTAGAACTGTGGGTGGTGACTCGAGGAAGTCGTTAAAATGGCATTGAAGATATCAAACTCCACATGATTGAAGTTTGTCGATGGAGATCATCCTAAGCTAGGCCAAAATGGCGGCCAAGAAGCTTGACGAACCTGCACACTCATCTTGAATGGAGAACAACTTTATTCTTGTTACTTTGGTATGTGTAGTCTACGACCTCCTCTTTTTCTTTTGCGACTTGCTTTTTCTAAGGATTTAATTTATGAAAGAAAAGGTTCCATACCGCATTGGTCTACCTATTAAATGCATATTCTTGTTGTTGTAATGATTTAAATTAGATCCATGCATCATACCCTAAAGTACATAGTTGATAAGATTACTATGTAGATGGAACCAAGGGGAAGAGATGAATGACTGTCATAGAGCCCTTCGACAAATAAAATCTCTAAAGGATAGGAATGGAATATTTGACCATCGATAAACTAACCATTCATTCATATGTTAAGAATGCATCTTGAATTTAATTCATTTGCACAATGGTTAGTAAGGAGGATTATAGGGCTTTGTCATTTAACTAGCCTTTGAGAGGTTGAATATTACTACAATCTTATGGTGGGCATCTAACTAATTTATCATTGAATACTCTGATGTCTTGTTGGGTCATCAACCCTTCTGAGTGAAAGTGCCCTTAATGACAAGATATCCACAAGGGAAGATTCTAAATGAGGCATGCGAGTGAAGATGGTAGGGTGGTCATTAGGATGGAAGACAAAGTGATGAACCTAGCAATGAAGAAGCTCGTCATCATTAGTGGTAAAGGAGTTGTTTTCCAAACAATGAACAAGGTTGTAGAGCCCACAAAAGAGGCCTTTGTCAACTATGGGTAGAGGAGCGTGGGGGCCATCATGGGAAGGCCATTTGAGAGAGTGACATAAGATAAGTAGAGGCCCGCATAGCATAACCCATAATGAATATTTTCATTGGTGCCACCCTTAGACACCATCACTTGTAAAGTGCAAAGATCTAATGTATGGTGTCATCCCCCTTCTAGTGCCAGATCTTACATTGTTCTTTATGGGTCAGTATTTGGAATAAACCAATGTGAGGCAACACATAAGTTTCTCAAATATTCTAAATTAATTTTTATATTAAATATGCATAGACCCGCGTCTCATGCCAATCTTCCGAAGTCATTATAATTTTGAGATCATTATCTCATCAATGTGCATGTGTTGTTGAGAAGACAACAATAAGGGTAGTGGGATCCACATAGATGGTGTATGTATGATGAGGTGTGGGAAAAGGCATGCAAGTTGTTGGCTTTGGACCACCATAGAGGAAACTGCATTACATAGATAACCACCCGAGTTATGGACCCCGCAAGGTGGACAACTGTTGGTGCCAATTCTAAATATCATAACTTGAGAAATGAAAAGCTCTGTTGCACATAATGAAGGACTCGTTCCACTAAGATCAACATCTAGGAATTTGACACTACTAATCGTGAAAACAACTATGAAGTTTAGAACAATATGGGTGGACTATACGGGTAAGCCGTGTATGAGCGTCATTTTGGAATGGCAGAATGGTGGATGCCAACCACATTGGGAACCTGCAAGAGGAAGGAAAACCCACCGATGAGCTTTAACCTAAGATGTAATTTGTAGCCCTAGGGTTTCATTATTAGGAAAATGCATATGCGGAGTCCGCACCATGGGGCGGCATAAGAGCTTAACCATTTAGACAATGGAAATTGAATGAAGGTAATCCATGCACAAAGACCCACAAATGTTTTGGACTTAGACTATTTTGAAGTGCATCAGGTTTTCCTTGGAAATGGAAATGATGGGGCAAAAACACCAACAGTGAGGTCTACCATGCGGGTGGAAGTAAAGGGCCGACCACTACGAAAGTGATGAGATGGGAACATAAATCTACATAGGATGACCTACAACTGTGGGTCTGCAATACATGAAGGATGTTGCGACAAGGATGAATGTGGGGCCCACCATATGGGCAGATGCCAATGCTTGGCTGCAGGTGAGTAGTGGAGCACAACAACGAATGACAAGAGGAAACCCGTGAATGCGGGTCTATAAGGATCAACAAATGTCCGATGAAAAGCTAAGGGAAGCCCGCAGGAGCCAGTCCATGAAGGAAAATGACTTAGTGCAACTTAGCTAGGTGAACTTGGTTGAAGGTATTTTAATCATTTTAAGGTTCATGATAAACTTAGGCCTGGAAATAGGGGTGTGCAACATGAGACGAGAGAAAATCAACCTATCGAGAGCAAAAATGACCCATTAGGAGCAAAAAGAGGGGGGTCCCTTCCTTCGGTGAGGCATGTGTGCAAAATATGCACAACAATAAATTTCATGGGAATTTCTAAAGTTGAGATAAAAACAAGGCCTTCCATTCCTGACAATTTGTGTAGCTGGAAAATATTCAATGATGATGAAGATATTTTTAGATTTTTGAATTGTGCTAATGAATATGAAGGTCAAGAGATTGACTTTGGTGGATTGGTTGAGAATATTGATGGGAAGGACATGGTTTTTGGGAAAGAGATCATCTAGTTAAAAATAAATAAAATCCCCAAAGGCCTTGTAGCTCTCGAAAGGGTTTTTGATAGTTAGGATAAAATTAAGGTCAAAGCAACTGTTGCTCACTTGGAAGACCTAGAGGAAGTAAATTTGGGGACTGAAAACTCCCCCATGAAATTTTACGTAGGAAAGAAGATGAAGCTAAAGATAAAATCAATACTAATTTAATTGCTCTAGAAAATAGATGCATGTCTTTTCTTGGTCATATGATGACCTAAAAGCTTACAAAGAGGAATTATTTCAGTATGAGATTCCTCTGAAGGAGAATGCTAAACCTTTTAGGAAAAATAAAAGATTAATTAATCCTACTTTAGCTCCCAAGATTCAAGAGGATTTGGAAAAGTTAAGATATGATGGAATTATAAAACCCATTAGACACTCTTCATGGGTATCCAATCTGGTACTAGTAAGGAAAAATAGGATTGTGTGTTGATTTCATCAACCTAAATACATCTTCATTAAAGGACAGTTATACATTGCCAAACATGGAAGCCATGTTATACAAGGTAACTGGTTGTGAACTACTATCAATGATGGATGGTTTTTTAGGCTATAATCAAGTAAAGGTAAAGGAGTCTGAGTAGTATAAGACTAAATTCACTACTCCTAGGGGCACCTATGTTTATGTCAGAATTCCTTTTGGATTAACAAATGCAGGTCCCACTTTTCAAAGAGCTATGGATGTAGCTTTCTTAGATTTTATTTATTTATTTATGGTTGTGTATCAAGATTACTTCACCACTTACTCTAAAAAGGAAGAAGATCAGTGTATGCATCTAGAGAAGGTCTTTCTCAAGTCACTTGAATATGGGATATCCCTTAATCCAGAGAAATGTGATTTTGGGGTAATTGAGGGAAATATTTTGGGACATATTATTTCTAAAGATGGGGTAATAATAGAACCTGGAAGAATAGTAGCTATAGATAAAATCCCTCAACCAAAAATAATCAAGAGCATTCAATCATTTTTTGGACAAATAAATTTTTTAAGAAGATTTGTGACTAATTTTGTAGAAATCACAAGACCTATTTCCAAGATGTTGAAGAAGGAAGAGAAGGTCCTTTTGAGTGAGGAGCCTAGTCAAGCATTCAAAAGGATTAAACAAGATATCAAAGAGGCTCTAATCTTAAAGTCCCCAAACTTCTCTATGCCAATGCACATTTTTTCTTTATCTTCCTTTCATACTATTGATGTTGTATTGTTATAGAAAAATGAAGAGGGCTTTGAACAACCTATTGCATTTTTCAGTAAGTTCTTACAAGTTGTAGAGTTGAAATACGATATGACTAAGAAACAAGCATATGCTCTGATTAAAGTTGTGAAGAGCTTTAGGGCTTACTTAAAAGGAGCCACCATCATAGAATTTGTACCAAGTGTTGTTGTGAAAGAGATTTTCACCCAACAGGAAACTACGGGAAAAAGATGTAGATGGATCAACAGGATCTAAGAATTTAATATTGATGTTCAAATCACCAAATTAGTAAGAGGTTAGGGCCTCACTAAATTGATGACATAAGCTAATTTGGAGGCAAATCAGATCAATGGAACATAAGTGATTGATGTTGCACCTATATGTGATATGCAAATATGCGGGTGGTATAGAAGAATTATCTAGTACTTATAGACTTTGCAATGTCCTACAAGAATGACTGAAAATGAAAAAAGGACATTAAATTTGCATGCCATTAAATATTTAATTATTGGTAATGAGCTATGGTAGAGAAACCTAGATGGTGTATTTCTTAAAATCTATGGATGGGAAGCAGGCACTAGAACTCTTACAGGAGATGCACAATGGGGTGTGTGGTGGTCATTACATGGAAAAGACAACAACCCACAAGGTTTTAAGAGAAGTATTTTTGTGGCCTATTGTCTTCAAGGATGCTCATAATTTTTTTAAATCTTGTGATGCTTTTCAAAGGTTTTCTATAAATCTGAAGTTTTCAAGAAATTTACTTCTTAGGCTTGTGAGAGTTTAAGCCACTTTCCAACAATGTGGGATCGATTTCATTGGAGAAATACTAGAAAAATCTAGTGGAGGCCACTCATGAATCCTTCTTGCCACTAATTATTTCACAAAATGGGTAGAGGAAATACCCACAAAGAAGGAAACAAGCAAGGCGGTGGTCGATTTCATATTAAATAACATTCTCATTAGGTTTATAGTTTATGAGAAAATTGTCTCAGCTAATGTTATGTGTTTTAGGTTTGATGAATTCAAAGAATCTAGTGATAAATGTGGAATACAAGTTTCTTATTCTTTTCCTTACCATCCTCAAGGAAACATTCAAGCTGAGTCTAGCAATAAGAGCTTAAAGAAAATCATCAAGAGAGTGATGGAGAAGAACAAAAAGGCTTCAGACTCCAAACTAAAATTGGTCCTTTGGGTAAATAGAGTGACAGCGAAAAAGGCTACTATTTATTCACCATTTGGCCTAGTATATAGTCTAGATTCTAGATTGCCACATAATAACCTCCTAAAGATGTATAAGTTCATACAAGAATATGAGCAAGAAATATGTGATGATATGCAACACATAATCAAAAATCTGGTGCAATTGGATGAAACAAGGACAAAGGCTTAAGGTAAAATTATTAATATGTAGTTGCAAGTTAAGCATCTATATGACAAGAGAGCTACTCCCAAATTTTTTGAGGTGAATAGTATGGTGTTAGCCTAGATTGTGAGAGCTCAAGAAAAGGGTAAGCATGGAAAGTTTGAAGCATTATGGATGGGTCCTTATCTGATAGCTAGTGCACATGAGGAGGATTCATATTTTCTCCATAGCTTAACTGGTGAACTTTTTGAACTTCTAGTATATGGTCAATTCTTAAAACCATACTTATCCTAAGTATGTTGTTATTCCATTTACACTATAGATTTTGCAAATTTTGTGTATAGGTGTGTTTGTTTTTGTTGTGTCATATTTGGTTTTACTACCTAGTCTGGGTAGTTCCTTATTTTTCTACTCCCTTGTGTTTTGACTTGTTTTCTTCAACCATAGATTTTAGGATCTTGCCATGCCTACAAGAGACATTGTTTCCCAATCAGAGCCACTGATGGAACCCCTAAAAAAATTATGTTTCATTTCCAAAATATTGATGAGTTTAAAGAATTGTGGTTTTGTTTCCTGCTACCATATAAGGGGTTTTTGGTTTATCTAAGTCTCATTTGAAAAACCCTTGGAGTTTTTATTTTTGGCTCACTTTTATTTTTTAGTTGAATCCCTATGTTATTCATCAATCATTTAAGTCATGAATCTTTACATTGAATCTTGTTGAGTGACTGCCCCCCTAGTCTTTTTTTACTAGTTACTCCTGATTAGATCATTATTTTGAAGTATTCCTAAGTCGGGCTGAAAATTTCCCACTAAAAATATTAAGTCTCTTATATCCTAGGTGTGGCTTCATCAACCTAGGTAGGTTCCTTTTAGGGTTAATATTTTTTGAAATGTACAGGAATAAGAACCCTCAAATGCAGTTCGATCAATGCAAAAAATCTAAATTGTTGCCTGCATGTCTGTTCCATTTTTGTCTCTCATTTTTTTTTATCTATGCAGGCTCATAGGTGAGGGCCATGTGTCCCTAATGATTAGTGGTTCAGAAATCATTAATAAAGCATTCAGTTGATCTATTAAAGAGGATAAATAAGATGGTTGCATTTGGATCGTTCCTTGCATTCCCATTTTCGTTCCTTGATTATTAAAATAATCACAGAGCTAGTGAGCGATTGCCACTTGTCTTCACTAATGATAGGCTCGAGGGTTTGTATTGCTAAATTTTAACTAAATCAATGGTTGATGGTGGGTGATGAAGATTAATCTTGATCACTCCCCACCATCCCATATGGACCCCATTCTTCTTGCCATTTTCCTGATGGGAAAGAGGATGACTATCGCGTGGGGTAATCTTGAGGACGTGGAGGCATAGATATGTGGGAAAAATGTTTACTTGAAATCTCAACATGGGACATGGAGAGTAAATTTTGTATTACTAATATGCATATATTACATGTGCTTAAAAAGTATTTTAATCTAAGTCATTGATGTTGTATGAAGGACAAAGTTTCTATTAGTTTAGGAGTGTGTATGATGAGGCCATGAAATATGCTCTTAGCCTCTTCCTTTCCTCCTTTTGATGAAATTTTCACACGAGTTATGGCTCATGGGGGTGAGGGAAAAAGGACACATGGATCATGGCTATAAAGACAAAGAGGTGGTGGAGCTCACATACTACAAACAAGTGCTTCCATGTGGCCTCACATCATTTGGAAAGTGTTGCAGCTATGCATAGTCATATATTTTATAATAACTTTATCAAATCTAGATCGTGAATCAATTAACTCTCCAAAAGAATTAACAGTTGGCACTCAAAACTTAGTTGAAGTCAATCAATTTGTTCTGGTTTGTATGAGTGAACCTTAATAACTAAAAGGACATTGAGCTACCAAAGTAAGGAATTGCATAATTATCAATGTTTAATGTAAAGGCATAATTCAACATTAAAGTGTACTTAATACACTCAAGGAGTTCATTCTTGGTTTCTCAACATTTTCTCACGTCGGTACTGAGTTTATCAACCTACGAGAAAAATAGTAAATCAAATATTTCTTTTCTTCTAGCATTGTTGATAAGTTGTGAATGTTCATAAAAATAAAATTTGTTAATTTTGCATTTTACATAATTCATGCAAAACCCTTAGAAAAGTTGTAGGCTTTGCTTATTTAAACCGAAAAACCCTGCCTTGTTGTGCTTCATGCATTATGGCTCATAAGGTAGAAGTATCTTTATCTAAAGTGGACTCTTCCACTCCCAAAATACTTCTAAATAAAGACCTTATGGATAGATTACCACACTCCACTAGTGACAAACCTAAAGGCCAATTGATTAACATAGGCCCTCAAATAGAAAATTGATTGTTCGATAGAAGAGTTTCTATCAAGGATGCTAAATTACCTTATATGGGATAGGAACTATTTTATGCTTAGTTCAAAGATAGAAATATGGCTATCCCAGTAGGAAACCCTTAGAACTATGACCTTGGAATGTTAATTGTGCCAATGTCTATATGGATGTTGACTTTCTTATGATAATAGCTATTAATTATGACCCCATCATGAGAACTATCAGAACCTATGATGGAAAATAAATGGTTAAGATCACTAGGGAGGAATTGGGTCTTCTTTTCAAGCTTACTGAATGGAGTGATGAAATGAATAAGATAAATGAGGATGCTCTTAGGTAGGAGTATGAAAAAACCAAGTTTTCATTAAGAGTCCACAAATTACCAAGATTTTTAGCAGAGGTTGTAGGATAGAAGATTGTAATAGGATCACATGGTAAGGAGCCTTTCCATGTTAACTATTTTTTTCCTTATTTCAAAAGGACTTTCTATTCCATTTTCCAAATAATTGGATATGATCCTATCTCTAGAATTCCAATTGCATGGATTTATATGGCTTCCCATATCCAAGATCCCCAACATTGTGCATTGTATGATTATGTAGGATTTATTTATTAAATATTGTATGAGAGATTGGTAAGATTAAAAAAAGGTGAATTTGGAGTAAGATGCAGTTGGTACTCACTACTAATGCATATGTTTTTGTACAAGGGTGCAATTTACTTTGGATAAAATATTGATTTGGAAAGGAAAATGGGTGACTTGGATCTTCACGTGCAATGTTGGACCACAATATTGGACAAAGATGATAGGACATATGATTATGTCACATTATAGAATTTTTTTTCTTCTAAACTAAAGAAGTTTTTGATTGTGAAGTTGCCTAGAGTTCCCATTGCTCTACATGATTTCTTGAGACCCAAGGAAAGAATTCCTGAGATAGGAGTTGATCATAATTGGGGAAATGTTATCTCACTCCCTTATTACACTATCTTAGGAGTATACGGTTCCAAATTAGCACCTCACTTGTTGGCAAGGTTTGTGCTAGAGAGAATTGGTTTCCTTGAGTTTATATGGAAACTAGGAAATGTTTAAAATGAGCATTTTTTGAACAGGTAAAAGGAACTTTCTTTCCTTCATACAAATATTTTTGTGATTTTGTAATGACCAAAGGAGGTTGGAATAAAATCCTTGAATTACTCAAAATATACCACATGTAGAGGATAGTTGAGAGGTTTGGATATGATCCTAAAGGTTTTATGGCTTGGTTGAATGAGAGAAACAAGAGTTACAAGTATTGTCACATTTTTTTAGTATCCAAAAGATGTAATAAGAAATATATCAAACACTATTGAACAAGAAAAGAGGTTAGCAATGTGGATTGCATTCAATAAGATACAAAGGAAAATAAAGAAGGAAGTACCTGATTTCAAGGTCCTCCCATAGGTTGAGGATACAATACAAAAGGTGGAGCATGGAACATGGAATTTTTATTTAATAATAGGCCACCTTGAAACTAAAGGGGTAGTTAGTAAAGATAAAGGGAAGGCTCCAATTGTAGAGGAATAGAGTGGATGAGGAATCCCTACTATAAGAGTCTACATCACAAGCCCCTAAGGAACCAATAATAAAGTTTTTTATAAGGAAAAAGAGTAAGTAAAATAAATATGATCGAATTCTAACCTCATATTTTGTAAATCCCTCACATGATCAATGGGATCTATTTTCCCATTATACCTATCAAACTTTGGGATTTCACAATTTTTTGGAAAAGGAATCATGCTAAGACTCCTATCAAATGGATATGGGAAAATATCCTCCAAAACATATTTCTTTGTTGTACCTCCTTGTATTTCCTTTATTTTCCCTTTTAATTCTCTTATTTGTTGAGTAAGAGCACTAAAATCATTAAGGGGGGCCTCAAGATCCTCTCTAATCCATTTCGTGTCAAAATCAATAGGTAACTTCGCTCCTTGATTAGCCAATGAAAGGAAATATCTTTCCTTGTTTCATTCCAAAAATCTATCCATGAGAGTATGTAATTCAGGATCCTATTCTACTTCTTGAAGCATTTCTTTTGTTATCTCCTCATTATTCAGATTATTCCCAATGCGAAGTTTGTGAAAAGGATTTTATTCTTTATCACCATTATTGTTTTTATCACCCATGTTGCTTAATGTAATTTACCTCATGTCTCCTTCTATGTGCTTTTGAGATCTTGTGACAACATGCATAAGCTTTTGCCAAATTTTCATTAACTTTGATCAGAAAATGAAATAGTGCATTTTTGATGGATATCTAAGTCAGAATAGAATGAAGATTCTATTGATGTGACTTATGAAATTTCTAATCTTTAGCTCATGATTCCCTGATTGAAAGGATGATAATCTTGTTTGCGGGAATTAACATAAAAATAAAAAATAAAGATGTTGTTGCAATTTGTGAGGTTTGATCATATTTTTGTAAAAATAAGGATTTTTGATAAATGCCTAATGTTTTTAAGCTCTCTATTGTAAAACTTGATTGGGACGAGTAGAATACAAAATTGTTGGTTGGGAAATGAAAGATGAATGAATAGGCTGACTGTGATTATTCCTTTGAGAAAGAGCTCTTATTTGAAAGGAAGCTCATGAATATAATGGTTCTAAGGAAAAATCATCAGTGAAACCTCTAACAAAGTCATGATATCGATGAATAAAAGTTTTGTGTTCAAACAAAACTTTTTGACTTTGGTATAAAAAAAAATCTCCTTTTAAATAACCTCTTATAACTGAGAGACTTCTTTGGCTTCTTAATAGTCCCCTCTAGGGACTTCTTGGAAAAATTTGCAGACTTCCAGACCCTAAGCATAGAAAAAGACTAGACTAATTGGAAGATTTTTTGGGTGTCAAAAAATTACCTAGGTTCGGAACACAAATGCGCTAATTTTTTTAGCATATGCACTAAACTATCCAATCTTGCACTGGAGTGTTGCAGGTATGTTCTAAAACAGAGCATGGATGTGCTAAAATAGAGCATAGATGCACTAAATAAAGCATGAATGCATTGAAACAAAGCACAAATGTGCTAAAAATACCATAAATGCGCTAAAAAAACGCATAAATGCATTGAAACAGAGAAAAGATGTGCTAAAACAAAGTACAAATGTGCTAAAACAGACTAGGTATGCGCTAAACTATCTAATTACTGCACTAAGACAGACATGTTTTGATAGTTTGATGTTTTTGGATGATCTTTATCTGATTTAAATTTAGGAAAACATGGCATACAGTGGAAAAAATTGTTTGCAAATCTTAAAATCTAAACAAAGAGTATGTTCTTGAGGTTTTCATGGGTATTGAACAAAATAAACACTTCAAACATACTCACTCTTATTTGTCAAAAAGGTCATCATAGCAACCACAACCCACATCTTAAAATTCCGTCGACTCACATAGCCATGACACCCCCTAAAGGGTGCCCATTTTTTTGTCTTTTCTAAGTACATACTCAAGGTTAGTTTTCTCGATCCCTTAAGTAAAAAATATGTGGCAATTATATGGTGAGTGTCTTGGGGGTAGATTCTTCCCTCCCCTTGCACTGTGATTAATATGATGTTTGGATATTGACACAGTTGGCTTTCTACACTATGGTTTGCAGTAAAGGTATTCGTTCAGCATGGCAATAGATAAAATCCCTCAAGAGATCTCTCAATCTTTAGAACAAATATTTTGGGGATTGTTATCTTGCTCACTTCCATTGAATATGGGTTTCCACAAAATTCACTTTTGATTAGAGTGGGTCGGAAAACATAGCTTTGGTTGTTCCCACTTAGGTCATTCCTGTAGAGTGAGTACTTTTTTCCACTACGGTAGGCCTTCTAAAGTATTTACTAAAACATGAAATGAAAGAAATGAAAAAGGTAAGTATGATGTTTTGGTCACCCAGTAAAGGGGAGAGCATAAACCTATTACCCAACAATCACAACAAACAAATGGTTTACTTTTAAATCCAAATGAAAATTTTCTACACTAAGTGAAGATGTTGCTTCACAACAAACATTGGATTCATTTTAACCAAGCTAAAATAACATTTGGTGACTATCCTAGGATTGATTAATTCCAGATTTAAGTGTCTATCCTAGGATTGGTTCATTTTTTACTTAATGCAGAAAATAAAAATCTTTGTTTGCGGATGGCGTCGGAATCAAGATTTATTTTTACACACCCTATATGCTCTAAAAGAACTAGAAAATGCACTAAAATAGTTAACAAATGCACTAAATGAGAAAATAGGGATGTGCCAAAACAGTCAGTAAATGCGCTCAAATAGGTTGTCAATGTGCTAAATAATTCCTCGTATGCAACAAAACATAGCTCATATGCGCTAAACCGTGACTCATATGCGCTAAAATGCAGCTCCAGTCTATCACCTGTTAGAAAATATGCAATAAAAAGATTAAAAATGGGACAAGGCCCCACAGTGGGCATCAAAAATGTGTGTGAGAATATGTGGAACAATTAGAAAGATAAACCAACACACCAATTAAACATTAAATCAAAGGAAACTAATTCAAAAGATAAAATAAACTCTAAATAATAACAGCTCCTTCAAAAGCGTTCCATTGTCCTCTATCTCCAAGGATCTATTGTAAGTTGCTAGCTCTTAGTTGGTGTATGCAACAACTTTGGCAGAATGACAACTTAGGAGAATGAGATTATGCAACATGCATGTCCATTGCTAAATGATTTAAGCTATAATATGAACTTGAATTGTTATGCTTAAAATGTTGATTCAAATGCAACTATAGTAATCATGCTAAATTCACAAAATCTACTCTCCAAAGGGCTGTATTTATAGATTTTTGAAGGCAAGAATCTAGTTGGAAAAGATCAATGGTCAAAATCAAACCTGTCAAGTTGAATGGTGAGAGATTCTGGAAGTTGAGAGAAAGGTGGAAGGTTGAGAGAAAGATGGAGAATGTTTTCAACCCACAAAACCATCCTCATTTGAAAATGGAGACAAACCTGCCATTTGTCTTTTCATTTATGAAAATTGGTTGAAAGTTGAAGATAATTCCTAATTAAATAAATAAATTTATTTATTTACATGTGACTTGGATTGTAGAAGTTTCCATAATTAAATAATTAATATTTAATTATGTCAAAGATGAAAAAGGTGTGTAATTAAATATTTACAATATTTAATTTAAATGTGAAGTGAAGGATGAATTAGAAGAATATTCCATTATTTGAATTTAAAAATTCAAACTTAGAATAAAATGATAATTAATATAAATAAATTATGAAATTTATTTAATTTAATTAAGAGGAAGAATTAGAAAAATGAGCAATATAAATAAATAATTATATTTATTTATATGTTGATGACTTTAGAATATTAATTAAATAATTCATATTTAATTAATTAATAGGTTTGATTAACTGTGACCATTTTTAGATGTATACAGGAAGGATGCATCCTAGAAATGTTGTTATCAGATGATGATGAGATTTTTTGGATGATAAGATATTGACACTTTGAGTTGATCAACTTGTTTACTTACTGACCTAGACTTGAGACTTGGATGATTGAGCTTTCACTTTAAAACCTGCTAGACTTGCTTCTGACTAACTTACCAAAGGATGAAAAGAGACGATGATTTATTATGAGCAGATGATTATTGTGGGTGAAAGAGAGATGAGACGGATGTACCATTTTGGGTTTTTTCAAATATTTGGAATTTTTTAAAGTTTTTTTAAATGTTTTAAGGTTCTTTTGATTTTCAGATTTTTTAATTTTTTTTTTGGATTTTCTGAGATTTATGACCAAGAGACTAACTTAAAGACCTATCCTAGGGGTCTCAGGAGCTGATCAATAGATTATCCTTGCCTACATTATATATATGTAGAGACCACATAGTTCGACTGAAAAATAAATCGATTACCAATGACATGGACACATAGATTGCCCGATTATTTGTGACTGATTCTTAAAGGATTGACCTAGGGTGTCTCGGGGGATGATCATAGATCAATCTTGCCTATGTTCAAGCTAAAAGATGACGTAGTTTAGTTGGATGACTCTATTTTTTATTTTTCATATTTTTGACATGTTTTGATTTTTGGTATGATTTGGATGTTTTTGGATTTTTTGAAGGATTTTTTGAATGTTTTTTGATTTTTTATTTTATGATTTTTTTTGGATTTTTGATGGATTTTAAGGAATATCACAAGAATACACACAAATCAAATATGATGTAAGTACAGGAACATGCCCCCAATGTGATGTGATAGACTACTTTGATACAGGCATGACAAAGTGACCTTAGGAATATGCCAAGTAGTACTAGGATGGATCATGATATGAACACAAGATCAAGCTATGGTACGAACCTGGATGGATGGATGGAAGGATCAATGATGGAATCTAATGGATAAATGGTAAGGTGTGTAATGTAGATAAATCCATGAAGATCCTAGTGGATGGATAGTGCTTTATTTATGCTTGGAATTTGTTTTCCAGGTTTTCACCAAGGTACTTGCCCAAAGTGCCACCGAAGTGGTTTTCACTAGAGGAAGATTTTTTTCTTTATTGTTTTCAATCCTTTTTCTATTTTTTTTGGATTTTTATATTTTTATATTTTTTTGTCATCACCAAGATGCCTGTTTACCAGGTTTTCATTAGGGTGACTATTTTTTCAAGACATTATCTAATTTTTTAATTTTTTGGTTCTATACCTTGAAATATTTTAGGCATAATTTTTTTTGAGATGGGAGTTCTTCATGGGCTCTTGTAGAGGTTTTCCTTTCGATGTTGATAACTGATATACCCCTGACTTGTAGCTTGTTGTGATGATGAAAGGTCCCAACTAGTTGGGTTCAAATTTTCCCTTGCTATTCGGATTTGACATGTTTTTTTCATTCTCCATTAGTACTAGCTCGCCGACTTCAAAGGTTTGCCTCCTGATTTTCTTGTTGTAACTGTATTTCAGGTGATTCTAATATACTTCTAAGTGATTTAGGGAATCCATGCACCGTTCATCTAGTAACCCCAGCTTGTTTAGCCTTGAAACTTGATATTTCTCATTTGTAATGAGATTTTGCAAAGATATCCTCAAGGATGGGAGCTCAATCTCAATTGGAAGGATACATTTTGATCCGTAGACCATGGAGAATGGGGTGACACCTATTGTTGTGTGGATGTTGGTGCGGTAGGCCCATAAGGAGGGATTTAGCTACACATGCCAATCACAACTAGCATCATTGACTATTTTTTTAAGGATTTTTAGAATGGTTTTGTTGGTGGCTTCTTCTTGGCCATTTCCTTGGGGGTAATACAGAGTGGAAAAGCGATGTTGGATGTTGAATTTTTCACATAAGTCATGAACGTCTTGATTTCTAAAAGGTGTCCTTTTATCTGAAATAATGGCTGGAGGGAGACCATATCAGTAAATAAGGTAGCTTGAGATGAACTTGGATATCTTCTTTCCAATTATGTAGGTCATGGGAATGGCTTTGACCCACTTTGTAAAGTACTATGTGGCAGTGATGATGAATTTTTGGCCATTGGATGAGGTGGGGGTAATTTTTTCAATGAGATCGAGCCCCCATTGTGAAAAGGGCTAGGGTGTAACAATGAGATGAACCTCCTGAGCTGGTGCATGGATGAGGTCCCCATCTTGCTGACACTACAAACATCTTCTGAAAAATTCATGTGCTTCTCTTTCCATAGTGGGCCAATAGTATCCAGTCCTCAACAACTTCTTAGCAGAGTCATACTGCTCAAGTGCGATCCACAAATTATATTGTGTACTTTGATTAAAGCATTCAGGGCTTCCTCAATATTTTGGCAATACAACAGGGTTCCTTTGATGCTCCTATAATAGAGGTTTTCTCCTACGATGGCAAATCGGGTTGACCTCTTGATGAAGGATCGTTTAAGGTTCGGGGTTATATCAACAACAAGACTCCTATTCTCAAGTAGGTGTAAATTTCATGATACCAAGGATCACCAAGACCGACGATTTCACACACAAATTCAGACTATGGTACCTTGAATGCTGGTATGAGAAGCTACTCTACAAGGAATTCTTGCTTTGGGATGTTGAGCAGTATTTCCAAGAGTGATCCAATTGTAGCCATTGTGTCTATTTCTCTGTTGTTTTCTCTAGGTAACTGTTCAAATGTGATATAAATGAATGACTCTTTGAGGCTTTCCACCAGCTTATTGTATGGAGTCATCTTATCATCCTTCATCTGATGTTCATTTTTTACTTGATTGATTATGAGCTAAGAGTCTCCATATAACTTTAGAGTCATAATTTTCAATTGTATTGCAATCCTTAAGCCTATGATGAGAGCCTCAAACTCTTCTATGTTATTTGTGCATGAGAATGACAACTTGTAAGATTTGGGTATGTAGTCTCCTTAGGGAGTTATGAAGAAATTTCTTGCTCCTGACTCGTGTTGAGTGTAAGATCCATCAAAATACATCTTCTTGTGGTTTGCTACACTTAGGCTGAAAATTGACTTGTTAGGGAATTATGAGAAAAGTGGGTTTTCTATGTATATAGGTTCCTCTGCTATTTGATCTACAATCACTTGTCCCTTGATGGACTTGCGCTCCACATATTCAATGCCGTGTTTTGTCAATATCATGACCCACTTAGCTTTTTGTCTTGTGAGAGTGGCTTTGGAGAGTAGGTACTTGAGAATATCTATCTTAGTGATTAGCTTGATCTAATAAGCCATCATGTAGTGTCTGAAATTTTGAGCTGAAAATACAACTGCTAGACAAGATTTTTCAATAGGTGTATAGTTTAGCTCATTTCCTACTATGGTCCTACTGATATAGTATATTTATCTCTCTCTTCCATTTTCATCATGTTGAGCTAAGAGAGCGTCGAGAGCTGTCATTTTTTCTAAAATGTATGGGATCAGTGGTTTTACTAGAATTGGCGGCATCAGAACTAGTGACATGAGTAAGTATTCTTTTATTTTGTTAAATTCCTAATCGCATTTTTTGTCAAATTTGTATGCTACCCCCTTATGGAGTAGATGATAATATGGGATCTATTTGTTAGCCAGCTGTGCTATGAATCTACAAATGGAATGGAGCCTGCCTTGTAGACCTCTTAGCTACTTTAGTGTCCTAGGTGCTTCCATTTTGAGTATTGCATTGACTTTGGCAAGATCAACCTCAATTCCTCTCATTGACACAATATATCCCAGGAGCTTTCCAGGTTGTACTCCAGAGACACACTTCTTTGGGTTGAGGTGGACCTTGTATTTTTCTAATCTATCAAAAATGGAACTTAGATTTGCTATGTGGTCTTGTCTTTTCCTTGATTTAGCCAATATTTCATCCACTAATCTTCCACTATTTTATGAATCATGTCATGAAATATCAGTGTCATGGATCTTTGATAAGTTGCACCTGCATTCTTTAGCCCAAATGGCATCATGTTCTAGTAGTAGGTTTGCCATGGACATGTGAACATTGTCTTGTGTTGGTCTTCTTTTGCTATCATGATCTGATTATATCCAAAAAAACCATCCATTAGTGATAGCATCTCGTGTTTGGATGTCATATCCACTATCATGTCAATGTTGGGTAGTGGAAAGTCATACTTAGGACATGCTTTGTTTAAGTCTCTGAAATTGGTGCAAATGTGGATGCCCCTAGTTGGTTTTGAAATAGGTGCTAGGTTGGAAACCCATTCTGGATAATCAATTGGGTGGATGAACCCTACATCCAATAGTTTCTTCAATTCCATTTTGACTAGCAAGGCTATTTGGGGATGCATCTTTCTGAGTTTTTGTCTCACAGGTTTTGCTTCAGGATATATAGCCAAGTGATGAACTACTACTTCCGGGTCAAGAACCGACATGTCAGTATAAGTCCATGCAAATTTTACTTTTCTTTCTTTCATGAATTCAACTAAGAGTTCATCTTCTTCTGTTAGGAGTGGTTTAGCATAGAAGGTTATGTGCGATATTGCTTTTATTCCCATATTGTCGAGGTTACATTGTTATGCTAGGACTACTAATTTTTCTTGATGAAGTGTAGTGAGGGGAAGATTGAATCCTTCATCCTCAAGTACCTCAAAGAGGTTTTCACCATTGGATGTGTTCTTTATTTTTACTATTTTAAGGTTAGAGAGTGCCATAGTGTGGTTTTCACTCAAGGACCTTGAGATTGTTCTCATTTTCTCACTTTTGTGACTAAAGGATTCAATCATCTCCTTATAATAGGCATGAGTGTCCAATGTGATGTCAAACCAAGCATTATGATCTCCATATGGTACCGTTTCTAATAAAATCCCATGAATTATGAGAGTTGGTGGTCCAAATCAAAAGACAATGTGCTAATCATAAGTAAGGAATAGTCTTTGAAAAGCATAAGTAGGCTAGTTATGGTATCGTCATCATCAATACTACTACACACATGGGTTATGTCAAAGGTGAAGTTATCTATGACTTGACCTATGGACACGGGTAACTGGAGGGCGGCTATTGATAGCTGAGGGGGAGTCCTGACTGCATTAGCTAGGGGAATTTTTCCATGTATGGTTACACTCGAAGGGGTACACCCAAGGCCAAGGTTTTTTATTCGTTTCTCAAAAATGATGGGCTTCATTCGGCCATTGTTGTTCTTTCCCAAGCTTCCATTTTTGTTATAGCCCATACCGAACATCATCTGCAATCCTTTGCTTCTCTCGTCCATGGGAATATTAGGTGTGGGCCTTTCATCTTGGTATAGTGAGCTTGAAATTTATCTGTCATCCATAGTTTCCCTAATTCGATCCCCCCATCATTGGAATCTAGAAGGGTTGACCCTAAAATTTTGTGAGGGTGCTTCAAATGGTTGAGTTCATCCATGTGTCCTAAGAGATTGAGGTGAATCTGCTATGACAAAATCATTTTTCTTCATCCTATACTCTCCACACACCTTGTCTTGGATCATGAGCTTGATGTCAGATATGTTGGGTATAGAGGATCTCTTTGTCCTAGAGGTGGAGGCGATGTTGGATGAATTTGAGGGGCCTTCACCGTTCTTTGAGACTTGGGGGACTTTATAAAACTTGGCTTCTAGATTCTTGCAGTAGGCGAAAGGTTCAAGATCACCATGAATGGTGACCCCTTCATTTTGGTATGAAGAGTTGACGCATTGGTGGAATTTCGATGCAACTACTTGCATCCCATGGATCCATGGGCACCCAAGGAGGATATTGTAAGGAAGGTCAAGGTTAAGCACTTGATAGGTAGTTTCCATAACAACTAGCCCTACTTGAATAGGGAGTTGAATAGTGCCCTTAGACACTCTTTTTCTTGATCATTGTAAGCCCTGATTGTGATACTTTTACATTTTTCAATGGAATCTTTAGAGATTCCCAGATTATTTATGAGCTTTAGTGAAAAAATGTTGAGGCCTACACCTTTATCCACCCAGACCTTTTGACCTTAATTTTTTGAACCAATACTTCAAGGTGTAATGCATGGTTGTGAGATGGTTGGTAGGGGAAGTCCTGATTGGAAAAGGTGAGGAGATTCAGAGTGTTGATGTTACTGACCAAAGTGGGAATTTATCTGTATCAAGGCTAGAAGAGACAGTGGATGAATCTAATGCTTCCTCAAGTATTTCCCTATGATCAGCTCAAATCTTCAGTAACTCCATGATGGAGATTTGAGCATGGATTCTTTTTAACTGGTCAAGGATGTTGTAACCATCAGTGATGGATTTTTAGCTGGAGGTCTTAGATGGTTGTGATGCCCCAGGAATAGTGACCTTGCCACCATGTGTGGTGACTCCACAATCAGCATTGGCTCCCTTGATGCTAACAACAATGACCAATTCGTCAAGGCATGTGACAACTCCTTCCTATACATGATTCACTTTTCCAAAAATTTTCTTACCATTATCATTTCCTTGATTGTGGTTGGGCATCGGATTCGTGTATGTTTTTAGATCTTGATTGCTAGCTAGTTGCTCAAAATTTATGATTTTATCATCAATGAGATCTTGGATGATATTTTTTAGTTTCATGCAGTTGGTTATCATATGCCCCTTAAGTTTATGATAATCAAAAAGGAAATTTTCATTATACCAGGGTGGCTTCATTTGGAGTTCTTGGTAATTATCATGACTGGGGACCTTGATGAGGTTCTCATTAACCAACTTCTTCATGATGGATTCAATGGAATCTCCAAGGGCTGTGAACTTTTGCTTGGGGGGATACTTGTTTCATGAAGGTGGTCCTCCTTGATTATTGAGATTATTGATTTGATTATGGGGTGGTTTCTAGTTTACTGCATTTCTTTGTGTGTTATTGTGATTATTGTTCTACGGTTGATGATGATGCATTTGATTATTTTTCTTTGGAGCACTAATGATGACCTTAGCATTGACCACTCCATCATTGGTGACATTCATGTTCTTTGCACATGTGCGGGGTTTATCATTGTAGCTGGTGGATGGGTGGCTATCTTGATGTTCGAGATAGGTAGGTGTGCCCCCTTGTGTTATAAGGGCCCTTTTGATGTTGACCGCCTTGGGGATCAATTGGTTGTATGTGGTGATGCATTGCATCTTTAGATAAAATGCCAAGGTCTTGTCTAGATTAGTAATGATGGTGCAAACCTAATTTTCCTCTGGCATAGTCCATTTGGTTCGATTGGCCTTGGATCACCATCATTGTAGGAAGGAGGAAAATTATTCCCCCTTTCCTTGTTTGAGTATCGATAATTCATCCAGACTAACATCTATGCAAATTTTGAATGCATAATTTTGGAGGAATGTATCTTTGATTTCTTGGAATGTTTTGATGCCAGTAGGTAGATGAGAGAACCACTCCATGAGGCACTGACCAAGCTCTGAGGAAAAAACTATATTAGATATGTGTCACTGTATGTGACTTCCATACAATGTACCTAGAATTCCTTGATGTGATCTTTAGGTTTTCTATCCCATGATGTTTGTCAAATTTGGGGATTTGAAATCCCTTTGGGAATGGTACTATTGCTAAGCTCCTGTTGAAAGGATAGGGACATAGATTGTTGGGTGTCCTTGTTGTTTTTACTGATTAAAGATCAAACACTTGCTATGAGAGAATTTTTATTTGTTTTGTTACATCACCTTGTGGATCAGGAGGTGGGGTGAACATGTTTTGAGGTGTTGGATTGACGGGTGGAATGTTGGTGGGAATTTGTTGCAAGCTTTGCTTAGCAAGTAATGTCTATATTTTCTGTTGAGCCAAAGGTGATTTTTGTTGGTCATGGTGTTGTTGTGCCAAAAACACTTGTTGTTGGGCTTTCTATTAAGTTGCTTCTTATTTTATTTAATAATCTTGCAAGGCTTGTTGATACGCTTCTTGCTGGGATGCTTGCAATTGTGTTTTGTATTGTGCTTGTGCTTGCACTTGTTGGGCTAGATATTGGGCTCGGGCTTGAGCATGTGCTTGTTGGACTGCTTGTGTGATTTGAGTAGCTTGTGTGGCTTGTATGGCTTGAGCTGCTTGAATGGATTACACAGCTTGGGTGGCTTGAGCTACTTGAGCAGCTTGAGCTGCTTGTGCAGCTTGGGTGGCTTGAGGGGCTTGAACGTCTTGAGTTGCTTGCACAAATTGCATGGCTTGTTGTTGTTATAATCAAGCTTGGGCTTGAGTATCCAGATGTGCCTATTGTGCTTGTTCTTGATGTGAAGCTTGTTGTGAATCTTATTGGTTTTGAAGGACCTTTTGATGAACAACTTTTCGAGTAGATTGCAACGTGATGGTTAATGAATTTGTCGTGTTGTGTTTTGGTGGTGGTGGCAGTGGATTGGGAAGGGTTTGGACCATTGTGATGAGTGGAACGGTCATGTTGATGATCGGGGTTTCAGTTGTGGATGGTGTGGCTGAGATGCTTGGTCCTTGAGACACTCGAGGAATAGTGGATGTATTGATCATTGGGGTTGCTTGGATGGTTGCCATCCATTGTTGTGATATTGATGGCACAATGGGAGGATTTGTTATGATGCTTTGGTTTGGTTGATTGATGGTGGGTAAGGGGGGAAGACCCAACCCAAGTGATGATGTAGATGTGAGTAGTAGAAGTGGAAATTCTTGAAAGATGGGTAGTACATACCCTTGTAGTGATGATGATGGGTCAAAGATTCCCCTGGCTCCAAACAATTCACCTTCTCCTTGTGAGATAGGAAGAGAGGTTTGTGTGTCTAGAGGATAAATTGGTGTTGCATGATAAGAGGTCAGATTGGTAGAATCATGGAATGTAAGTTTGTAATGGATTTATCCAGATGGATTGATTCGATGTGGTGTTTGCATCCAACTCTAAGTTGCTCACAAGGGGATGTTCTTGGAGTTCACAAAGCAATGACCTTCCCTTGTTAACAATTGATGGAGTTGAAGCGATAGATGATATGATTTGTGGGATGTCTTGAGTGATTCTTTGAAGCGAAAGTGTCGATGAGGTTTAGGGCATGATCCCAAGAGGTCTTTCCATAATATTTATTAGGTCAAAGTCAGAAGGGAGTTTAGCCCTCAAGCATGTATTGGGAGGGATATAACCTCATAATACCATTGGAAATTTGATTATTTTTGGAATTTTTCACCATCTCTAGAATTTCTTCTTGTTTCATCCCTAATACATTGTTAGTGATGTCCTCTACTTAACCATCTTCTTGAGGATTTTGCGATGATAGAGGGAAATTTCTTGGAGGATTTCTTGATCCAACATGATTTATTTTGGGAGGAGTTTGACTTAGATCACTTGAATTTGATGTTTCCTTGGTGATTTCCATATTCTTCCCGTGTTGAGATCTTGTTTGCACCATAAAATAGAGATCAATTAATCTAACTTTAGCTACAAAAAGAGAAGAACTAGGATAAATTGAGGATCAAAGTGATGATAAAAATTAAATATGGATGATATGGATGATGAAAAATCTTGAAGAACCTTGAGGGAAATGATAAACTTTAGGGCTTGATTTGATTTTATTTTGATTGATTTGGATAATGAACTTATAAAATCTAGGAGGGTGTGTTATCCTAGAGTAAAATTTTGCACAAGAGGATAATTTGACTAAGTGTGTTAAGTCAATCAATGTGATTTTGGATAATGAACTCCTAGACCCCAAGATGTTGGATTTTATCAAGAGGTAAATTTGTTCACAAGGATTGCTAATTTGGTCAAATATGTGGAGAAGGATTCATCTACACATATCTAACCAAACAAGATGATTTTGATTTTTCCTAGAAGTTTAGCATAAATGATGTTTTCAAAGTTTCCAAGAGTTTTTTGGTGAGATTTGATTTGAATTCAATGGTTGAGTGATGGGTGAGAGTGATGATTTTGATCCTAGACTTGACCTCGATAAAACTCCTTCTTACAAGGCCTCGATTTTGAAGAACATGCCATACTTCCTATGTGATGAAAGAAAATGTTTGAAAGAGATTAGGATTTTTTTGATAATAAAACTCATACAAGTTAGGGTTGTTTCTTGAAGCTTGCTTGTATAATTTGTAAGCCAACCTTTCTCTTACCTCGTGAATCCTTGAAAGAAATGCTTCACGGGATTTTGGACTAAGACTTTTGAACCTTGGTTTCTAGATTTTGATTTTGTAGGAAATCATTTGAAAGAGCATATGTGTGGGGTTCAATTGTTATTTATTTTTCTTAATGAGTTATTTTAACTACAAAAAATTTCTTGATTAAAATTTCAAACTAAATCTCTATCTCAATTCCTTTTCATTCCACAAGGTCCCTTATGTGAAAATCGAGGTTTCAAGAGCATAGTTTCCTAGGTTGACTTTAGAGAGAGAGAATTGTGATTAAGTCCAAATACTTAGAAGCCTCTAAGGATGAAATCCCTAGGGCAAGCAAGAGAACTTGAATTCGTCAAAGGTATTTGCTTCCTCCAAAGGGTTTGAAATTTTGAAGATCTTGTGAATGTTTGTTTTCAAATGTTTTAAGACCCAAGCAAGGTGATTTTGATTCTAGGAACATGTACAATCCTAGGATGAAGAGACAATATTTGTTGGGTTCCCACTTGGATAAATCTAGCTGCACATATTTAGTCTGGATGATTAGATACAAGACCACATAGGCTCCCCCTTAGAGTGTACTCACTTCTAAGGTTAGCCAAGCATCAGTACCCATGAAACTCACACGGCATAATTTTCATCTCTACAAGAGAACCACATGTTATGTGGGGAAGCTTCAAAGGACATGACCTTTTGCACCAACAAATAGTTAAGGATTCTAGCCTTTTCTAAACAAGGGTTTTAATGCAGGCATTACGTTTTTGGGGGACCATCCATGCAAAGAGAGACCATTTTTTTCCTTCTCATTCGAATAATCCTCGTGATTCTCAAACTTTCCTCAAGAATCCACACTTATATACCGGTTGGAAATCGCTTGGATTTAGCATGTTCCCAGTTGGGTCATTCCTTGGGTGATTAATTTTTCCCACCATTCAGGCCCTCTAACATAAACAAAAGTGAGCAAACATATCCCGTAGTTTGATCAACCATCGTTAAAAAACAAAGGTAGAAGAATCATAATATGTCGTACTCACACTTGCAAGATTGGTTCAAAATTTTAATCCCAAATGAAATGTGAAGGAAATCACTTACACAATTTAGGATCACCAAAAAGACTTTTTATTTAATATTGCTATAAAGCGCAAGAGAAGTGCATACATCCTTTTAGTGATATTACTCTGGGTAAGTAATTACAAAACAAAGAAGCACTTCTTCATTTTAAGTCCACAAAGCAGTGATTTGATTCCTTTTAGTGAACCAAAATGAAGTATGGAATTTGCCTTGTTCAATTGTTAATCCTCAACCAAATCTAGTGAGTTTGTTCTTAATTTGATTTTAACACTTTGTTGCAAAATGGAAAGATTTTGTGATGTTCTTTTTAGTACCCAAAAGAAACTTTAGTGAACCTAAAAGCATAAAGGCAATCAAATCCTTAGGAAGGGAGTATAAGTTCTCCCAAAGTGTCTAAAAATACTTAATACAACAAGACAATAAATGTCATTGTGAAATATTATTCTTTGATCCCCCCCTTGCTTGAACCTACAAAACTGATTAGAACCAAGAAATACAAAGACAAAAAAATAGGTTAGGAGTCAAAAAGTCAGCAACAAAAAGTACATCTCAAAAAAAATCAAATTTGACCCTTTTACTTCACCCTAGTGGCATATTTTGTGGGTGCGATAGAGTTTAGAAACTCCGGGGGTGCAATATAGAGCTGCTAATTTCTGAGAGCAGTGCTATGTAGTGAAATATTGACAATGATTGCGACTCTGTTTTACCAGCAGTGCAGTTTGGAATTAGGAAAGTCCACGGCCGAGTTTAAATTTAAAAATTTTAGCCGGGAAATCAGAAGTAGCGGAGTTGAGAAATTCAAGCAGTGCAATATAGCGCCACTTGAGAGTCAGCGGTTGAGTTTCCTAGAACGTACAAAAAAGAACAAAAAACACAATTTTTTCTAGAAAAACATGATTAAAACTTGAGATAAGCCCTCCTTCTAGTGCCAAAATGTGAACCCAAATCCTAGACCTACACAAACATGAGAAACAAACACATAGTTAGATCAAATATTAGTGAAAATCAAGATTCCCCATGAAATTCATCTACAATGCTCAAAAATAAGAAAAATGAAGAACAAAACATGGAAAGAAAATGAAATCCTAATTAAGCATGCAAATCCTCAATCCCATGGGGGAATTGGTGCCAATTATGTGTATAAATTGGCCCTTTACCAACTCCTTTGTAAGCTCTTTGATTATTTGATGATGGTGGAAGCTCCTTGATGAAATTTTGGCATAACCTAGCTATGAAACCATAAAATGATGAATACTTGATATGAAATGGATAAAATTAGCTCTCAATGTGAGGAGAGTAACTTTTTTCTAAGTTGTGGATCCAAAATACAAAGGAAATCCTTTTATTTATAGAAGAACAAGATGGAATAATGAGAAAAAAGGATGAATGTGGGATCATTCAATATCCAATGGCCAAGTGCCACTTGTCAAGATTTGAATGGAGGAAGCTTGAGAACATTTTGATAAATGTGCACAATAAATGATATTAGGTGGAATCTCAAATTTATGAAATGACATGCAAGGGGGAAAAAAGAATGAAATAAATGCCACTTGGCTCAATGCACAAGGACATGTAAGAGGAATGAATATCTTGTTGGAAGGACAAATCCAATCGGAGGGATTTTCAAATTTGGAGGAATATTCCTAAAAGATGCCAAGTTGGAAGAAAATAGGGATTTAATAAATATATTAATTGTATTTTCATGTGCAAGTGGAAAAATCTAGAGAAATTAAGTGAGTGGGATTAAATTAACCAAGATTTAGTTAATTTAATAGGAGATTAGTTTATGTGACTATTTGATTTAGATTTTGCGATTTTATTTAAATCAAAGTTGAGAAGAAAATGGTTTAGGCTTTTAATTAAGAAGTATTTTGATTTATTTGACTAAAAGGGAGTGATGTTATATCAAATTAAATAAGGTTTAATTTATTTAATTTAGCAGGATGACTTTAGAGATTTTAATTAAATAAATGAATTGTTCAATTAAATAGAGATGTAGGGTTAATTAAATTAAATTGATTAATTTAATCAACAGGGAAGAATGAATTAATAAGATAAATAATGATTTATTCAATTAAGGGATGAAAGGTGATGGAAATCTAAGAAGATGATTTGGGATGAAACGATGTTAGTAATCAAGATCAAGTGTGTCGATACATTTTCCATGTATACACTACCATTTATCATATTTCAGCCATTGAAGTACACACAAGTGACATTGAGATCAATAAAATACCAGACCTTGTTGCAACCAACCATCCAATAAATGATGTCAACATCCTCTTTGATCGAGTTCATAATATCCAACAAGCCATGGTTGCAACAGATAATCAAGTTAATGTGATCAAAATCAATAGAAAATAAGACAGTGTGCCCGTAAATGTGACCATAATGGCACAAACCAAATATGTTTGAAAAGGTAGCACTTCCAAAACACCCACTGCTCCATATCATCAATACAACAGTTTTGATCAACCCCAAAATATTCCTGCACAAATATCAATATTGGAGCTCCTTCACATATCACTCGCTCGCAAAGAGATCTTGGAAAAGGCCCTAGTCAATAAAATAGTACAAAACAATTTGGAAGTCTGCACTTTCCAAGCCATGGTGGGACATTTAGTTGCTCCTCATTGCTTATCCTTTTCAAAAAATGATGATGTATCCCTCACCCACCCTCCTAATGCAACACTCCATATCAAGATCTTAATCCATAAAATTTGTGTCAAGTGCGTCCTCATAGAAGGGGGAGCCGATCTTAATATATGCACTTTGAAGCTTTTTTGTGCACTAGGGTTCTCTAAAAGTGAAATAGATGCAAGGAAAAATATCGCCATCAAAGCATATGATGATGAGGAAAGAGATTCAAAGGGATTAATTGTACTACCAATTCAAGTAGGGCCAATTCAAAAAGATGTGGTTTGCCAAGTTTTAGATAAATATTTGACATATAATATACTCGTGGGTCATCCTTGGATACATGAAATGCAGGTTGTGCCTTCAATATACCATCAATGTTTGAAATTTCCTTGCAACGAGCAAGAGATTACCATCCTCGCTGATTCCAATAGTCCCCAACATTGTAACACCCTGAAAGCAGTCTAGGATGTATTTGTACCTCATAAATGAGAAGCTCTTGATTCCACCCCTGACACTTCCAAATATCCAAGTCAAGCCAATCCATTGTCAAAATTTGTAGCCACATCCTCCAATGAAGAAAGCCAACCAAATTCCTTGTCTGAACAACTCGAGAAAAAGGAAGACCCTAGCCCCTTTGCATCTATCAACCCTAAAGCCTAGCTTAATAATTTGGCCAAATAGTTTGAGAAGAAATTCTAAGTCAAAGACAAAGGTGTAGGTGAATACTCAATTGAACAATCCCTTTGCCTCTCACAATTAATTTCACCAAAATCCCATGGTCAACCATCAACCTCATCACAATCATTCTAGCATCCAGTCACCCTTTTTGATGGTTGATTCATAAAAGTAAGAACACAAGAAGAGGAATATGATGACAAATATATCCAAAATTGGCTCTACAAAGATGAAACTAATTCTCAAGCGGCAATGGCTAATGTAAAAACCACACAGTATGGAAAAGGATTCTCAATTTTGGAAAAATTGGCTATGAGGGACAAGGACCTATTAGCAAAATGAAATAAGGTATTGTACAAATCATCCAACCCAATATAAAATATCCAAAAGAAAAAATAGGGTTAGTATATAAAGAGAATCAAAAGGAAAAAGAAATAAAGGAGGAACTGAAGCAGAAGTTTATTGAACAGATCTTACAACTCCAAGCAAGTGATCACTATGAAACTAATTCCAATAACTATGAGTGGGATTCACTCTCAGAAGAGTCTTTTCATGACAAGGACATTGATGTGGTACACAAGTATACCCCTACACTTGATTAGGTAAAAAGCTCGGGGTTACGACCACTTGAATTAGGATCACAAAATATCAATGTCTCGAGTGAAGATGATCAAACTCCTAGCGAGACAGATCACTCAGAAGAGAGTGACATCATAGACCTTGAACTTTCCATAGTATTTTTTGATGACAATGTCACCATTAGGACCCTTATAACCTCTTACTTGAACCCATCTGACAATCCCCTACCATTGGTACATCTTGAACTCATAGATTGGGACCAAACTGAACCCATTGATATCCCCACCTTTTCAAATGATGAGGTTGTCACCAACTTCCTCTGCATTGCTAATCTTGAAATAGTTTCCACCATTGAATTTCATAATTAAGCTTCTAGATAGGAGAGTGCCAAATTTCTTAGCTACAAAATGAGTGAAACAAAAGAAGGATCTGATGGTGAAAACCATTCCATGGCAATATTAGATAAAGAAAGAATAAAAATAAAGAGCGCGTCTGACAGTGAAAACCTCTTTGAGATGCTGAAGGATGGGAAATTTTACACTCTTCCCAAGAACTTACAAGAAATATCCAAAGTCCTAATTGAGCCAACACAGTCTATCAATGTTGGCAATGCAGAAGTAGTGAAAACTCTCCATCTAGCATAATCATTGACAGAACAAGAAAATCCTAACTTTATCAAGTTCTTTGAAGAGTAGAAAGTCAAATTTTCTTGGTCATATGAAGATATGCCAATGATAGACCTAGATCTCATCATGCATCACTTATCCCTCCCTTCAGGAGTTAAACCAATCAAACAAAAGTTGGGAAAAATGTATCCCCACATTTCCCTATTGGTAAAGGTGAAACTAAAGAAGTTATTGGATGTAGGATTCATTAGACCCATTGATTATGTAGAGTGGATATCCAACATCATAAATATTTCAAAGCTTGATGGAAGCATACAGATTTTTATAGACTTCAGAGAATTCAACAAGGCTTTCTCAAAAGATGATTTCCCCTTACCAAACATTGATATGATTGTATACTTAACAACAATTCATGGCATGTTGTCACTCATGGATGAATTTTACGACTATAATAAAATCAAGATAGCACCTGAAGATTAGGATAAGACAACTTTCACTTGCCCATGGGGAACCTTCTACTAGAACATCATGCCCTTTGGATTGAAGAATGTAGGGTCCACATACCAAAGAGCCATGGCAACCATTTTTCATGATATGATGCATACCTTCATGGAAGATTATGTCAATGACTTATTGGGAAAATATTTCACTAGAGAAGGAAATTTGGAGATATTAGACATACTATTCACTTGACTAGAGAAGTTCAACATTCACCTAAATCCAAAAAAATGTGTGTTTGGGGTAACATCAACCAAGCTACTAGGATATATAGTATCAAAAAAATGTATTAATGTAGCCCTGAAAAATTGAAATCTATCATGGAAATGTGGCCTCCAAAGAATATCAATCAGTTAAGGTCCCTTCAAGGCATATTTTAGTCAGTCAAAAGATTCATATCACAACTGGTTGATAAAACTCATCCTTTTACCCACTTGTTACACAATAATATTTCCTTTCAATGGGACAAGAAATGTGAGGCAAATTTCAATCAACCAAAGCAATACCTAATGAGTCCACCTATCCTAGTACCACCAATAGGAGGAAAGCCTCTCTTATTATACATATCCACAACTTAATGGTCATTCCTAGCTTTGTTAGCACAAGAAGATTCAACATGAAAGGAAAGAGAGGTCTATTATATCAGTAAAACTCTAAATGGTTATGAAATCAACTATACATCCATTGAGAAATATTGTCTAGTAGTTATTCGCTACCCAAAAATTGCTACACTATATGTTGACTCATATAGTCAAACTCATAGCCAAGGTAGATCCACTAAAATATCTCCTTAGCAAAGAAAATATGACAGGAAGGTTAGCTAAATGGGTAATGATACTCAATGAGTTTGACATCCACTATGTTGACAAAAAAGAAATCAAAGGACAAGTTATTTCTGACCAACTGGATGATGCATCGATTCATGACAATCACCCACTACACGTGGAATTTATAGATGTTGATATCTTCATTGTAACAACAAAGCAGTGTATATTGTATTTTGATGGCTCATATACTCAACATGGATCAGGAGCCAAAATTCTATTCATCACTCCCCAAGGGCACACCATTCTGAAATCATACTGATTGATGTTTCCTTGCACCAACAACATGGAAAAATATGAAGCACTTATCATTGGAATCAAGACAGTTGTAGAATGGAAAATTACAAAACTACAAGTCTATGGGGATTCTCAACTAGTCATTAATCAGGTCAATAATAATTACCAAATAAAGGATGACAAACTGATACCCTATAAAAGGATGATTGATGACTTCAAGAAATATTGTGTTGACATTAAATTTTCCCAAATTCCAAGGATTAACAACAAGGCAGCTGATGTTATGGCTACCATTGCTTCTTTACTCCAAACTCCAAAAAATCGAAGCTATTATGAGTTCATGGTGGAACAATTGTTTACCCCTGCTTATAATGATCCTGAGTCCTGACTCATATGCCACCTAATTGATGTCAATACCTCAATCTACAAGAAGATCTATACTTACCTAAAAGATAGTATCCTTCCTCTTGATCTCTCTCGAAACCCAAAATGAAATTTCATCTGCCAAGCTGCCCATCATACCCTTATAGAAAATGTACTTTACCAATGAGGTTTTGATGGAAATCTCAAAGATTTATAGAACACAACGAGTCTAAAATGTATTTACAAGAAGTCCATGAAGGTATCTACAACACTCATTCAAGTGGTATAACCCTTGCTAATAAACACCATTTGGGGTATTACTGGACAATTATGGAGAGAGAGTCATTCCAATTTGTCAAAAGATATCAGAAATTTCAGATCCATGATAATCTTATCCATGCACCAACACAAGAGTTGCAGCCCTTCGCATCAATATGGACATTTTTTTAGTGGGTTTTGGATCTTGGAGGTAAAATTCACCCACCTTCATCTAATGGACATAATTTCATCATTACAGCCACAAAGTATTTTACAAAGTGGGTTGAAGTTGTGCCTCTAACCACCATCATAGGAAATAAGATCTCATCATTCATCCTAAACTACATCATGTGTAGGTATGGTATCCCTCAGTCCATTGTCACTGACAATGGAAGACCTTTCAAGAATCAGGATGTGCAAGAACTTTGTGAAAGGTTCCATGTTCAACATCAATTTTCTTTGCCATATTCCCCTCAAGGAAATGTCCAAGTAGAGGACTCAAACAAAACTATCTTGAAAATCTTAAAGAAAATTGTCAACACTGCTGGACGCGACTGGCATATTCAACTAAACCGTACTTTGTGGGCTTATCGTACAAGCATCCAAAAACCAACAAGAGCCACACCATATGCACTTGTCTATGGATCTGAAGTTATATTTCTTATAGAAGTTGAAATACCATCCCTTCGTGTGTCCTTGAAAGTTTTTATTTAAGATGAAGATTACTACATGTCTAGACTACAAGAGTTGGAATTGTTAGATGAACATTGTTAGCTTGCAGTGGATCACTTAAAAGTGTATCAATAGATAATGTCCAAAGGCTACAATCAGAAGATCAAACCAAGGACATTTCAGGTAGATGCTTGTGTTATATTGTACTATCAAATCTCAATGAAATTTATATGGAAGTTGTACTCAGGTCATCATGATCTAATTATACCATCGATTTTTGTACTAACTTTCAACATAAGAAAATGCTCAATGATGATAATAAGCATACTGAATCTGATGGAAACATTGCATAGATAGGATTCAATTCATGTTAGTTCTACATTTTCATTATAGATTTTTCCAAGGTTGGCAACTCTCAACATGATTTTATCTCTCACTACAAGATTGAGTATACTTGACATAACAAAAATCATTTGTTTGCATTGGCATTTTCATATCATATCAATAAAAAGAATCATCATAAATCCATCCATACATCTATCATTATCATATTAGGCATTAGGAATTTATAGTATCCACTATCACAAACCATCCATGCATTCATTCATTATAATATTTTTATCATGAAAAATTCCAAAAATAAAGAATTTTCCACAACACCATCATCATTCATAATCCATTATCATACATCGAGGTCATAATAAATTCATTCTTTCATTCACAAATAATCCATCCATATATGCATTCATCATAATAATCATTAATAATAATATCATAATCCATTCATCATAATAATTCATTTCACATTTATGCATTTAGGTGATATATTTCCATTAGAAAATACAAAAAATAAAGAAAAGTGCATTGCATTCCATTAACATAATGGCATTTTCCGCATAATCATACATCAAGAAATAACATAAATTCATTTATATATTTGAATTCATCATACATCCATGCATTGTCATTCATATCCATCATATCCACAAGCAAGTCATTCATTCATCATACATGTAGAATTCATATCCACAAGCAAGTCATTCATTCATCATACATGTAGAATTCATTAAATCATTCATATCCATGCATTCAATCATATATTTTCATTACATAATAAACCATTTCTGCATTCATTTATCGATCCATATCATTGATATATCTATGTGAAAAATACAAAAATATAATGCATCTCATATCATTTGCATAACTGCATCCATATAAGGCATCATCATAAATTCATTATTCATCAACACTTAAAATTGTAACATCATCATTGCATTAATAAATCCATACAAAGAACATGGAATAATCAATAAAATATCACATTGCATCACATATAGAAAATAAAATAAATCTATTTATCATAAATATCCATAATAAAAGAATAAACAACATATAGATCACTAAAAATCACCATTGCATATCATATATAACCTCAAAATAAAATGTCAAGCGTATAAATTATATCAAATGGGAAGAGATATATCATCAAAAATGGAAAGATCATCATAGGATCCTGAAATAAACCAGTGTATACATCATTGTGTCAATATTTCCATAAAAAAATACAATCAGGTATGACCACGAGGTCCTATGATACTACACTCAAAGGTCGCACACCTCTTTGATCCTCCCACACCTCCTACCCCTGATGGCCCTACTCCTGGACCTTTTCCTAGTGGAACTCCACCTGGTGGCCCCCCTAGGAGTGGTTGTGTAACTCCACTACTAGTAGTCTTGGACTGACTCTGCCCAGATCAAGAATGAGCATAGCTCACTCTCTGCTCAGTTGGCACTTCCTCGTGGCATATTCCCTTGTAATATTCCACCTCCTACGTAGACTCACGCAACTCTCAAACCAGATCACTTGTGTCGGCACCCTCAACTATTCTCTGTATCCTATCAACCACTACCACTACCTACTCCCCTTGTCGTCGGGTTTCATCTCTCTCTGTTGTGAGGGTGGAAACCTATGAATTCAATGCTTGTACCTACCCTTGCAAGGTTTGAACCTATACCTACAAACCAACTATCTATGTCTATTGTCTCTGGGAGGGAATCCTAAGTATAATTGACTGTTATTCTCTAGGTGATGACCTCCCCTCCTTGGTATGGACCCAAAATCTAGCACCTCTCTCTCACCCCCTTCACCTCCAACATCTCCCCCTCTGTCAACCCCATCATCACCACCATCATCACCCTCCTCTTCCATCTCCCCTCCACTATACTCCATGCCTTACCCTCCTCCCAACCTCCAAAATGGATGTAGTCTCATTGGGACTCGATATAAGAGGGAACAAATGTGTATATAAGAAATGTGCATAGTTTGTTGTCATATGTGCATCGACAACCTCTCGATGGTACTACCACAATACTGGCTCATAACCACAATACTCAACACAAGATGCATCATAGTCTAGTGTAGGCCCCCACTCTGGAATGGCCTATCTCTGTTTGGCATAGTGCACCACTCCTTTCAGCATACCTTGTACTCTATCATACAACTTTTATACTCAGCCAAAGAGAAATATCTCAATAATATACCAAGTCTTTTCGATCAGGTATCTCGTAAAAAATAAATATGGCATCTTTGTATCATCCTCTACCCATACCTCACAATCAAGGTACAATCACCATATAACTTTGTCCATAAGATCAAGGACCCTCTACCAATACTCTAACTTGCCTAGGTTATGCTAGACAAGTGGCCATGTATGTCCAAACACATAGGGTCTCCCTGCTAGTTGATCCCTCCTAGCCACTAGTTGTGTCACTGCAATATGCTCCTAGGCCCAGAGCTATAACAATGTGCATCCTACTACAAGACTACTAGATTGAAGATACATGGCCTGATGAAGATCATGGTACAAATGTTCAAGCATGCATGAACCCCAAGCATATCTAGTCCCATGGGAAATCATACTCTCCAAAACCCAACCCCAACCAATAGAGAAGCCCTTCAACCTATGGTCGAGGTAGAGAAAACCACCAATAAATCCTACTAGAACACATGGCAAGGGCTGATGGGTAGAAATCAAATCCCACCAGGAAATCTCATATCCGCCAAGTTGATCATCATGAAGGATCTGGTAGATAGACTTAGTCCCCCCTGCTCCTCATGGTCATAAATCACCAAGTCCCCGATGAATGGTATCTATAAAATCTAGTAGATGTCCTCAGGGGTAACTATAATCTCACCAGTCACCAAATGGAAGTTTTTTGGTCATTATGTCACCACTTTGCAAGTGACATCAATAGCCCTCGATTAATCTAGTATTGGGGCATGCCAATCAATGAAGTCAGTTCACACTGGTCAATAGTAGCCAAGTCTATCGGGGTCAACCGTGGGATCATGTGCCACGTCTGAGGAAAGCACTCTTAAACTTGTAATAATCCTAAGCCACCCTCCTATGATCAAATCAACATATCAAGTCAGTACATCAATCAAATCAGCCTATCAATCAACATATCAATTAATCAAATCAGCTCACATGAGATTTTGATCAAATATCAAGGAGCACCAATCCTATCATCGACTCTCATTTTTCATGAGATCAATCAACATCAATCAAACTATCTTTGACTTGCATTTATCATGAGGTCAATCAATCAATCATCCTTAGCTATCCTATCATCGATCCTTGCTTATCATTAGAATGATCATCAACCTATCAATTAACATCGCCCTATCATCGGCTGATGTGATCATCAACCATCAAAAACTAGGAGGAATCATTCAAAATCATCATTTTTGGATCAATGCACTGAAATAGGGTTTATATGTGCTAATCTACCAGATGTGCTAGAAAATTTCCCATATGTGCTAAATAAACTACCCTATCTACAATTCTATCCTCTCTATGCGCTAGAATTCCTATGCGCTATTTCAGAAACCTAATGCACTAAAGTGGCAACGTGATGTGCTAATCTACCTACAGGCCTAAAATCTAACCCTATGTTCTATTATAGTTTCCATATGTGTTGTATCGAGTACCCTATGCACTAAAATTCTACCCCTATGTGCTAAAATGTGTTGAAAACTGAGTTTTTACAAAGGGAAAAAGTGGGAAAATTTGAATTCAAAATTGAAAAAAGGAAGTTCTTGAGGTACGTATCGGAGGTCCATATGCAACTAGACACTAGTGGTGGTGAACTCACTCAAATCTGTGGGTGTGGCACAAAATCCTATCCATGTTGGCTATTTTTAGTCTCTCAATTTTCACAATGCAAAGTTACAAATGAGCTTCTTTTCACCCATTTTGACCTTTTAAGGGGTAATTAAGGGCTACTTTTGGTGGCATTTATTTAATTTTTGAAAATGGGTATTTTTAATCAGCTAATCAACAATGTGGTAGGACTATCATCATTTTCGTGTGATAAATTAGGTTACCATCATCAAATTCTAAGATTATCTGAATATCATTGAAAAATTATTTAATCATCAAAATTTTCAAAAAATTCAAAAATCCCTGATTTATTTCCTGAGGGGGCATCCATTCATCATCACTGCAAAAAGATCAGTGTCTGGAGCATGTCAAAAAAATTATCATCATGGTTTGAAAATTTATTCTTTGAAGCAATGCAAATGTGCACATCACTTCAAAGAGGGGCAAAATGTATGCACGCAAAAATGACCTAGAGCACAATTAATTAAAATACTTGTTATTTAATTAGTAAATTCTAGTTCTTCTACTAGTATAAATAAATTGATAAATTTATTTATATGGTTCATTCCCTTAATTCCTCTTTTTCAAAAATCACTTTCTTTTTAAATTAATTAAATGCACAAATTTAAATAATTTGTCATTTAGTTGATTTCCCTCCATTTAAATTTGAATTTTTAATTCAAATTTAGCACATATCTCCAAATTTATTCTAACCACCTCCAACTCATCCTCCACCTCATCATATGCCACACAATTTTATTTATTCCTTATTTTTAAATTGGGAATATTCTCTCCAACCTCCCAACCTCCTAACTTCCTGGGAGACACATGGTTCCTTATATTAAATGATGCTCTTGGACACTTGGAAGATCAGCTCTTCCAAATGGAGCAGCCTCCATGAATTCTTCTAGCCTCTTTGTGCTCCATCGTTGATGCCTCAAGATCACGATCTCAACCGTCCATCTTTGCCACCTCAACCCTAGCTTGGAAAAATCTATAAATAGAAGGAATTTCTACAACTTTTCATATATAGAATTGAATTACAAACTTATGCTACAAAAATCTTAGTCCAATTTGAGAGCATTGTGAGAGCATTGTAGTGAGCATTTAGCATTTTAGTTTATTTAGGGTTATCATAGCAATTTCAATATTAGTATCTTAGTTATTGCATCTTTTATACAACATTAGCATTAGAATTGCACTATCAATTTTAGCATTATTTGAGTATATCAACACTCCATCATAGATCACTCAACATTTAAGCATAAAAAATACAAAAATATAGTGATGTAGGCATGTAGTTTCCATTGCATAATATCTTCTCATTTCTTAGTTTGTCATCTTTTTAGAATCATGTGCAACATTTAACTAGATCTGAGAGCATGAATTCAAAGGTCCTCAAGACTAGAGAACCATGGAATGATTTGAAAGGATAGCAGTAGAGATTTAATTTAGTTATTTCAATTCTTTTTATGTAATACATTTCATTGATGTGTGTGTTTTATTTTACTAATTAATCTCACCTACACTTTAAAAACAACATAGAGGTAACTCATTTGGATGAAAGACGATATCAATCTTAACTGAATTTATACCTTGAATTAGGGTTTTTACATCATTGTGTTGTGTACTAGGAGGGACCATGACATGTTGTAAAGAATTTTGAAGAATGCTATGATAATTAAGAAAATATTGAATAAGGTCCCATAAAGAAATCTTAGCAAGAGTGTTTTTAGGTTGTTTCATAAGATCATACTCCTTTCCATTGTGCAAAGGAAAATGAGGAGCACTAGGAAAAGTAGGCTGAGGTGATGGTAATAGAGTAGGTATTTTTTTTCATTGTCTATTGTTCCTTGTACTATATGCGTGAGAAATAGTATTATAACTCGGTTGCTAAAAAACATTGTTACTACAATGTTGCCTTGAAAAATTAAAGATAGCCCTTTAATGTAATGGTTTGTTTATAGGTGGTCCAATGATAAGAATGGGTTGGTTATGGACTTGTGGTTTTTGTGAAGGTGGATAGATGGAAAGTTGAGGTGTGATTGCATTAACTTCCTTTTATTTAGGTTTAACATGATAGGCCAGAATGGATGAACCTTGTGAGTTCAAATTCTCAAGGGCTTCATCTAACATGTGAAATTCATCACTACTAAAGGGCTTGAAGGATATGCTAACTTGTAAAAAGAGATCTAACATGATCAAATGACTATGCTTTCTCCAAGGTTTATTATTTAGTTTAAGGAGTTTTGTTTTATGTTTTGGGATAGTTTATGGTTTCCATTTTTTGAAAAATGAAAAATAATCTATCTAAATTACACAATGATGTAAAAAGTAAAGAAAATGACCACAGATCTGAAATAATCTAATACTGAAATAGAGAATAAATTTTTCAATTTTCCTCAATATTTTAGCATAAGAACAACTTTCTTTAGTGTTGGAAACAAATTGTTTCAAGATGTTGAATTGCATATTTAATAGCAGAATCATAAAGTAGAAAGAAAGAAAAAAGTGCACACAAAAACTATTTAGGACACCTGTACAGGGATAGATTCAATCAAGGTTGAATGGGTCCTCACATAAAGGTTTCAAAAATTAAAATATGAACTTTTAGGTCACTGTTTAGGTTCTCTATTTCAAGTTTCAAAATTTGTTCTTTGTGACTGGTTTTCAAAATTTTAATATGTAAATGTAAATACAATAAATGATAAAAAGATCATAAAGATGACAAATTTTTGAATGCAATTTTGACCAAATTTTTGAATCTAAAATATTTGAAACACACTAATATGCAACTACTATGCAAAATCAATGTAATATGTATGCAATATTTTTTGGATTTTTGAGATTTTAAATAATACATGCAATTTTAGAAACTTAAATATAATGAAAAATAATGCAATTGTGAAACCCTAAATCAAATGCAATACAAACTAGTGCAAATCCTAGATCTAGGGTTTTGAAGGACTACCAAATTAGAAAGCTTATAATGCAAGAACATCAAGCTCACCATAATGAAATGATGGGAAATGGGTGAAGATGGTTAAGACCGAAATTGAATATAGATCTAAGAAACCCTCATATTTCCCTAATTTCATTTGGAAAAGAGACCTTCCAAAGGTAGGATTTAATTTCAACCCTTCAATGAGTCAACCCTATTAGAGGATCTACTATTTCCTTTATTATAAACAAATGACAAATATGACTGAAATGCACTTTGGGAGAGATAAAAAAAAAATACTTAATGCACTCAATTTTATGATATAAGACTTGAAATAAAAATTTAAAGGATAAAAAAGCATAAAAAACAACTTTTCGATAGATCTTAGAAGGGTAAAGTAGTGTGTGCCTTGACTAAAAAACTATGTTTTGCACCCTAAAATAGGACCCATTCGCCCTAGGGCGAATGGGTCTTAGTAGCCCTTTCTGAAACTTCAAAATCTAGATTTGTAGCTTTTGTCTATACTTTCTTCCTGTACCTGTTAATATTCACTCTCAAATCTAGACTTGTTACAACTTTGCAAGAGAATGTTTTTTGGTTGGATAGGCATTTTCCTTGTTCAAAACCTAAGTTTGGTAATTACCTTGATAAAATGTTGTAAATCATATAAATGAAAATGTGTAATCCATAACCTTAAGTGCATCTAAGGTTGTTAAGAGATAATATGAAAAGAAACCCTACTTAAGAGCATTAGATCATTATTCCTATATGACAATGACAAATGATAAAGATTCAAATGGGAAGAAGTCCATACAACCTAATAAAATCTAAAATATGACAATACCCATCTTTTGGTGGCTAGTAGAATGAAGATATAAGATGGGATCACTTAGGAAACAAGTCATTAGTTTAGGAAAAATGGCCAAATGCATCTCCCAAACTTAGAATCCAGCATGATCCACCACAGGCATCAACCTTCAATCATAATCAATGCTTGATCAAATCCTTGATAAAATGAGCTTGGAGATCTACAAATAAACAAAAAAAAATTCTCCAAGACTTCCATTTTTCTTTCTTGAATGTTCTTCAAACTTTATTCTTGATCTCTCAAACTCAATCTCTTGCAAAATCTCTCTTCTAGTTTGAAATTGGTGAAAAGGATAGGATTTATATGCTTCTTCTCTAATTTATTGAATATTAGAACCCCATAGCCAAAATTTTAAACTTGAATCTAGAACTTTAAAATATGAGAAAAACCATATTTAAATTTTTATTTTCGATCCTAAAGGGAATCCATTCTCCCAAGGGAAAATGGGTCCTAACCTAAAATCCAAGATCAATGTGTTTCAAGGTTTAAAATTAATTAAATGCATTTATTCAATGCATGTTTTTTATTAGTTAAGCAACATTTATAGGGTGTTTTACCCTTTACATGATGAGATCACAGGGCCAAAAAGGAACAAATTTCAACAAATCATTAAGAAAACAAAATAAAAATAACAAGATAAGGACATAAACACTACACACTAATAGCAGAGACCCAACAAAAACAACTAGCCCAAACCACTTAGTAGACACACCCACCCATTTTTGAATAAGGAGATTTAAAACATCATCCCCTATCTACTTGGGCCTTCTCCATCGGTAGTCCTATCATCCTCCTCCTTGATAACTTTGGAAATTTTGACCATAGATCTGTGAATCATTTTAATAATGAAACGAGGGAACCTATTGAATTTCCTTCTAAGCTTCCCCACCCGCTCATGTAGCTTGTTGATGTCCTCATCCATGTCATTCTACCATTGGTTCATCTCCTCCTTGATATCCCTGGGATCAAAAGAGTGGATAGAGTCATTTTTTAGCATTTTGTTTTTGTCCAAGAAATGGCTAGGTCCCTCCACAAATTCCTCTTCCATCTCCTCAACAGTGTCTTTCTTGCCTTCCTCTTTGTTACCAGTTCTCTCTGATTCACTTGAAGTATCATCCACTGAGACCCCTTTTTTGTTCTTAACTAGTTTTTGGGACCTCTAGACATTAGTTTGTTTATTTCCCATATCCATAGTAGCAACCACAATCATGTCACCTTTGGAGTCTTTTTCCTCAACACTTTTTCCCTCACTGTTAGTGGATGGTAACTCCACCCGACATGCAATGTTTTTCCCCTTTTTCTTAGTCATAGGTCTTCTATCCATCTTGGTTGGTTTTTTATTTACTTCACATAGTCCATCTGAAGCTTTGGACTAGGCCAACCCAACCTCCCCCTTCTTATTTTTTGATGGGGTTTTAGACTTAGGCTCAATAGAGGGTTCATTTTCAGTGAGGGGGATTTTCTCCTAGGACACACTGAAGTAGTAGGGGATAGTTTATCAGAGGCATGTTATTGTAGTGTAGTAAAATTTATCTCTTTACATTTTCACACTTTTTTGGGCCCTCCCTCTAAAATTGGGCTTCTTTATGCCATATTTGGCCTTATTTAATGCATCTTTCTAACGATAATTCTAACATATATCTATTGAATAATTATAATTTAATGATTTTGGATTTTATGGCCCATATTTAGTGATATGGGACTCATATTCCACCTTGGGCATATAGGTCCTACCAAGGTTTTAGGGCCTAGATACAAATTTCACATTAAACTGTCTTTTCTTGAAAAAATGTGTCCCAAACTTAGCCTTATGGGATGCATATGCCCCAACTAGAGTATGATTCCTTCTTAGCTTAGAAATATTTTCAATTCAAATTCTTGGCAAGATTTGATCCTCCTATATCTGATGTTAGCTTGTAGTGTTGTAACTTCAAGAAATTTGGTATAAACAAGTATAAATACAAGATTTTTTCCCTCTTTTTTCACCTAGAAAGATTACAAGTCATCAAGTTATCATCAGATAACTTACAATACCATTCAAAAGCATTCAAGAGTTTATTATCAAGCATTTTGGAACACTATTCAAGATTCAAGCATCATGTCAAAGTCATCATGTATCATGTTTGTTTTTGAGATAACATTTGTGATTTAGGGTTTAATGATTCAAGCAAGCATTCTAGTCAAGATCCACATTCATGCTAGACATTTCATACATGTTTTAAGTATCTTATTCAAGGTTTTGGTGAGTTGTAACTTTTCATATTTCTTCATTCATCATTCCTCCTTTCTATTTAATTTCGTTTCAAGGTTTGATTACCAAAATGTGGTTTGACAAAGGAAAATCCCTATCCACTAACAAAACAACACTTTTCCCTATCTTTGATGTGTGTTTTGCAGATCTAGGTTGAATATCCATTGAAGATCAAGATTGGAGAAAAAAATTCAAGGTTGAAAAGATGTCAAAGTTGTCACCTTACTAGAAAGATCACGAAAAGTAACCTACATATTGTAATTCACTGATTTAAACCCTCAAATTTGGTAGGGAGGAAGACACATGAAATTTTTAGAGGATATAATTTTTTTGGAGAAACCATGATAATGGTACTAAATAACCACTTGTGGCGTATGAGTCACAATATACCTAAGTTCATAAATTTCCAACAGATCCTGATTCAACGGTTCTAGATTCTAGTTTCTGTCAGAAACCCTAATCTGGGACTAAATAACCTAGCTTGGCATATAAGCCCTAGTGTGCATTAAAATCATCATTTTCAATGTTCTAGGACTTTATCCAAGCTTCTTCAGTTTCCAGGTGCACCATTATACTTTCTCAATCTTGTATTCTACATTTTATCTTCATAATTTAGGTCATATAGTTAAGTTTTGCATATCATTTACATTCCTAGTCTTTCCAAGCCCTAGATTAGTGGTGAACCCCTCTTTCTTCTTTAATAATACCCTAGGAGAAACTTTAGTAGATCTCTTTCCCTTATTCCATCCTTGGATTGAGATCTTTGAGGTTTCCTAAACTCCTAAGTTCCTAAGTTCCATCTCCCAAAATATAGAAAACCTATTTTCATTGTTTCATTTTGGTGAACCTTCCATTTAGAACATTTTTTTCTGATTTAGAGTGCAGCATACTCCTATATCTATCTTGCATTAGTTAATTTGCATCTAGGGTTTCTAAATTTTACATTAGTTAATGTGCATATAGGTTTCATTTTTGTATTTTGCATAATTTAATTTCATCTAAAAATTGTAATTGCACCTAGTCTAGACATAATGCAAACTAGAAAACCTAACATTCAATCAAAATGTTCTAAAATTTATGCAAAAACCCTAATCTAGGACTCATATGCCCCTTTGGGTGATTTAGTCTTAGTACAAGTGGTTTTGCCTAATTTTTGGGTTTTTTTGTGTTGACTATTTATCAACATTAAAATCCCTGAAAAAATCAGATTGGGACTCATACACCCCTCTGGGTGATTTAGTCCTATTTCAAAATTTAAATTTCATTTTCCGGCATTAAAAGCTATTTTTCTATGTTTTTTTTTGTTGATGTTAGTTATCTATTTCAGTTTGCAAAATTTCCATTTCATTCCACCTAGCTTAATTTCATTTGAATGCAAATTAGAGCATAGAATTTATCTTTTCTTCATTACACTTATCTTCCATTTATAGATTACCCCTTGCATGAGCTTTACAACTTGGTGTCCTATTGCTAATTCTAAAGTGAGACAAAGTTTGAGACTCATTTCATCTTGTGATAGCACAATTGCCATGGATCTTGAGTTATCTAGATCTTTTACTACTAGTGTTGACACTAATTCATTAGGTATGGACCATACCCTTAAAAAATATTTTCCTTCAAGTAGCTTGACAAGTGTTGAAACAATGGTTGCTAGTATTTTGCAAGAAAACATAATCCAAATCCTTGAAGACTTAACAAACCTACAAAATCAAATAAGTACTAAAAAATTTTCAACCACCGCTATCCCTACCATAGATAACATACATCACATTATTGAAAGTGAAGATGGAGTTGACCTTGTGTGTAACATATTTCAGAGTTTTTGAAAATATCTTACCTCAACCACTAGTTGTGCTTTACCTTCGAACAATGTCCAAATCAAAGGAGGAACTAAAATTACTCTTCCCAGAATGATTGCCTCTATTCCTACCTATACCACCCCTCATGTTACAACAACACAACCTACTAGTAATTTCATTCCTTCCTTGGGTATTTTCGCTAGCATTCCTACTACCTTTGTAGCATCACATTTCATATCTCCTACCACTCTACCTCCCATAAGAATTTCATTCACTGCTCCCTCAACCACATATAAACATACACCATATTCACCTCCATTGCAAAATATAGCCAATGAAACCATCATAAATCAACTTTTTCAAACCATTTCATCCCTTCAAAATCAAGTTTCAACTACAAAATAAAATTAAAATAGCCAACCTACATACTTTGTCAAAAGAAATCCCTTATCCTTGGAGATATGTAGAACGTCAATCCCACAAGTTCTAAAGATTCCTATATTTGAGAAATATAGAGGGAAAGGAGATCCTTCTAACCATGTTTCTACTTATACCACATTATGTAGTGATTTTTTCTTTGAGGATAAACTCCTAGCTTAGCTTTTCCCTAGATCCTTGAAAGATACCACCTAGCTAGTTTTCCTTATTACCAAATAACTCAATTATTTCATTAAATGAACTTTTTGAGGCCTTTATAAACCATTTACAAGTTCATATGACTCCTAAGATGACCTTAGCCGATTTGTTGAGATGTAAGAAAAAATATGGAAAAGTTACTGACTTCATTTCATTCTACCAATCGCTTTATTCCCAAATTGATGTAAAGATTCTCGATCCTCAACTTCAATGGATGTTCATTGAGAAATTTTAAAATAATATACAAGATAATCTTACCATGATAAATTTTCCTTCCTTAGTACACTTGTTTACTACCCTTCATGATTATCAAAACTCAGTTAGTAGTCATGAAACAAAACCCACCTCTAGCTGACTTGAGAAGTCTGAATCTGTAAGTCAAAACAATCACCACCCCTTTAGGAAACAGAATAAATGCTTCCTTCAAATTAACCTCCCTCAACCAACTCAACATGTAGATACCCAAGTGGATGCTATAAGGAAGACAACTCCTTTCTCATTTGGGATCCAGCTAGGATATTCACTCCCTTACTCGATACCCTCCATAACACAATGTCACAACTATTAGAACATAAAATGATAACCTTGCCTCCTGTTAAAACTCTCAATCCTAATAAGCCTTTACCTCTTAAATTTTATATTGAATGCTTATGGCCATTATCACTGAAAAATGGACATGATATGAACCATTGTAAGCATCTCAAACATTTCATGCAGGACCTCATTGATTTCGCTCAACTTTCTATTGGAGGTGTTAATGATCAAGGAAATAAATCTATTGCCCCTCCTAATCAAAACCTATAAATCTTTACCAATCCTCGAATCATAATGACAAAATATATACTATGGAACAAGGTCCTATAGATATTTTTGAACAAGATCCTATAAAAAAGGTTTGGTTGCATTGATTGAAACTCGACCTCGTAAGAGCTAAAATAAAAATCCTCTTGATATTTTTTTCTCATCTAAAGATATAATTAAAAATGAACCCGATGGTCCTCTTTACATAGCCATCCAAATCAATGGCAATCCCACTACTAGGATATTAATTGAACCCATTTTTGGATAGAATGTGATCATTGAGGATTTCTTACTTGTGCATGATAAAGATGCATAATATTTTCACTTGCCCTACAATTGGATTGATCACCCTTCCTTTACAAATAAGACCAAAAAAATTAGATGTCTCATTATCCATCATCTCGATGTTAGACCAATTCCATGTGAACCTTGGTTACCCATGGCTGCGCTAAATGGAATCCATCCCATTAAATAAATGTGTAGAGTTTCCCTTTGACAATGAAATATTAACTATGCACCATAATGACTTTAATCCTCTATCTTCTTGTGGGAAATTTTCTTTATATTTCTTTTGGACCTAGCCTATGGACCCTATTAAACCCAATGAGGACTTCTTTTTCAAATCCTATCAAAATTTTAAGGTAAAATGCATGGAAAAACTTGTTGAAATGCACAAGACAACTTAGAGGGGGGTGAAACAATTGTATCTATAGACATGGAAAATATACAATTCGATCTGACACACTTGATCCTAATTACTAACATCATTTCTTCTTGAATCATCCTCTCATCTTATCATCACATGTCATCTCTCAATTAGATAAATCATTATTTATTTAATTAGGCCTTTCTCCTTTGTTGATTAAATTAATCCATTTAATTTAATTAACCCTAAATCCCTCTTTAATTAAATAATTCATCTTATTTGATTAAATCCCTAAAGTCTTCTCATTAAATTGAATAAATTAAAACTTATTTAATTTAATCTAGCACCATCCCCCTTTAGTTAAATAAATCAAAATCTTTATTTAATTAAAGTCTAAATCACTTTCCTCTCAATTCTAATTTAAATCAACTCATAAATTTGAGTCAAAATTGTCAAATCACCTAATCTCTCATTAAATTGATCAAATCTTGATTAATTTAATTTCAATCACTAAAATCCTCTAGAGAATGCAAATTGCACGATAAATCAATTACTTTGATTTATTTAAATTACCTATTTTCTCTCAACATGGAATAAAGGAGGAATTTTCCCTCAAATTTGAATTCAAAATCCAAGTGGATTTGTCTTTCCAACAAAACATTCACTCCTCTTACATGTCCTTTTTCATTGAGCCAAGTGGCATTTATTTCATTGGTTTTTCCCTATCACATGTCATTTCCCCAATTTAAAATTCCACCTAAAGGCATTTATCATGCACATTGAAAAAAATATGCACAACCTTCAACCATTCACATATTGACAAGTGACACTTGGCCATTGGGTGTTGAATGATCCCACATTGCTCAATTTCACTCATTCTTCCAATTTGGAAGCTTATATATGAGAGACTCTTCCTCTCATTCTAACATCCACAATTTGAGTAAACTTACTATAATCAACTTCATCCTCATCCACCAATTTAGAAAAGTTACTCTCTTCACATTGAGAGCTAATTTTGTCCATTTCACATCAAGTGTTCATAACTTTCATAATTTCATAGCTAGGTTATGTCAAAATCTCTTGAAGGAGATTCAATCATCCACAAATTATCAAGATTGCAACAAAGGAGTTGGGAAAGGGCCAATTTCAACATACCAATTGGCACCAATTCCCCCATGGGATCAAGAGTTCGCATGCTTAATTAGGATTGCTTTAGCTTTTCATGTTTTGTTCTTGTTTTTCTTATTTTGAGCATTGTAAATGGATTTCATGGGGAATCCTTTTTTTATCATGCATATGAACTAAATAATGTGTTTGTTTGTTGTGTTTGTGTAGGAATACGATTAGGGTTCACATTTTGGTGCCAGAAGGAGGACTGATTTGGAGAAACTCATCACGTGTTTCCAAAATTCCATGGCTTTTTGACATTTTATTATGCTTATAGGAAACTGCACCACATGCAGTCATGCAGTGCCATATTGCACTGCTTTTAGATAGGCGGTGCTATATTGCACTGCCCTAACCTTAAAATCTGCCACACTTGCTTTCCTACCAAGGAATTTCAAAATTTCAAACTTCGTCGCAGATCTCTTAAACCCAAAAGTGCATTGCATGCTCAAACTACAATACATTTGTGCTCTTTGTCTTCTACAGAACACCGCACTCAGTCGAGGTGCGACATTGTATTGTTCCGTGGGATTTCTAAACTGTGCTGCATTTGCTGACTGATAGTAAAAAATTTAAATTTAATTTTTTCAACATGTGCTTTTTCATTTTGAGCTTTTTGAACTTCTAACTTATTTGTTGTCTTTGTATCTTTTGGTTTTAATCATTTTGTAGGTTAGAGCAAGGAAGAAAGAAAAATGGAAGGTTACATCATGATGTCATTCTCATCCTATACTAAGTGTTTTTTTAACACTATAGTGTTGTTTAACACTTGTAGAGTATTTTTCAATCTCCTTTTAGGAAATTTGTTATCTTTCATGCTTTAGGGAACAATAAATTTTCTTTTGGGCTCTAAAAAGAACAATACAAATTTTCTTTCAAAGTTTGCAAAAAAAAGGCTTAAAAAGAACCTTAGAAACAATTTACTAGAATTTTTTTGAGGTTTAACTATTGAACAATGCAAATTCCACATTTGATTTGGTTCTTTAAAAGGAATTCACTTTTGCTTTGTGGGATTAAAATGAACAAGTGTTGTTTTCTTTTGTAATTATTTACTCAAAGTAATGTCATCAAAAGGACGTATGCACTTCTCTCACACCTCACGGTGATCTTGAGAATCAAAATCTTTTTTGATGATCTTATGTTGAGTAAGGTAATTGCCTCCACACTTCATTTTTTTGGGATTAAAATTGAACCAATATTGCGAATGTGAGTGTGGCATATTGCGAGTGTTCTCCCTTGTTTTTTCAACAAAATTTGATTGAACTATGAGATATGCTTGATTTATTTTGTTTATCTTAGCGAGACTACTTTGTGGGAAAAATTAATCACCCAAGGGAGCGATGCAACCGGGGACACGCTAAATCCAGGCGACTTCCACCTGGGATATAAGTGAGGATATTGGAACAAAGGCCAATATCACGAGGATTATTTTGACAAGAAGGGTAGCAATCATCTCTCATCATATCAAATAGTCCCCCACAAATGAAATTCCCTCATTAAAACTCCTTGTTTAGCAAAGGCCAAAATCCTATCTAGTTGTTGGTGCAAAAGGTCATGTCCTTTGAAGCCGCCCCACGTATACATGCAGTTTTGTTGTAGAAATGAAAAGTATGCCATGGGAGATTCATGAGTATTGATGCTTGATTGACTTGAGAAGCTAGTGTGGTCAAGCATCTAATCATCTGCATAGAATATGTGTAGCTGAATTCATCCAAGTGGGAACCCAAAAAATATTGTCTTTTCAGCCTAGGGATTGTACATGTTCTTGAAATCAAAACACATTGCTTGGTTCTCAAAACATTTGAAAACAAATATTGACAAGGAGTTTAAAATTTCAAACCCTTTGGAGAAAACAAATATCCTTTGACGAATGTAAGTGCTCTTTCTTACCCTAGGGATTCTATCCTCAGAGGTTTATAAGTGCTTGGGTTCAATCATCATTTGTTTTCACTAAAGTCAACCTAGGAAACTATGTGCTTGAAACCTTGATTTTAACATAACGGACCTTGTGGAATGAAAAGGAATTGAGATACAGACATTTAGTTTGAAATCATAATCAAGAAGATTTTTATTGGTAAAAGGAACTCATTAAGTAAAGATAAAGAAAATTGGACCTCACATGTGTTCTCTCAAATGATTTCCCATAAAATCAAAATCCGAAAACCAAGGTTCGAGAAGCTTAGTCTAAAAGCTCGTGAGGATCATCTCGAAAGGCTTTTTGAAGTTAGAGAAAGATTGGTATACAATTTATACAAGAAAGCTTCAAATAACAACCCAAGTTTGTATGAGTTCTATTATCAACAAAATCCAACTCTTTTTCAAAGGTTTTCTTTTCTTACATAAAGTATGGCATGCTATTCAATACCGAGGTTTTATAAAAAGGAGTCTTATCTAGGTCAAGTCTAGGTCAAGTCTAGGATCAAAATCATCATTCTTATTCACCCCTCCATCATTGATACCAAATCTCATCTCACCAAAAAACTCTTGAGAACTTTGAAACATCATTCCTGCTAAACATAAGGGAAAATCAACATCACCTTGTTTGACTTAACACACCTAGTCAAATTATCAATTCTCTTGAACAAATTTACATCTAGGATAACACAGCTTCCTAAGGTTTATTAGTTCATAATCACTTTGATTGGCTTAACACACTTAGTCAATCCATTCTCTTATACATGTTTTCTCTAGGATAACACAACTTCCTAGGGTTTACAATTTCATCATCTTTTTTGGCTTAACACACCTAGTCAAACTATCAAAATCAAATCAATTAAAGCCCTAAAAAAATTAGCATCCCCCCAAAGTTTCTTCAAGATTTTCACTCATCTGCATCCTCCATCCTCCATTTATTTTCATCATCACCTTTTGATCCTTAGACTCTCCTAGTTCTTCTCCTTTTGGACCTAAAGACTAAGATCAAATGATCTTTATTTTATGGTTCAAACAAGATCGCAACACAAGAGGAACATGTAAATCACCAAGCAAACATCAACTTCAAGTGACCTAAGCTAAGTGACCTCTGAAGTAAACCTTTTAGGATTAGACAATCCTCTAAAAAACTCCTCTCTTCCATCGCAAAACCCTCACGAGGAAGGAAATATAGAGGACATCCTTGACGATGATTTGGGAATGATGCAAGAGGAAATAACTGAAATGGTTCAGAATCTTAAGAATAATAGAATCACCAATGCCATGTTGAAACTTAATCCCTCTCTATATATACGTGCGCTAATGAAAGAAGTGTCCAAACTCCCTTCTGAAATTGAAATAAGTACCAATATGGAAAGGCCTCTTGCAACCACACCCCCAACATCACTTCCAAACATCACTCAGGAAATTCTCCAAATCATATCGACAATCACATCAACCCCACCAGTTGTTAACAAGGGAAGCACCATGTTTCATGAATTACCAAAGCATTGCCTTGTAAAAAATGGAGAGGTAAATATCAACATCAGACCGGATAACTCTGTCGTGGTAAATCCATTAAACCAGTATGGTCCACTCACTCTCCATAATCATACAGACTCATCCTCATTTCATGCAACACCAATCTATCCACTAAACATACAAACTTATCTCCCCATCATTTCGCAAGGAGAAGGTGGGTTATTCGGAATAGGGGGATTTTGTGACCCCTCCTCATCATCACTTTTTGAAGGGAACAAACCATAATTACCTTCATTTTTTGTCACATCCATATCACCTCTTGGGTTGGGTCTTCTTCCTTACCTGCTGCCAATTTCTCAAACCAAAGCAATCAAAGCATCATATTGATCCCCCTTCTTTTGCCAGTGGTATCACAAAAATAGATGACAACATTCAAGGCATCACAACGATCAACACATCCACTAGTCCCCAAATATCTCAAAGCTTGGTTTCCAAAGGACCAAGCATCTATGTCACACCATCCACAACTCAAATCCTAATCACCAACACCATCCCTTTGCTCACCACAATGGTCAGTACCATCCCCAATCCACCACCAATTCCACCAAAAGCCAATATGATGAATTCATTCATCACCATGATCTAGTCAATCCAAAAATCCACCCACCAAAGGGTACTCCAAAACCAACAAGCTGCACAGCAGGTCGCTTAGCAAGTGCAAGTGCAACAAGCTGCACAAGCCCAACAAGCATAGACTCAATCTCAAGCCCAACACTAGGCTCAACAAGTGCAAGCATAGTACCTTGCACAACTGCAAGCAATCCATCAACAAGCATACCAATAAGCCCTGCAAAATTTTTAGGCACAACAACAAGCTTTATTGGCACAATAGAAGCTAGACCAACAACAAGATTTCTGGTGCAATAGTAGCTAGACCAGCAACAAGATTTTTTGGCGCAATTACAGCTAGACCAACAACAAGTTTTATGGGATTAGCAACAATAGGACAAACAACAAGCTTCATTGGAACAATAGCAACAAGATCATCAACAAGCATTGTTGGCACAAATGCATGCATATTAGTAGGCCTTAAATGCATACCAGAGCTTGCAAAAAACTCCCACCAATACCCCTCTCATCAATCAAAGATCGTAAACACCTCAAAATGCATTCATCCCACCTATTGATCCACAAAACAATTTTGCAACACAAATCAAACTGCTCTCGCAATAAGTGTTGGACCTCCAGAGAGGAAAAACAACCAGAATACCAAGCAACTTGTGCCCATATCCATTTGACAAAAGTCTTACAATGGTACCATTCCCAAAGAGATTTGAGATCCCCAAATTTGATAAATATAATGGGATGGGAAACCCTGAAAATCACATCAGGGAGTTTTGAGTGCATTGCATGGAGGTTGCATACAACAACACATATCTAATGCAGCCTTTCCCTCATAGTATTATTGGTCCTTCCATGGAATGGCTCTCTCACCTACCTGTAGGCATCAAAACATTCCAGGAAATTGTGGAAGCATTCCTTAAAAACTATGCATTTAACATGGTGCAGATTTTAGTTTGGAAGAAATATCAACACTCAAGCAAAGAAAAGGAGAGATATTCACATCTTTCTTGCAAAGATGGAAATCCAAGGCCAATCAGAGCAAGTGGACCATGCCAGAAGAGCAACAAGTTTGAACAATCATAGCCAATATAGACAAAAACTTGGCATTCTACCTAAAAATGCAATGCATCACAACATATGATCAATTGATCCCAAAAGTGCTCAATATCAAAAGAGCCCTTACTATGCGAGGGGGCACATTGATATTTCTTGCACAACAAGATAACTATTTGACCACAAGTTATAATGATAAACATCGCACATGGTCAAGAAACAAAAATGTCACAAACGACAGAGTGGTTGATGCTAAGGTTGTCATCAGTGCTCCCAAGCAAAAAACTCAAACCCATCATCAACCAAAGAATCACAACCAAAATAATGTGCAAACTAATACATTGGCACAACAACAACTAGTTCCGAACAATCAAATCAATAATCTGAACAATCAAGGAGGACCACCTCCCCAAAACAAGTAACCTCCTAATCAGAAATTCACAGGCCTTGGGGAGCCAATCGAATCCATAATGAAGAAGCTGGTTAAGGAAAACCTTATCAAAATTTCCAAATCTAAGCAATATGTGGAACCCATGAAAAAATGACCATGGTACAACAAAAAATCTCCTTTGTGATTTTCACAAAATCAAAGGGTACACAACTTCAAATTACATGAGGTTGAAGAACATCATCAAGGACCTCAATGAGGACAAGATCATAAATGTCAAACAACTAGCTGTAAATCAAGACCTCAAAATATACATGAATCTGATGTCAAATCATAATCAGTGAAATAAGCAAGGGAACAACAAAGGGAAGAAAAAGTATGTTAGTGCAAAGCTGGTATACGAGGACATTGTCAGAGGCATAGAGGAAATGGTCACTGTCATTAGTGTCAAAGGAGCCAACGTTGATTGTGGAGTCACCACACATGGTGGCAATGCTACTATTGCAGGAGCATCATGACCATCTAAGACCCTCATTTCAAATCCAAAATCCATTCCCTATGATTATAGCATCCACTATCTCTGCTACCCTTGATACAAAACAATTCTAGGCTATGGTTGGTAACATTGTTACCCCAAATCTCCTCACCTTCTCCGATCAAGATTTCCTTGCCCAGCCATCTCACAATCATGCACTTCACCTTCAGGTGCTGGTTCACAAGAAGAAATTCAAAAGGTTCCTAGTGGATGGGGGCACAGGCCTCAATATTTTTTTGCTTAAAATCATAAAAAACTTGGGAATCTCATAAGACTCCATTGACAAAAACAAAGGCATCACCATCAGAGCATATGATGACCAAGAAATAATTTCTCAAGGAACCACCAAGATCCCAATCGAAGTGGGGCCAACTACCATGGAAACCACATGTCAGGTCCTTGACCTTGAATTTCCCTACAACATCCTCCTAGGACGCCCATGGATCCATTGAATTAAGGCAGTCACCTCAACATTCCACCAATGCATCAAATTATTATACCAAAATGAGGAGGTCACAATACATGGTGATCCGAAGCCATTTTCCTATTGTAAAAATTCCCCAAGTACCAAAAAATGATGAAGGCCCATCCACTCTCTATATAGACCCATCTAACCTTGCCTCCACTTCAATGACAAAGACACCCTCCATCCCTGATATATCTAACATCAAGCTCATGATCTAGGAGAAAGGGTGTGTAGATTACAAAATGAGGAAAAAATGCTTTTGTTGCAGGAGAGTTACCTCAATCAGTTGAAACACCTGTCCACACTTTTAGGGTAGATCCTTCTAGATTCTATCATTGGGGGGATCTAAGTCTGAAAAATGTGGATGAGGGAGACATTTCAAGAATGCTATACCATGATGATGGACTCACACCCACTCTACCCATCGATGAAGCTAGTAGAGGACTACAAATAATGCTTGGTATGGGATACAATAGAAATGAAAGCCTTGGAAGGAATAGTGATGGACAATTGGAGCCCATCATTGTAGAAAGATGAATGAAGAGCCCCGGCCTTGCATGTACCCCTCCAAGTATAACTATACATGGAAGAGGTACCCCTAGTAGAGCAGTCAGGTCTCCTCCTCAGTTATTAGGAACAACCCTTCAACTACCTGTATCCATAGGTCTACCCCTAGATAATTTCACTTTTGACATAACTGATATTTGCACCAGTAGTGATGATGAGGATACTAGAGCTGGCCTTCCCATAATTACTGAGGATTCCTCCTTACTGATGATTAGTGCCTCACCCATTGATTCAAATGGCCAAACTTACAAAGTAAACCTAGTTTACCCACAACTCATCGACTATGACCAATGAGGACCATCGGTTCTAGACACATTCGAGAACGATGAGGCACTCTCATAATTCATGGGACTAAGGGATACAGTTCCATGCGAAGATCACAAGGCTGGGTTAAAAATCACACTGGACACCCAAGCCTATTATGGGGAGACGATTAAGTCCTTTAGTTGCAAAAGAAAATAAATGAGAATAAGATCAGGGTCATTGAGTTAAAACCACACTGTGGTACTCTCTAACCAAAGAATATTTGAAATAAATGATGCATCCAACGGTGAAAACCTCTCTAGTGCACTGGAGGATGAAGGATTCAATCTCCCACCTACTGCACTTCATCGAGATAAATCAACAGTCTTGGAAAAATAGTACAATCTTGTCAATCTGGGAACAAAAGCAACACCACAGATCACTTTCTATGCCAAATCACTTCTAATAGAAGAATAGGAACTATTGGTTGCATTTCTAAAGGAAAAAAAGATGAACTTCACATGGACCTATGTTGCTATGTCGGGTCTTGATCCGAAATTCATGGTTCATCATTTGGCTATTTACCTTGGAGAAAAGCCAGTAAGACAAAATTTAAGAAAAATGCACCCTTAGATAGCCTTGCTACTCAAGGTGGAATTGTAAAAAATCTTGGACGACGACTTTATATGCCCAATTGATTATCGAGAATGGGTATCCAATCTTGTACCAGTTTCAAAACCAAATGGAGGCATCTGTATCTGCACCGACTTTAGAGACCTCAACAAAGCATGTCCCAAGGATGATTTTCCACTACCTAACATTGATATGATAGTGGACATGACGACCAGACATGAGATGCTATCACTGATCGATGGCTTCTTGGGGTACAACCAGATAATGATTGCAAAGGAAGATTAGCATAAGACAACATTTAGTTGTCCATGGGGCACCTACTGCTAGAACATGATGCCATTTGGGCTAAAAAATGCAGGGGCGACATATCAAAGGGCCATGACACTAATCTTTCATGACATGATACACAAAAGTGTTGAATATTATGTGGATGATATATTGGCCAAATCAAAGAAAATGCAAGATCACATAGAAGCCCTATGTTCCATTTTCGATAGACTGGAGAAGTACAAGGTTAGACTCAACCCCAAGAAATGTGTCTTTGAGGTGCAATTAGGTAAGCTTCTGGGATATATAGTAAATGAGGGGAATAGAAGTGGATCCTACCAAGGTCAAAGCAATCCTTGACATGGAAGTGTCCAGAACACTAAAACAACTCAAAGGCCTGTAAGGAAGACTCCAATCCATCTGAAGATTCATAGTGCAGTTGGTGGATAAATAGATTGCATATTCACATTTACTCCACAAGGGAGTAGCATACAAGTGGGATGACAAGTGCAATCAAGCATATGATAAATGAAAGAATATCTACTTATGCCACCAGTGTTAATGCCACCTACCCCAGGAAAACCATTGATCCTATATATTTCAGCAACCATGGTAGCTCTTGGTGCTCTGCTAGCCCAACATGATGAAAATGGAGGAGAGAGCAATATAATATATCAGCAGAACAATGGTAGGGCATGAGATCAACTACACACCAATAGAAAAATATTTCCTGGTAGCTGTGTTTGCGGCCCAAAATTTTAGACACTACATGTTGGCTCATCAGATCAAGTTGATCACAAAGATAGATCCACTAAAATATCTGCTATCTAAAGCCACTCTCATGGGACGAACAACTAAGTGGGTCATGATACTTAAAAAACATGATATTGAATATGTAGAGCACAATGCTATCAAGGAGCAGGTGATTGTAGACCAACTAGCAGAGGCTCCAATCTATGTAGAGAATCCACTCATATCAGAGTTAATGAATCCATCTTTAATCTCAGCATAGTCAATCACTAGAAGCTGCACTTCGACGGCTCATACAAACAACATGGATCAGGAGCTGGTGTTTTCTTTATCACCCCACAGGGGGATTGTATTCCTAGATCCTACAAATTGGCATTCCACTACACTAACAACATTAAAAAGTACAAGGCTTTAACCATAGGTCTCAAGATTGTAGCATAGTGGAGGATCATGGAACTAAAGGTTTATGGAGATTCACAGCTTATTATCAACCAAGTATATGGCAAGTACCAAACTAAGGATGATAAGTTGAAACCATACAAGAAGCTAGTAGAGAGCCTCAAGGAATCATTCATGGATATCACCTTCGAGCAGATACCATAGGCTAACAAAAGAGCAGTTGATGCCTTAGAAACAATTGGATCCTTACTAGATATCCCTCGCAATGTCTCAAAACATGAATTCTTGGTAGAGAAGATTCTCGTACCCACATTTGAGGTACTAGATTCAAAATATGTGTGTGAAATCATTGGTCCTAGTGATCTCTTGTATCACAACATCTACACCTACTTGAGAATAGGATTCCTCCCAGCTCACATAACCCCAAATCTCAAATGAGCCTTTGTCAAAAAGTCCTTACATTTTGTCATCCTATTAGAAACCCTCTATCGTAGGAGCATTGAAGGAACACTTTTGCATTGTTTAAATCCTAAGGAGGCCTTGACTACTCTAACTAAGGTCCATAATGGCTCTTTCAGTTTGCACTCAAGTGGTATGACCTTGGCTAAATTTTTTTTGAGAACCGAGTACTACTGGCCAACAATGGAAAGATAGGCACATGAATTTGTCAGAAAATATTTGCAGTGCCAACAACATGGAGACCCTATTCATGCACCATCTCAAGAGCTTCATTCTATTGTTACACCTTGGCCCTTTTTGTAGTGGGGGCTCGATCTCATAGGAAAAAGCATACCCACCTCATCCAACGGCCACAAATTCATCATCATCGCCATAGAGTACTTCACAAATTGGGTCAAAGCAATTCCCATGACCTACATAACCGGAAAGAAGATATCTAAGTTCATCCTGAACTACCTTATTTGTTGATATGGTGTCCCCCAATCCATTATCTCTAATAATGGGACACCTTTCAAAAACTAGGATGTCCATGACTTATGTGACAAATTCAAAATCCAACATCATTTTTTCACTTCGTACTATCCCCAAGGCAATGGCCAAGTAGAAGCCACTAGTAAAACTATCTTGAAAATATTGAAGAAAATAGTCAATGACTATGGTCATGACTAGAATATGTAGCTAAATCCTATCTTATGGGCCTATTGTACCAGCATCTGCATGCCAACTGGTGCCACCCCATTCTCCCTAGTATACGGATAAGAAGCCATCCTCCCAATCGAGATTGAGCTCCCATAATTAAGGATATCACTACAACACGTCATTACAAATGAGGAATATCGGGTTTCAATGTTAAATGAGTTGGAGTTATTAGATGAATGACTCATGGATGTCCTCACACATCTATAGGTCTATCAAAACTACCTAAGGCACAACTACAACAAGAAGATCAGGAGACGCACCTTCCAAGTCGTCGAACTTGTGCTAAAAGAGAATCAGAAGAACATACCGAATCCAAAAAGAAAAGGAAAATTTGAGCCCAACTATTTATGACCTTTCATCATCATGACAAGTTATAAATCAGGAGTATATCAACTATCAACACCAGAAGGAAAGCCTCTGCATGATCCCTTGAATAGCTCCCATCTCAAAAAGTTTTCTGCCTAAAATATTCCAAGGTATAGAACCAAAAAATACAAAAAAACATCAAAAAAATGTCTTGAAAAAATGGTCACCATGATGAAAAACTAGCAAATAGGCATCTTGGTGACAACAAAAAAACACAAAAATACAAAAATCCAAAAAAAAATCAGAATAAAGGATTGAAAATAGCAAAAAAGGAAAGAAAAAAAAAATCATCCTCTAGTGAAAACCACTTCGATGGCGCTCTCGACAAGTACCTTGGTGAAAACCTGACAAATAGGCACCAAGCATAAATAAAGCACTCTCCATCCACTAGGATCTTCATGACCTATTTCACGCACTCACTTATCCATTACATCCCATTACATTTCATTAATCTTCCATCTGTTCGCACCCATACCATAGCCTGATCTTGTGTTCGTATCACGCTCCACCCTAGTACTACTTGGCACAATCCCAAGGTCAATTTGTCCTTCCTTTATCAAAGTAGTCTATTGCTTTATGCTAGGGGAATATTCCTACACCTCCATCAGATCATATTCATGTATACTCTTGTAATATTCATAAATCTCTAAAATACCAAAACATAAAAATAAAATCCAAAAACATCAAAAAAATCTCAAAAATCTTCAAAAAATTCATCATTGAGTCAAGTTTGTCATTGTTCAAACTACGTAGTCTCCGAGCTTGAATGTAGGCAAGGTTGATCGTTGATCATCTCCTGAGACACCCTAGGTGAGTCCTTCAAGCGTTCGTCGCAATGGCAATATGTTTTCCCATCATTCTCATCATTGAGTCAACTCTGTCATTGGTCGAACTACATGGTCTCTACGTGTATAACATAGGCAAAGCTGATCTATGGATCAGCTCTCGAGACCCCTAGGATAGGTCTTTAAGTTAGTCTCTTGGTCATAAATCTCGAAAATCCAGAAAATTGAAAAATCTGAAAATCAAAACAACCTCAAAACATTTGAAAAACCAAAAATGGTGCATCCATCTCATCTCACTTTCACCTACGATTGTCTCATTCCTAATAAATCAATCATCACCTTCAACCTTTGATAAGTCAATCAAAATCAAGTCTAGCAGGTTCAAAAGTGAACACATAATCATCAAAGTATCAAGTCTAGGTTAGTAAGCAAGCAAATTGATCAACTTGGAGTATCAATATCTTATCACCCAATCAATCTCATCAAAACCCTGATCACATGTCCTAGGATGAATCCTTCCCATGATGGAAATAAGCATTAGGTATCTCACCTTAGTTTAGCATTGGCTAGCGGTATCAAGAACATTGGCTTATTTGTTCACTTTGTCTTGGTGTTTTTGACTTATCTGATTGTTGAGTCAAATTCCATCACACTAGGTATCACACCATCCTAGTCCTTTATACCTTGATGCATCGTACCTATGTGTGTTATCAAACATAACGTAATTGGCCCTTTGAAAATCTTGACTCCTGGTAAGCAAATCACCATCATTCTAATAACTTGTGCAATCTCTTTTTATTCCATCTTCATTCCATACTAACATGGTATCATGACAGTTAATCAAAACATCACCAATGCATACACCCTACATCCACCAAATCATCAACATAAGTACATATCATATCATATAGATCATACCACATTATAATCATCTTAAGTTATGAGGAATAATATAGATTTTTTATTCTAAGTACCTTAATAAATAATTGCATTACATTCATTTCACATCATACATGAATCATTAAGGACATAATAAAAATCATTAGAATCCATTATCATCATTAATCATTTGCATATCATTTATCATTTGCATATCGATACATTATCAGTAGCATACATTGCATCCATGTAATCATCAAAATGCATAGAAAGGATATAAAAAGAAATACATCCATCATATATAGAAGCATACATCATATCACATGAGCATAAAATAGAAGCATCTCATAACATCTCATAAAATATTAAAATGCATCCATACATCATACATCATAGGACATATCATAAATGAAAACATCTCATATATATCATAAAAAACATATGATTGACATGATACAAAATCGGATCAAGTGTACATCAAAATTTATGATACGATAGGGGAAATAATTGGAGCCCATCAATCAAAAATGGAAAACTGTCTGTGATCAAAAGGCTATCCCTACTGGCTATGCCCCTCACCCTCTAGCATATCACTGTGACCCTCTAGAGGCCTCATCCTTGTCTACTGAGAGTAGTTTGGCACCCGACCTGCTGCTAGCACTACTAATTTGTGATGTTGCCAATAATACTCAACCTCTCTGACTACCTCTTTGTAGGCCTATAAGGAAACTGAACGACCCTGGGATGACGAGGCCATACCCTCTAGATACCTCTGCCGACCAACCTCCTGATCCCTCTCGGATCGAGTCTAGTCCCTCTTAGTAGTGACTGTCAAAACCTATTGCCGAGCCTGATCTGTCTCTATAGTCAATACCTAAATATGACCCTGGAACTATTGGATCAATGCATCTCTATGATTTGGCTACCTTGGTGGCTCCTACCATGGGACCACTCTATCCCCATCTCAGGGCTGGTCATCCTGTACCCCTACTCGTGGAGGGGCCTATTGTGCCTGATCTCTAGGAGGTGTCTAATGAGGAGGTGGTCCACCTCCTCCTCTATCCCCCTCCCCATCTCTATCACTTATGCCTCTGTGTCCTCTGCCCCTAGTAGATGATCTACCTCTCAGCCTCTGTCATGGGAGTGTCGTGCCTGGAACTATCAATCTCAATGGAGGCCTAAACCAACCTCTATATGCATGGGTCACTCCTCCATCTATAGGCCCCTGATCATATGGCCACGGCCTAGCAACTAGTTATTTGAATGAGGACACCACCTCAGTTGTTGGGATGGGCTAGCCCCATGTTGTATCTCTAGTGCTACCGGTGAAGATCGCCACGTACTGATCATTCAGCTTGTCCTGGATCTCACCAAACTGACGAGCCACCCTTTCTAGAAGATACTACTCTATCATGGTATTCTCCTAGACTTGCATCCATTTTTCCTACTGAGCAAAAAACAATTGCTCTGTATCATCATACCATGGGCCTATGCCCATCTAAGGCCTCCAGAAAAACTCCCTCATCTCATCAAGAACCCATCACTAATGGGCGATCCCACCTGTGCTAGTGTGAGTAAAATGGATTTGTGCCCCGCCATACCACCAGACAATGGGGTCATCAATATCAAGGATGATCATTTGGACATCTGGACGGAGCAGTGGAATCCACTCCCATTCCTAGATGTGTAACATTGTCACTTCGGCCTCGAGAGCCCAGCTATCTAGGTATGCAAACTCATGTAAATCATTCTATAAGGAAGCCAACATCACTGGCCCCCAAGTAATGCATTCTTGATGGACACACATCCACTCCCATGCCAGTCCCCAACCTGGACTGAAATATAGGCCCCACCAATCTGGTGCCACAAGACCAAAAATGATAGCTACAACGATCAACCTGTAGGTAGGCGCTCTACCCTGATATCGCTCCAAGTCAATCTATCCATCAAAAATGACAAGCTCGTGAACACCCATAACATCAAATTAGGCCTCACGACCTTCCTTTGGTTTATAAATCACTCTGGCTTCATTGATAGGCAATCAAAGAATGTGCCAAACATCCTCGAGAGTGATGTTGGTCTCGTCGGTAGGAAGATTGAAGGAAGAGGTCTCACTATGCAAATGCTTGGCCAAAGTTGTCATCATACCTAAGTGTTTTTGAACAAGAGGGGTGTACATAACAAACCACAAGCCAAGGATACAAAGTTGCTCCTGAACGTACATGTGCATACCCTACAATCTGTGAAGCACCGTCCATCTATGCTCCCTTGAGTGAAGTATATCGAGCTCCTTCTACACAAGGGAAGCCATCACGTCAAGTCTCATTAAAAAACCGCCTCTTGTGTCAGATTTTTGCATTTGAAATAGCGAATGCGGTGCTGCTTACAAATGTGATGCAGTTTGTAAAGTTCTAAACTACGTCATGCAAGGGACTTTGACAAATCCTAAATCCCTAACTACGTCACATGACGCTCTTTTCACATGCGACCAAGTTTAACCAAAGGAACCCTAATCTCCTAACTATGCTATGTAATACTATTCTCATATGCAACATAGTTTAGGACTGTGCGACATTGACTCAACATTTGCAGGGGCGCTATATAGCGTCGCTTAGCTTATAGTGATTTTTGACCCTATTTAATGCACGTAAAATAAAAAATTAAAAGTCAGGATGGGGGTACATACTATGGGTCCTGTGCCAACTAGTCGCTGGTGCATTGGTACTATGTATGACACGTGTCTGGGAAGTTGTCATTGCACCATATCGATCAGGGCTCAGAGCTCAAATTCTAAAAAATTCTAAAGTTTAAGTATGCAAATGTATTGAAAGTGACCCCTCAAGGTCTATTTAAACCTGCAAATTAGGGTTTTTTGACCTAATTTGGCCATCCAACTAGGGTTTTGGTCCCCTGATCCCATTTTTGTCCAACCAAGGGCCATATTGCATCTTTTCAGCATTGTAACGCATTTTTTAGCATCCAGAGCCATTTCTGGACCTTTTAGGCACCTTGTCCTCTTTTTTCGCGAGATCATCCAAAAAATTAAAATTTTCATCTGATCTCTCGAGGGGGCAATATATCAGCATTATCCTTCCACTGGGGGAGTAGTGGGGCATTCAAAAAAATAAAGAAATTTACAACTTTGATCATAGCAGTTTATTCTTTGAACCAATGCAACAAGTACATTGTTTCAAAGAGGGGCAAAATGTAGACATGAAAAATATACAATTCGATCTGATGCACTTGATCTTGATTACTAACATCATTTCTTCTTCAATTATCCTCTCATGTTTTCATCACATGTCATCTCTTAATTAGATAAATCATTATTTATTTAATTAGGTCTTTCTCCTTTGTTTTTTTTTTTGTGCTGGCTAAAACATTGTAGAGGGGCAGTACCCTACATTAATTTGAGAACCAAATTACAAGATTTTAGTTTGAGGCCAAGGTCCACTGAGGCCAATTGGAAAATGGCCTACTGACCAAATTGATACAACCTTTCAAGCCCTAGAGACAAAACAAAACAAACGGGACTCATTATGCTAAGCTTTATACTAGGAGACGTAGGCCATTATGCTTCTACTATTTCCACTAAGTCAACTTTGTCTGAGTCCTCCTTAGCCACCTTCTTCTTGTAGGCTATGTAGTTGGAGACCTTTGGGTAGTCGGCTTTGCACTTGTTGTGCGTAGGTCCCAGAGCCTTCTCCTCAGGGTCTCTGTCGTCCAACGGAAACCATTCTTCAATTGTGCCAAAACCCCATTCAGTGTTGTCTCCATCCAGGAGGTTAGTATTGAGACCTTCATTCACCACATAGGGCACTGCCCATCCATGAGGAAGGTTGGAGGGGAGTTTCACGACCCTGAGCAGGAAATTGATGCTCCTGTCATGAACATCCCACAACTTTTCATACCCTATTGGGTCAACAGTCTTTACCAGAGGGAACTTCGACACCTCTCGACCATGAATGCTTAGCACGTTCTAGTGTTGGGGCATAGGAATGAGGTTGTTGTCATTGATGTTGTTTAGAGCTCCATCGATGTCTCCCAACCATGCATGGTGAAACAACATCTAGGTCAGCTTTTTTGCAGAAGATTTTGAGACACCCATGTCGATGCTGGTCGCCAAGAACATGGCAAGGATTTCCACATTTGATCTAAATTTGTGGTGGGCTTTAAGGAACTTGGGGGCCATAACCTTCTTTGTTGCTTCAAGCACCACTAGGTGAGGGAAGGACATCAATCTACTGAGCCTTTTGTCTGCAATTATCTCGCGAAATGCTTGCTGCTATTTTTCCATGTCCAGGGCTAGCGGAGTCTCCATGCTGGAGGCTTGTGCATAGAACCTCTGGTGAACTCAATTTTTCATAATGAGAATACCAAATACTAGGAGCTATTTTATGAGTTGATTGAACATAAGGCTTCATGATTTACTACCTTGTACTCACATCAGGAAACTCATGTGAGAGTGTTGATAGAGCACTGGGAAACTTGTAGAGTATTTATGGTTTGGTAAATTAAGATTCGCACAATCTGCCTGAGCTCTTGGGACTTGCGTTGCGGGCTTCACTATGTCAACCACTTGATAGGTCCGTCACATCAGGAGGGATCTGTTACATTTTGATTTCCCTAAGACATGATGAATTGGAGCTTACGTGGAGGACTCAAATGTTGATTTTGCCAATGCGTCTGCCATGTTGTTACCCTCTTTGTATACATGACTAATTTTGAATTCATTGAATTTGGTGGTTAAAACTTCGATGTGTTGCAAAAGATGGTTTAATTTCCAATTTGGTGTAGTGGCCCAACTAATAGCATTGATTGTTATTAGAGAGTCACCTTCCAGATGTATCTTGCAAACTCTTAATTCAATTTCCAATTGGAGGCCTAGAGTTGCTGCCCTGAACTCTGCCTCATTATTGGTGCAGAAGCCTAGTTGTGAGGATAATTTTGCTAGTCGATTGCCTTGAGAGTCATTTGCAACACAACATGTGCCTCTTTGGCCTGGGTTGCCTTGGGCCACCCCGTCAAAGTTTATTTTGACCCATCCTAGCTCAGGTGCCTGCCAAGAGAATTCCAACCTCTTAATTTTTGTTGACTTGCTTGTCCTGTTGCTGGCTAGCAATGGAGGTTTTAGGCCTTAAAATTTTTTTTTTAGACCATCATCCCAGTTTGTGAAGATTCGTTAGATCGATGAGTTGGACCGAGGCTCCTTGTTAATTACTTCTACTATTGCCTTTTCAATTTTGTCCCATAGCCTTTCCTTGATCAATTCTTTGTTTTGGAAAATTCTCCTATTTCTTTCTTTCTAGATTTCCTAGATTACTATTGATGGGGAGGCTTGCTAGATTCCTCCAAACAATGATTTGCCAGTTTTTTGTGGCCACATTTTAAACCATGAGGCTAGATTTGAGGGAATGGGGGTTTGAAGGGCAAGTTTGTTTTTGAGAATGGACCAGCACTCATATGCCATGGGGCAATGCAGTAGTAAGTGGTTGGAAGTTTCTACACTAGCTTTACATAGTATACATCTACCTAGGCCTTGGATGCCAAAATTGGCTAGCCTGTCTGATGTGAGTATTTTTTCTGAACTACTAGTCATGTGAAGAGCCCTACCTTGGGTAAGCATTTGTTTCTCCAGAATAGTTTACAGGGCCACTTTTAATTTTTTAGTGCTAATTCTTTCACCTTGTATCCAAGTTTAACTTTATATGAACCGTTGGAGGACCCATGCCAACGGATTGTGTCTGGGCCTAGAGATGGGATAAAGAATCTATCTTTGAGTATGCTTGATAGTCTATCTTTCTGAGCCTGGGGGGCATTGAGGATCTGCAGATCTTTCCAGCTCCAGGAGCTGGCACCATGACTATATGTTTTTCTTCTGTAGTCTACCACTTTGACACCCCATTGTCTAATTGTTTCTCCTTTATTATCTCTAGGCCTGTGGAGTGGCTTATCGGGGGGTGTCCACCCCAGGAATCATTCCAAAATGATGCATTTTCACCACAATTGATTTCTTAGGTCACATGTTGTGTGATTATGTCTCTACTATCTAGGATAAAGTTCCATATGGCCGATCCTCTTGGAGGGTTGATTGTGGTTAGAATTCTAGTCGGATCGTCTGAGTCCAAGTATTTTCTCCTTATAATTTTGACCCATTTTTTTATCCCCTTTGGAGTGGATATCCCAAGCCAATTTGGCCCCCATGGCTTGGTTCATTATTGCCAACTATCTGAGGCCTGCTCCTCCAACCTCCTGCGGTCTACAGATCTTGTCCCAGGCCACCAAAGGGAATTTATTGTGCTCTCCTAACCCTGACCAGAGGAATCTTCTAAAGATTTGTTTGAGGTCATCTTCTACTACTCTGGGTAGTTTTAAATAGGACATTGAGTAAATTGGGATGGCTGAGAGAACTAATTTGATGATTAGAAATCTTCCTGCTGAAGACAGCCACTTTCCTTTCCAGGTTCCCATTCTAGATTTGTAGTTGTTGATGAGGTTTTCCTAGTAGCAATTTTTGTTGATTCCTGCAAATAGTGGCATGCCTGGGAAGTGCCCTGGGAGATTGGCCACCTTGAGATTCAATATTCTGGTGAGAGGTCTCTGTAAGCTTGGCTGTGTGTTTACGAAAAAAATTGCAGATTTTCCCTAGTTGATACTTTGCCCCAAATCCATACAGTATTCATCAAGGAATGTTCTGATCATCTTTGCCTCCCTTCTACTAGCTTCCCCAGATAGGATTGTGTCATTTGCAAATTGAAGATGAGATATTGGCTCTAAGCCATTTGCTACCTGTGTACCTTTCCACTTGTCTTCATTGACTAGTTTATGGATTCCCCTACCCAGGACTTCTGCCATTATTATAAATAGGAAAGGGGAGATGGGGTCTCCCTATCTTAATCCTCTTGTGGAAGAGAAAACCCCATGGGATTTTCCATTCACTAGGACTGAGAATTTAGCTGTGGAGATGCAACTGTTGACCCAGGTAATCCAGCTTTGTCCAAAACTAAATTTGGCTAGGACTTCTACTAAGAATTGTCTATCTACCATGTCATATGCTTTGAGGATGTCTAGTTTCAGCAACATGCAGGCACTTCTAGTTTTCCTTGCTGAGTGGAACGTCTCATGAGCTGTTATTATGCCTTCCACGATTGATCTGCTAGGAGTGAAGCCACTTTGGTCCTCTGAGATTACTTTGTCCAAGATGAATTTGTGACAGTTCGCAATTATTTTGGTGACCACTTTGTAAACTGTGTTGCAGAGGGCTATTGGTCTGAAGTCACTCATAGATTGGGTGTCCCTTTTTTTTGGGATTAGGGCTAGGAAAGTATGATTCATGGCACTTAGCATTGTCATTCTCTTTCTTGATTCTTCTACTGCTGCTCCAAGGTCCGCTCCCACTATGTTCCAGAATTTCTGAAAGAAGCTGGCTGGGAATCCATCTAGACCTGGTGCTTTGTCTGGGTTCATTTGGAGGACTATTTTTTTGACTTCTTCAAGGGGGATTGTTTGGAATAGTAGGTGGTTTTTCTCTTCATTGATTAGGGAAGGGATAGAGCTCATCAACCTATCTCTGATGGCTCTATTTTCAGGGATGACTTTATTTAGCAATTCTGCAAAGAAGTCGGTTGCTTCCTTATTCACTTCTACACTGGTTTGGGTCATTTCACCATTTTCTTTTTTTATTTCTGAGATTTTGTTCTTGGTTTTGTTTGTAATTTCTGAGTTGTGGAAGAATTTGGTGTTCTTGTCACCTTCTTTCAGCCAGATTTCCCTTGATTTTTGATGCCAGTAACATTCTTCTTTCTTTAGCAGTTCTGAGAGTTCCTCTTTTAATTTTTTTATTTTCATAGTCCTCTGCATCCATCCCGTTCTCAATAACATGTTCATTCAGAGTTTTGATTTCCTACTCCACTCTTATCTTCTCCTAGAAAATATTTTTGAAGTGAGAATTGTTCCATTCTTTGAGTTTCGACTTGACGTGGGCTAGTTTTTTGCTGATTTTGTAAAGGCAAGTACTGTCTCCAAATTTAGTTTTATTCCACCATTGTTCAATCAAGTTTGGGAGATGTGCATCTCTTAGCCACATATTTTCAAACTTGAAGGGGCTCCCTAGGGGTGGGACATCATGCCCGAGGGTGAGAGCAATGGGGAAGTGATCCAAGCTGGTGAGTGGCATGATTTGGGCTTCTACAATGTTTGCCTTTTCCTCCCAGTCTCCCCAAGGGAGGAATCGATCTAGCCTTTTAGCGATGTTTGTAAAACCTTTCCTTCTATTGGACCATGTGAATAGCCCATTTTTCATGCTTATGTCTTTTAGATGATTGATGTCTATGAACTCCTAGAAGTCTCTCTGGATGGCTGTAGTTCTCCCAACCCCACCTTGCTTCTCCTTATTATTCAGGGATGCATTAAAATCTCCTGCTATGACTCCAAGGACTCTAGTTTTTATTTCCAGGATGCTTGTTATTTTGTCCCAAACTTGTTTCTTTGCCAATGTGGGGATTGGCCCATATATGTTGATATAGAAGAAGTGGATGTTTTTCTTTAGGTCTTTGAATTTGAGCATCTGCCAGTTGCTCTCCTCTTGTACTATTGATCCTTCTACTGAGAGAGGGTTCCATAGGGCTCCAATTCCACCTGAAGCACCAGTAGCTTGCCTGAAATGGACTTTCATTTTTTTCCATACGGCCAACCTCTTGTGTCTTTCTTCATTGTTCCATTTTGTTTCCTAAATTAGTACAATATCTGCCTTTTACTGGTCAATTTGGCGCTTGACCAAGCGCCATTTGTCAAGGGCATTGATGCCCCTGACATTCTAAGATATAATCCTCATTCTGTGCAAGGAAGGATGTTCTCCTTCGTGACATGAATTTTTTATTGTCTTGAAGCATTTCCAGCTAATAGCAACTTCGCTTTGTTTGAAGGCATGCCTCTGCTAGAACTCTTTTGGAAGTTTGGAGCCTTTATTCAGGATTCTGATTGTTCTAGCTATCTTACTTCTGATAACACCCCTGGCTCTGCTTCTTCCCAGATTTCCATTTCCTCTTCTAAGAGAGGGTAGATTTCTTCCTCTTCTTGGAGAGTATTTGTCCCTATGGTGATAGGTAGAAAGGAGCTGGGGGGGATGGGGTTTGAGCAAGGAATTTTTCTGACTTTAGGGAGAGTTGATGTTCTATTTCTCTAGAAAGCATCCCTAGTTGGAAACTTATGTCTTTTTGCAAGTCCTGGGCCCCTTCCATTAGGGCATTTAGAGCTTGTTTTGTTCTAGTAGGATTTTCTTCCAGGGATTCTAGAGGAGGAATAACCAAACCAAGGGGAGGCTCTGCATAGACTGGATGTAGTCCTGGGTTAGGGGAGGGATCTTTAGAGGGGTTTTCAGAAGGGGAGAAGCATGGGGCAGAGGTTTTGGGGGATAGGGAATAGATTGCTGGGGAATAGTAGGAAGGGCCTGCCGAGCATGATTCTCTAAACAGGTATTTTCTTTGCTCTTGTCCTGCCCAAATTTCAATCTCCTGTTGCCATCTTCATAATTTTGTTAGTATTTCTAGGTTTTTATAGATCCCACCTCCTACATTTATTTCGACCAAGATGCTAGCTATAGCTCCATCTAATCCATTGATAAAATCCTCATTTACTCCTAGGAAAACTCCCAGAGCATCTCAAATACGGATTAGGGCATCTAGATTCCAAAATTCTGATGGAAGGTCGATTAATTTGAGCCAACTAGGGGTTTGAATTATTTTAAAGTTCCAGGGGTCAAAATTTTCCTTCCAGTTTAGGAAATGGAAGATATGGCCATTCATGAATAGGGGTTTCCCGTTGATTGCTTCAAATTTTAGGTTTTGATTACTAAATTTTATGAGAAAAAAAGAGTTTGGGAGTTGGCTTATGCTTACCTGGTTTTGAAATTTGTTTTTCCACCAGTCTTTGATTTCATCACTAGGGCATCCATGACTAGTCCATTTGACAAACATTGCTAGTTCCATCAGTCACTCCACTCTTTGTTTGATTGTGCCCAATGGTAGTTGGAAGAGTTTGCTTCCCCAGGGGTGTAGCCCTTTGTTTGAATTTGGGTTGGCTACTCACTTGTTGGCTTTCCGGTTGATTAAATCCTTGTCTCTCTGGTTTAGTCTTCCACGAAGCCCCCTAGACTACTAAAGTCTTTTTACAGAGTTAGTATTTTCTAGGTCCTTATTTCTCCATACTTTGCTGGTACGAACTGGGTTGGAGATGCCTTTGCTGTGCTAGTTTGGTTCTGAGATTTTTCTCCAATGGACATTTTCCCCAATCCACCCATGCCGGTGGGTCTTAGTTGTGTACTCTTGGTTATTTTTCTATAATGTCTTCCTGTTGTGATTGTAGGGCTGAGTGAATCTCCGATTATGGTTCGAAGAGTTTCTCAAGCAGAACGGATCGCACTTATCTACCCATTCTCTATTTTCAAATACCCACTGGGGGATGTGCGCTTTTGGTTGGGGGTTAGATTTTTTCTGATTTTTTGTTTTGGTATCCTCCTCCAGAGCCCAATCGCCCCATGATTTTATGAATTTCGGGACTGGCTTGAGAACCTACTCCTTTCTACCTGTGGGTTCCTGCACTTTTTTGCCTGCCATTCGGGACCTCAGATTTTGAAATGGTTTCTTTACTAGGTCTTTCTCCTATGTTGATTAAATTAATCCATTTAATTTAATTAACCCTAAATCCCTCTTTCATTAAATAATTCATCTTATTTGATTAAATCCCTAAAGTCTTCTCATTAAATTGAATAAATTAAACCTTATTTAATTTAATCTAACATCATCCCCCTTTAGTTAAATAAATCAGAATCTTTATTTCATTAAAGTCTAAATCACTTTCCTCTCAATTCTGATTTTAATCAACTCATAAATTTGAGTCAAAATTGTCAAATCACCTAATCTTTCATTAAATTGATCAAATCTTGATTAATTTAATCTCAATCAATAAAATCCTCTAGAGAATGCAACTTACACAATAATTCAATTACTTTGATTTATTTAAATAACCTATTTTCTCTCAACATGGAATAAAGCAAGAATATTCTCTCAATTTTGAATTCAAAATCCAAGTGGATTTCTCCTTCCAACAAAGGATTCACTCCTCTTACATGTCCTTGTGCATTGAGCCAAGTGGCATTTGTTTCATTCCTTTTTCCCTGTCACATGTCATTTCTCCAATTTCAAATTCCACCTAATCACATTTATCATGCACATTGACCAAAATGTTGATGATGTTTTCTGCACAACAACAACTCAGATAGAATATAATATCCCATCTCTCTTGAAAGGTGAATCTCTATGGAAAAGAGATAACCCCAAGGTCTCTAATGTCAAGTCTTGACAATGCAGTGAAACAAGTCAATGATAAATGTGAAAATGTTGGTAATCACAACGGGACCTTACTACAAGCAAACACTAGATTCTGAATTTATCAAATCTAGCAATGTATTGATACTTTTAAATTTGATGCAAATTAGATAACAAAGAAACAACAAAGATAAGGTTTCAGAGATAACTCGAAGACTACTTCTAACCCTAAGATTGATAATGCTTAAAGATAAAATGTTCAAAATGGACCGATCTCTCATAAACTACTTTTTGTTTGATCCAAATGAATCTACAATGTCACATAATAGTGCAATCTTATGAGGTTTTTAAGATTTTCAAATCACAAAAATTCATTCAAACAATCCTATTGCAATTGAGATGAATAAATCTTTATAACTGAACTAAGAACAAGTGTGAGTCTAGGCTAACTTTGCAAAGCAGCTAACAATTAACTAACTACAAAAAGTATGGACTAGAGATCGCTACAAACATTCTAAACATAAAACCCTAAGTATCACCAAACAATCTAACCATGAACTCATAAGCAATTTGAAAGATAGAAGAACAAGAACCATGCTAGATGAACTCCGCAAGATAGATACCAAACACAATATCTTCCTTATATTGAATCATCCAAAGTAGCAACAATTCTAATTTTTTGTTACAATATTTGCTTGCAAATAAACCCTAATTCGCTCTAATATCAGACTTTATCTCTATTCTTCTAAATCTATTCTCTAATCTCTATCTATCTCCAAATGAGGAAACATGCCCATTTTATATAGAATCCATAAGATAGGTCAGCCCAAATTATAATTTTGCAATAAAAACATGACCTACAAGAGGTCGGCCTCAAAGAATAATTTGAACACATGAAATGTGTCAATGGCACCAATTTCATCCAAAAACCGCCAAGATATCAAAAGGTTTTCCCAATACATGCGAACTAATGGGAAGCAAAAATACCAATGTAACCCTATATAATTACTCCTCATCCTTGTCCTTGGCTTTATCTTCTTCACCATGTATGGCCAACAGGACCCTTTGCAGCTCAGCAATAGGTGGCATAGGAAAAACCCTAATATTTCTCTCAAGGGACTTGATATCCTCTTTTGTCTGCCTAACTGTACCATCCCAATCAGCCTTGTTGGTCAAATACCTTTCCATGACTGCAATATAAGTTGCAGCATCATCCAACTGATGCCTAGTAACTGGCCCTCCACTGACTGGGGAATAAACATCCCTCCACCATTTTCTAAGCTCCTCCAAGCCAAGATGTTTCAGAGCAAACTTCTTCCTTCCAGTCATGACCTCAAAGAAAGAAATACATTTGTCATATATACCAATCAGAGCATCCTCAATTTGTCTCACTTGTTTGTTAATATTTTTCAAGACCTTTTTCCTTATTAGCAGGATTTCAAACCATTCCCAAGGTTCAGAAACTCTTGGAAGAGGAAGAATCCCACATCTTACCAATTTGTCCTTAGTGAATCCCATGATTGTTGTAACTTTTTGCAATAGGAGATCCGTATCTTCCTTATCTTGAGCTAAAACAGTCTTCAACCAAGTCACTGACCTCGTAGTATCTCCTACAGTAGACAAAATGCCCTTGATGGCCTCATCCCCTTTAGCCTGGACACCTTGTAACCAAGTAACTGCAGCATGTGAAGTTCCCTTCATCTTTTCTAACTCAGAGATCATTTCTTGGGGTAAAAATCTTGTAGCAGAAGAGGAGGAACCAATAGCTTACAAAGGTTTCATCAACTCCTGCAAGTATTTCCTTAGTTTTTCATTCTCCGTCTCCAGCTCATGCCTTGTCTGTACTGCCTTCTTCAATCTCCCCACAATCACGACACCGGAGCCCTCATATTCTTCAATATCCTACTCCACAATAGCATGCCCCAAGTCAACAGTCTACACATGATAGTCCTGGGAAATCACATTATCTTTATCCATGTTCAAAGCAGGAGTAGCAATATGGGCCACCCAGTTACCTGATCTATCCCTTTCAATTCAGGATACAACCCTAGCTTTCTTCTTAATTTTCTCCTTCTCCACATTAGCCATAAGGGCTTCCCAATTAGGAGGAGCATCCTCCACTATTACCATTTTGCTCTTTAAAAATTTCTCAATCCAATCCGGAATAGTGGACCCAACAGATACCATGTCCCATTTATCCTATTCTTTCTCTTGTTGATCAATAGTTGCATCTTTTTCAACACTTGGACTTTTAGGAATATCCACAGCTAGATTCTCTTCCTATTGTACCTTCTCTTCCACAACTATATGCACTAGTGAAGGGGCCCTGGCTGGTATTTCTTCCTCCTTTTGAGGAGACTTGTTCATTTTTTTGCTCACAGGTGAATTTGCATGTGCTACGAAGGGAGACTGCAATACCTTATCAATTTTTTCCTCTACCATAAAGAGGTCTCCTTCTTGAAATACTTCCTCCTCCAAATCCTTAGGACTTTCATCTTCCTTTGGTTCCTCCCATGAGTTATCAATATCCTGAGGAATAGAGACACCTACCTGCTCAACAATAGAAATACTAACTGAGACCCTCTCTTTTGCTGCAGCATCCCTTGGGGAAGGAGTCCTTGATCTCCTCATGTAAACCTATGTCTTTTCCCTTGAGCTTTCCAACTCTACCACTGGTGGCTCAATTTCCCTATCAACCTGAGGAGCCTCCTCCACCCTCTGTGATAGTTTTATGATTCTTCTTCTCTTTACCAACGGTGGAGCACTTTCAACCTCCTCTTTATCCTCCCAATTCTTCTCAACTTATTTCTTAGAGGCATGCTTCCTCTTCTTTGCAACAGGCCTTCTTTGTATGCTCACCTTTGCAGCCTTCTCAGCCTGAACCTCTCTTACCTGGATTCTGAAAGGAGAATCCACTTTCTCTTTACCTTTGGGATCCTGTTCAGCTGACTCTTCAGAAGTAGAATGAGATTCTAAATCTCCCATCAAATCATAGGTGCATGGAATACCCTTGCTTTCTAGCTCTAACATCTTGTGCTTCAACCACATCTTGGTATATTTGATCACTGGAGCCATGATCTGATCTAAATCAGTCTTTTCTTCCTCCAACCAGTCAATCTCTCTAGCTAGTTTATCTTTCATTGCTTCATAAACATGACCTTGGATCACATTCCCATCTTCCTCTACCTAGTCTGGAATAACCCTCACATCATATAGTCTTACCAAATCCACCGACAACCTAGAGAACTTCTTCCTTCTTACCTCAAACTAATCAACAAGGTTGACCTAATAGTCCTCAATGTGAGCCTTGTGGCTATATTCCTTACTGGCCTTCTTTTGAGCTTCGCCAGTGATATCAAATCTTGCCCTCTTGGTGTGGAAGGAAAGACCAAGAGTACCCATTTCTTCCTTAGAAGTGTGAGTGGACTGTATGGAAGGACACACCTCATTCATTCCAATCTTAAAGGGAAAATCATTCCCAAAACCTACCTTATGCATTTCTCCCTTTACTATAATATCAAAGTCACAAATCTACCTAGTGACTTCCAGAAAAATAATGTGGTCCGTACGATACCTTGGCAGTCTGTAGGGAGCCCTCTGAAAACCATCAATCCTGATATATGAGAAGGTTGGAAACTAGATAAACCACGCTCCATACTTCCTTATCAATTCTTTTCCCTTATCTGAGATTCTCATATGCTTCGCACCTTGGAGCAATCTGGTGATGTACATTGTGAAGGCATCATTGGACCTCCTGTAACTTCCTCTAGTCAGGTGCAATTGTGGATACACTTCGTAAATAGCATATTTCCCAAAGATACCCCTAGTGCTCAATCCCTTGTATGGATGAAGCCTCACCAATGAATACACTAGGTAGGAAGTCATAGTAAAAGTCTTGGTTTGCAAGAAACTACATAACTGCTCATGAATCACAACACCGATGGCACCTGCCTAGTGATATTTAAATCCATGCTCCATTCTAGCAATCACATTAAACATCCAGGTCTCGAAGACACCTGCACTCTTCAACCCTACCAATCTGCCGAGAAGAGTGATAACATTATTGTACTCTCTTTTGAACTTAAGCCTGAATAGTTGCTTAGGAAACTTGGAAAAATGAGATTTAGGCTTCTTAAGCCAAGAGTTAATCACCTATTGAGACTTGACTATGTTTCCCTCATAATACTTTTTAGCCTCATCCTTGTCAAAGGCCACCACATGGGACCTATTAGGCATGCCAAAGGTTGCAACAATGGATACCGGACTGAAACCCACAAGAATCCTATTCTGGGGGCCAATAATCCTTTGTGTGCCTCTATCATAATTTTTGGCACATTCCAACACTAGCTCGTAACACTGCACCGTAGAAGGAAAACCTACCACATGAGCTAGCCCGAAGTCCACCATTCTTTTTTCCAACAAAGGAGGGCTCGGTGTTGACATCTCAGCCTTGAATTCCTCGTAGTCCCACATGCCTACATTTGTGTCTGTGATTCTTCACCAAATTGAGGTCAACTTACTCTCAGGAATTCTGCTCTTTATATCCAACTTTACCTTTTCTGCATTAGTAATGGTAGAAGTCTCTACACTAGGACCCATTGCCTTTCCATTTCCTCAACCAGCAATATCCTGTCTTGATCCTACCTACAAGCACATGAAGATGACCTCAATTAGATCCATGAGAAGTAACAAGTGCCAAATATTTGTACCCCAAAGTTTGGGATTTAGCCCCCCTCGTGGATTCTACACTAGGAAGGATTTTCGAGAAAATCCGGACCAGGCGGATTCCAACGAACCAAGCATGCAAAAATCCCAAAACATCATTCAAACTCATCAATTAACAAAGGGAAACCATTAGAAACACTTAGCATAAGCTCCTTAAATTACTCAAATAGTTTACCAATAAACCAAACATCAATAACCATCAAATTGAACATTTCCCAGAAAAAACCTGAAAGAATCTGCCAAAGATAGATTTTGGTGAAATCCACAATAGTTATAACTAACCTGGGGAAAATCAAGAGACACGGACAATTCGGGAAAATCCAGATGGAGCAGATTTTGGCAAGATCTAGATATAACATTACTAAAGCATAAAATCAGTAAAACGACCCGACCGCGGACCTTGGGAGAATCTGGATGGAATGGATTTTGGTGAAACCCAATGAAATCCAACAAAAGGTGATAAAAGAGGAAGAGATAGAAAAGTCGGGGAAATCTGGGGGAAGCAGAATTTCGCAAAGACCTCAAAAACTGGAAGCTGTCTACATCTTCTCTACTTTTACCAAAACGATTCAAATCACTCCGGATTTAAGACAAAACTCTGAAACCAACCCAACCTGGGCCTCCAATGAATAAAACATGAACTAAGGACACTCCTCATAGCAATTTGAGGAGGGGTGGCTATGCCCTAGGTCAAGAACCCTAAATTTCCACCATGAGAGCACAGGGGATGAAGCACGACTTGCTCATACACTAGAACGAGAAGTTTAAAACATGAAGAAAGCAAGCACTCAAACCCAAAAAGAAATACCAGACCAAGCAAAAGCATTCAATCAACCAAACGGGCTGGTACACTAATGAAAACCCCACAATGCTCAATGAAGATGCGCACCTAAAAACTAGGAAACCATGAAGGACTTCCCAAGAAAACGAAGGAAAGCAATCGAAATCAATAGAGAAAAAGGGCACGTCTACATACCATAGAAGTGCAAAGGCCGAAACTGGTGAAGCCAACAAATAATCATTTTAATGTAAGCCAGATACAACCCATGCACAGGAAACGCAAACGCACAGTCCAAATAGCTTTGAAAATCCAGATATCCAGTAAAACATTAAGAACCTCAAGACACAAGCTTGAATGATGGAAAATGCATGAACACAAATGATCAATTACTTCCCAAAGAATCAATATATCAAATCTCCAAATGTCCGCACACACGCCATTAATGCATTTGACAAGACAACCACGACCATGGAAAAAATTGGGGATTCAACGTTGTGACGAACTTCAGGGATTCAACATGATGACGAACCTCGGGAAAATCCGGACCATATGGATTTTCCCAAAAGCAGGATAAAAGGCAGCTCTGGATATTGAAGGGAAACTGGGAGAATCCGGCCTAGGTGGATTTTCCCAAAAATAGAGAAAAAACCTAGAATAAAGTCAGAACTTAAGATTTTCAATGAATTTCAAAAGTGTGCCACTTCAATTCACAAGATGGACATCAAAGAATGAACCCACGCAAGCAAAAACCCCCAAAAAAGATGGGTCAAAACACCAAAAACAAGAAAAAGAGGGTCCCCACTTTCAGTGGGGTGTGTGTGCAAAAACTGCACAACTCAAAATATGCACAACCTTCAACCATTCATATCTTGACAAGTGGCACTTGTCCATTGCGTGTTGAATGACCCCACATTGCTCAATTTCACTCATTGTTCAAATTTGGAAGCTTATAAATGAGAGACTCTTCCTCTCATTCTAACATCCACAATTTCAATAAACTTATTATACTCGACTTCATCCTCATCCACCAATTTAGAAAAGTTACTCTCTTCACATTGAGAGCCAATTTTGTCCATTTCACATCAAGTGTTCATCACTTTCATAATTTCATAGCTAGGTTATGTCAAAATATCATTAAGGAGATTCAATCATAGACAAACTATCAACATTGCAACAAAGGAGTTGGGAAAGGGCCAATTTCAACATACCAATTGGCACCAATTCCCCCATGGGATCAAGAGTTTGCATACTTAATTAGGATTGCCTTAGAGTTTTTCCTATTTTGAGCATTGTAAATGGATTTCATGGGGATGTTGGAAGTGGATTCACTCTGAGAGGGGGGGTGAATCAAAGTGGAGTAATTTTAACTTTTAACCTTGAGAGCACAATTAAACTTTCACTTAGTCAACCCAAGGAGACAGATTTGATTAAGCAAGTGAGCATTTACATTTTAGATCAGATTGACATGAGACTTGAATAACATTTGCAACCCATATTAAAATCTTCATATGATATTGTTCAAATAAAGCTTTATGAATACTCTTGTTGTGATTTATCAACAAAACTATAAGTCTTCATAATATGGAACTTTGACTTGCTTATGACAGACTCTTGAGCATTCAAATAATGACCAAAGAGTGCAGAAGTTAATTCACCTTATGAAAGACATTTTGCATCAGATTTGCACAATCTAAATTTGCATGACAAACTTGAGCAAATTGACTTTAAACTTTTAAACAGCCTTAAAGTATCAGAGCATTCACCAAATAAATGAGTACAGTAACATAAATGACTGAAAGAAGGAGTATGCAAGATAAGCTTAAATCACACAAATGAGAGACAAAGAAATCGCCGAGTGGAAAACCCTCTTGGGGTAGAAAAACCACTCCTAAACTGCCTTACTGGCTTAATTTCAAAACCACTACTTACAATGCCTTATAGGCTAATTTTTTAGGACCAACTGAAGGAGCACCAACCCCTCATTTTGAGACACCAATCTCAAGGAGCACCAAACCCTTTACTATTTTAGTAAATCATACAATAATACAGAGGATTTCTCTATTTCTCTTTTATCTATCAAGTGCCTCTTGATAGACAATATCTAAAATCCTCAAAGCTCCAAAAATGAACTTTCAGAATTTCAGGCATTGTCAAGCCTTAAGTCAACTTGATTATCAACTCATATTTCAGATTTTCAATCTCAGAGCTCAAAATTTTTCACCACAATCATTGTGATGTACTCACACTAGTTTTTCCTTTTTGTTTCATACTATTCTCATTGTTCTACTTCATCACATCTTTTAATTAATTTTGTCTTTCAGTTTTTATACTCTTTTCATGGATTGTCATTGAAAACCAGTTAACACCCATTTTTCTCTTTTTGTTTTTCCTTTTATATTGGAGCCCTAATCTCTTCATTTTCATCTGATAACAGATTTCATCATTACATTCAAGGAAGGTTACAACCATTGCTTGTTTTTCTATTTCAGACAATAAGACAAAGATGATTATTAGGTTACCAAACCTTCAATTGACCAACAATTCCATGTGTGCAGGATCAGTATAAAGAAATTCTTCTGATAGGAATACCCAAGCATTTTTCAAATATAGAAGGCAAACTGAAACCTGTCCTTTCAAGTAGCCTACACAAATAGAGCTGAAAACAAGAACCAATTAATCATATATGAAATTCATGAACAAAACCCTCAAAAATCCAACTGCAGCAGTAGTGCAACCAACAACTCCAATGCAATGTAACCGTTATGAAAGAATCCATGTAAGAGACTGAACAGATTCAAGTTCATCATGATTTCCCCAAACAAATACCACTGTTTCATAAAATTGATAAGATAAATCTATTGTAAAATGTAGTTAAAAATTATATGCAATCTTTTTGGTTTTGACCAATAAAAAATATTTAACTAATTTTCCACCTTCCATTTAGAAGTAACGGTTCTGCAAACCAATTGAAAAACTGAATACCTGAGAGTATCGACATAGATGTTGCATGTAGAAATTTTACCAGATTGCAAAGTGGCTTAGCAACCCAAGCTTCTCCCTTATTTGAGCTCTTATTCTATGGTAGGAAACTGACAGGTGAAACAACCATTGTCATGGTCTTCCTATCTTCCAAAAATATTGTCAAAGATTAGTAAACCAACAACTAGAATAGTGAAATGGCTATGAGATAAACAACTCAATGATGGCGGCTAGAATAGGGTTTCAAACCCTTCGAAGCAACTAAAGAAAATAATAATGACCTAAACTTCCAAAGCAAGTGAAACGAAATCCTTTGCTAAGATTGATAAAATTTTGGAGTCCGAGAGGACACTTAATGAATTATCAAAAATTCTTTAATAGATTTTGAGATTCGCTCTCTTACCGCATAGCCATGGTCTTACTTCAGACAACCCATGGTATAGTGGTGACTAACACTAACTATTACTGCACCCTTTACCGCCCAACCATGGTCTCGCTTCAGACTACCCATAGTACAATGGTCGCTCCAAGTTAACTGCTAACATTTTCCACCGCATTACCGTGGTTATGCTTCTAATAGTCCACAGTATGGCGGTAGCCACCTTGCTTGCCACTAGTTCCTTCCACCGCATTACCGCGATTAACTTCCTAATAGCTCATGGTGTAGCGGTAGCTGTCTGGCTTGCCGCTGACGGTTTACGCACACTACCTCAGTTACACTGATGACAGCCCGCGGTGTAGTGGTAGTTGTTATGATTGCCACTGGCAGTTTCCACTGCACTACCGCAGTCACTAGCTTAACTTCCAATGGTACCACGGTAAGACCTTTTGAAGCTGAGGCCTTACCAAAGTCAAACATGCCTATTGTCGGCTTTTAGGCCCAAATAAATATTAATCATTTTGACCTGATTTAAATGCAAATTAGAGAATAATTTGAATACCTTTACCCAAGGTTGATTTTCCACCTCATTTAAATCCAATGCCATATAATGTCCAATTTGTCAAAAACTTTCCAAAGCCTTGTGAAGTTAAATGAAGGCTAAAAACATGTTAAGTTCACAATCCCATTCTCCCATGCTAGCCACCATAAACCAAATAAAAAATGTGCATATCAAATGCCATAATAAGACCAGACTGAGAAATGCTTCAAAGGCACCAACCCAAGGTAGTTTTGACATCAAGGAAAAATGCCACAGACGAAGTTAACAAGGGAATCCTTTTTTAATCTTGCATATGAACTAACTAATGTGTTTGTTTGTTGGGTTTGCGTAGGAATAGGATTAGGGTTCATAGTATCAAATTACTTTACTTCTAAATGTAATCAATTCCACTTCAACACAGTTTGTTATTAAGTGTAAACATGAAATGAAAATAATAGAAAGAAAACACCGGAGACACCAAATTTACATTGAAAACCCAATGAGGGAAAAACCATGGTGAGGATTAGCTCACAATATAGTAATAATGCAATGTCAGATACACCGGCTCACAGCCCAGATACAAAGGCTCACTACTAACAAAGGACTCACTGTCCAGAAGGAGGCTCACTTCCTATAGAAAAACAAAAGATAAATAAAGATCCACACATTCACAACTTGATTAGAAGATTGTAGACACCATCATCTCACTACTTTCAGGAATCTAACATCTCAAAGTATTTTGCCTCAATTCGTTCTTGCACACTCTAATTTTAACACTTGTTTGCACACTTCACTTCCTTGAATGATTGATCGATTGATTTCCACTTTTTAATTCACAACATATTGACTTGGTTTTATACCATCTTCAACCCTAGAAGCATTCTCCAAGGTTGGTTGAACATTCTTCAATTTACAAATTCAAATTAAGTCAGCTACTCATTCTTGTGGTGGATAAGAATGAGAGAGGACCAATTACACATTTAATTAGGACCCAAACAAAATCTTGTATCAAACACACACACGCTTCCTTAATTTGATGCAAAAAATTTATGTAACATGTAGACACCAGGTTAGCCAAACCTAATGAAAATACCAATGATATTTGAAGTGCACACATCTCTAGAAAGATTATCCTATGTGGATCACGCAACATGCTTCACTAGACCTTTTACCATGTCTAAGAAACCTTTAGATACATCCGCAACAAATCTAAACAATCTTCATTCACAAAATGTTCAACAGTCCAACTGGATGAACTAGCGACACACAAGAGCTCTAGAGTAGGTCTTCCAAAGTGCCAAATAACAAGAAATGTTTTCAAAACATAGAAGCCATCAATATGAATCATCTCCTAGATCCGCAAGATCTGAAATAAAATGCTAGAAAACTATGGATACAAAACATTTCTTCCAGTCCACAAACAAATAGTTCTGCCAAACTAGTTCACACACCGGTGAACACATCTTTCACTCTCCATCGAACCAAAAGCTAAAAATTAGAATATATCATCCATTGAGGCTCATGAACACAACTAAAAATATACATAGGAATATGATCAATACAGAATAAATGTAGAGCACAATAATAGAGCACATTTAGAGCACACACTCAACATTACCTTCATTATCTCTTAAACTTTCTCAAAAGAACTTAGAAAAAACACAACTACAACTTCATAAATATAGCTCCATGTACTCTAAGCACTTCTTCAGTGTCTCAACTATATACAAGTTCCATCTGCAATCAACTTGAACTATGTTGGCATCAATGACAACATTAATGAAAACACCACCAAACACATCCATACTTGCAAAAATATTCCCCTTTGTCATTGATGGCAGCACATGATGTGAAAAACCATCAAGGATAGCACACACAATCTCCTGCTTCTTCTTCACTTTCTTTTCTTCTAGATTAGATAGCCTGCACAAGCATAACTTTTTTTACATGACTTTCTCTCCCCATTTGACATCAAAGGCAAAGGAAATTATGCATGAAAACTCTTTCCATATAAAGTTTTGTTCATTCCCCCTTAGGAGCACACCCACATCACATACTACAACAATGCACTTTTCTACTCCCCCTAAGGAGTAGATCTTAATCATCAATCCAGACCAAAAGAATCTATGAATCTACTACATTGATGCACACCCGTGTGCACTTATTTTAAGGAAGGAGGGGTAGTAACCCCTAACTTCCCCCTGAGACACTCAAAAATATCCTTCAGAAGGGCCTTAGTGAATATGTCAACAATTTTTTCTTTGGTAGGTACATATTCAAGTCTAACTCCATTCTACAACACCTTCTCCCTCAAGAAGTGATACCTAATAGATATGTGTTTTGTCCTAGAATGCATCACTGGATTCTTCAAAATGTTTATAGCACTTGTATTTTCACAAAAGATAGAGATAGGCTCATCACACATCACACCTATGTCCTTCAAAGTTTTCTTCATCCAAAGTACCTGTGTATAGTAAGATATTGCTGTAATATATTTTTCTTCTACAATGGATAAAGAAACTGAATCCTATTTCTTACTCAACCATGAAACTAATATTCCTCCAAGGAAGAATGCACCGCCACTTGTACTCTTTCAGTCATCTACACGACCAGCCCAATCTGCATTAGTGTAGGCATTCATTGTGAATTCATAATCCTTTGGATACCATATCCCAAAATATGGAGTTCCCTTAAGTTATCTGAATATCCTCTTCATAGCTATAATATGTGTTTCCTTAGTTTCTACTTGAAATATTGCAACTAAACATATTGCATGCATGATATCTAGTCTAGTAGCAGTGAGATACAATAGTCCACCAATCATAGATTTGTACATGCTCTGATCAACTTTAGTAGATTCATCATCCTCACTCAACTTACATTCAATTACCATAGGGGTACAAACCAGTTTGGAATCATACATTCAAAAATTTCTAAATAATTATTTAACATACATAGATTGTGAAATGATTATCCCTTTGTCAATTTGATTTACTTGAAGTCCAAGGAAGAAATTCAACTCACCAATCATAGAAATTTCAAATTCATTTTGCATTTGTTCTACATATTTCTTACACATTCCTTCATTTCCACCAAAGATAATGTCAGCAACATATACCACAACTATCAACATTTTATTTTTCTCAACTTTGAAGTAAAGATTGTTGTCTATGGACACTTTGTTAAATCCTTGTTGTGTTAAGTATCTATCCAACCTTGCATACTATAGAAATGAAAATTTACCAACACACTTGATCCTCATTTCTAACATCGCTTCTTCCTGAATCATACTCTCATCTTATCAACACTTTTCATCTCTTAATTAGATAGCTCATTATTTATTTAATTAGGTATTTCTCCCTTGTTGATAAATTTAATCAATTTAATTTAACTAATCCTATATCTATGTTCATTTAAATAATCCATTTTATTTAATTTGAATCTGTAAAGGCCTCTTATTAAATTGAATAAATTAAAACTTATTTGATTTAATCTAACATTATCCCCTTTATTTAAAAAATCAAAATATTTATTTAATTAAACCCTTTCTCTCAATTTGATTTAAATCAATTCATTTTCTAAATTGTCACATCTCATAATTCCCCATTAAATTAATTATTTTCTCTCAACATGGAATAAAGGAGGACTATTCCTTCAAATTTGAATTCAAATCCAAGTGGATTTCTCCTTCCAACAAAGCATTCACTCCTCTTACATGTCCTTGTGCATTGAGCCAAGTGACATTAACTTCATTTTATTCCCTCTCACATGTCATTTCACTATTTTGAAATTCCACCTAATATCATTTATTGGCACTTTGATCAAAATGTCCACAACCTTCAACCATTCACATCTTGACAAGTGGCACTTGGCAATTGGATGTTGAATGATCCCACATTTCTCAATTTCACTCTCTTTTCCAATTTGGAAATCTATAAATGAGAGACTCTTCCTCTCATTCTATAGTCCACAATCTAGAGCAAAGTTACTCTCTCCACATTGAGAGCTATCTTTATCCATTTTATATCAAGTGTTCATCATTTTCATGATTTCATAGCAAGGTTATGCCAAAATCTCATCAAAGAGCTTCAATCATCCACAAATCACCACAAATCGTACAAAGGAGTTGGGAAAGGGCCAATTTCGACACACCAATTGGCACCAATTCCCCCATGGGATCAAGTTTTTGCATTGATTAATTAAGATTTCATTTATCTTATATGTTTGTTCTTCATTTTTCCTATTATTGAGCATTGTAGATGGATTTCATGGGGAATCCTTGTTTTATCTTACATATGAGTTTACTACTGTGTTTTATTCTAGTATTTGTGTAGGTATAGGATTAGGGTTCACATTTTGGCACTAGAAGGAGCCTGAGTTGGAGAAATTCAACATATTTTTCCAAAATTCCATGGTTTTTTTATATTTTTTGTGCCTATAGGAAATTGGACCGCTCACAGTCCCGCGACACCATATTGCACCGTTGTCTGACAGGCGGTGCTATATTGCACCACACAAAACTCAAAACTCTACTGCATCTATCTTCTCGCCTAGAAATTTAAAATTTCCAAACTACACCGCCGGTCTCCAAACTCCAAACTATGTCGTAGGGTGAAAATAGCATCACATTTGCACTCTTTGTCCTGATGTAGAGTGCCACTTTGAATCACATGCAACGCTATATTTCATCATTGTATTTCTAAACACCACCACATTTTCTAATTGTGCCGCTAGATGACAATAAAAATTTCAAATTTTATTTTTTTCAACATATGCCATTTTGTTTTCAACTTTTTGAGTTATTAACCTATTTATTGTCTTTGTATTTTCTAGTTTTAATCATTTTGCAGGTTAGGGCAAGGAGGAAAGAAAAATGGAAGGCTACATTATGACATCATTCTTATCTTATACCAAGTGTTTTGAAACACTTTAGTGGTTTTTAACACTCTTAGAGAGTTCTCAATCTCTCCTAAGAAATTTGTCATCTTTTATGCTTTAGGGAACATTAAATTTCTTTTGGGCTCTACAAAGAACAATACAAATTTTCTTTCAAAGTTTGCAAACAAAAGGTTTAAAAATAATTTTAGGACAAACTTACTAGAGTTGGTTTTCGGATTTAATAATTTGAACAAGGCAAATCCCACATTTGATTTGGTGCTATAAAAAGAACTCAATTTTGCTTTGTGGACTTAAAATGAACAAGTGTTATTTTGTTTTGTAATTATTTACTCAAAATAATACCATCAAAAGGACGTATGTGCTTCTTTCATGCCTCACAAAGATCTTGAGAATTAAAAGGCCTTTAGGTGATCTTAGGTTGAGTAAAACAATTACCTCCACATTTCATTTTGGGTTTAAAATTGAACAAAACATCTTGCTAGTGTGGGTAAGCCTATTGCATTTGTTCTTCCTTTGTTTCTAAATGAAGGTTGATCGAACTACAAAAAAAATTGCTCAATTTTTTTTATCTTAGTGGGCCTACCTTGTGGGAAAACTTACTCACCCAAGGGAATGACCCAACTGGTAATACACTAAAGACAAGTGTATTTCCAACCGGGATATAAAAGTGGGTACTGGAACAAAAGTCAGTATCACACGGTTGGCTCCAATGAGAAGGGAAACAATGGTCTCTCACCGCATGGGTCAACTCCTATGAGTGGAAAGTCCAAATTAAAACCTTTGTTTAGCAAAGGCCAAAATCCTTAACTATTTTTTTGGTGCAAAAGGTCATGTCCTTTGAAGCCACCCCATGTATACATGCGGTTCTATTGTAGAGATGAAAAGTATTCCATGGGATATTCATGGGTACTGATGCTTGGCTTACCCAAGAAGTGAGTGCATTATAAGGGGGAGTCTGTGTGGTCAAGCATCTAATCATCAACACTGAATATGCAAAGTTGGATTTATCCAAGTGGGAACCCAATAAAATATTCTCTTCATCCTAGGGTTGTACATGTGCTTGGAATCAAAAAATACATTGCTTGGTCCTCAAAACATCTGAAAACAAACATTCACAAAGAGCTTGAAAATTTCAAACCCTTTGGAGGAAACAAATATCCTTTGATGAATCTAAGTGCTCTTGCTTTCCCTAGGGATTATAGCCTTAGAGGTTTCTATGTACTTGGATTAAATCATCATTTGTTTGCACTAAAGTCAACCTAGGAAACTATTCTCTTGAAACCTTTATTTCCACATAATGGAAATTGTGGAATGAAAATTAATTAAGATAGAGACATTTAGTTTGAAATCATAATCATTAAACTATTTTTTGATAAAAGGAACTCATTAAACAAAGATAAGGACAATTGGACCTCACACATGTGTTCTCTCAAATTATTTCCCATAAAATTAAAATCCAAAAACTACGGTTCAAGAAGCTTAGTCCAAAGGCTCGTGAAGAGTGTCTTGAAATTCTTCTTGAAGTTAGAGAGATATTGGTATATAATTTCTATAAGAAAGCCTCAAAGAACAACCCAAGTTTGTATGAGTTCTATTATCAACAAAATCCAACTCTTTTTCAAAGGTTTGATTTTCTCACTTTGAAGTATGGCATGTTCTTCAATACCGAGGTCTTAAAAGAAAGAGTCTTGTTTAGGTCAAGTTTAGGATCAAAATCAGTCACTCTCATCCATCTCTCAATCATCAAAATCAAATTCCATTTCACCAAAAAACTCTTGAAAGCTTTGAAACATCATTCATGCTAAACTTATAGGAAAAATCATCATCACCTTGTTTGACTTAATACACCTAGTCAAATTAGAAACCCTCTTGGGAAAATTTACCCCTAGGATAACACAACTTCCTAGGGTTTACAAGTTCATCATCATCTTGTTTGGCTTAACACACCTAGTCAAACTATCAAAATCAAATCAATTCAAGCCCTAAAAATTTTAGCATCTCCTCCCCCCAAGGTTCTTCAAGAGTTTCACTCACTCGCATCATCCATCTTTCATCTCCATCATCACTTTTGATCCTTAGAATTTCCTAGTTCTTCTCTTTTGTTCTGAAAGATCAAGATCAAATGATCTATTTTATGGTTCAAACAAGATCCCAATACAAGAAGAACATGGAAATCACTAAAGAAATATCAACTTCAACTAACGTAAGTCAAATGACCCCCAAGAAGAATCTAGTGGAATTAAGCAACCCTCCAAACAACTCATCTCTACCATTACAAAACCCTCTAGAGGAGGTTCATATAGAGGACATCACCAATGATGACTTGGGAATGATGCAAGAGGAAATAACTGAAATGGTTTTTTAAAATTCTGAGAATCATAGAATCATCAACACAATGTTGAAACTTAATCCCTCTCTATATATACATGCATTAAAAGGGGCCAAAATCTCTTCTGACGTTGAAATGAGTACCAATATGGAAAGGCCTCTTATGAGAATACCTCCAATATCACTCCCAAACATCACTCAAGATATTCCCCAAGTCATATCAACAATCGCTTCAACCCCACCAGTTGTTAACAAGGGAAGCACCATGTTTTGTGAATTACAAAAGCATCGCCTTGTTAAAAATCTAGAGATAAACATCAACAACACACTAGATAAATTTGTCCTGGTAAATTAATTACACCTGTATGTTCCACTTACTTTCCATAATCATGCAGACTCATCCTCATTTCATGCGATACCAATCTATCCGCTGAATGTACAAACTTCTCTCCCCATGATTTCACAAGGAGAGGGTGGGTTATTCGGAATAGAGGGAGTCATTGATCCTTCTTCATCATCACTTTTCCAAGGGAACACACCACCATTCCCTCCATTACCACTCATATTCTTATCACCTCTTGGATTGGGTCTTCCCCCCCTACCCGTTGCCAAATTTTTGAACCAAAGCAATTAGAGAATCACATCAAACCCTCTCATTTTTCCATCACATCGCAACAAATGATAACCATCCAAGCTACCCCAATGGTCAAGACATCCATCATTCCCCAAATCTCTCAAAACATGATTTCCCAGGGACCAAGTATCTTGAGCACACCATCCACAACTCAGATCCCAATCACGAACATGACCGTTCCAATCATCACAATGGTTAACACCATTCCCAATCCACCACCAATTCCACCAAAAGTCAACATGACTAACTCATTCATCACCATGATTCAAGAAATTCAAAAAGCCACTCACCAAAGGGTACTTCAACAAAATCAACAACCTACATAGTTGGCCGCTTAACAAGCTGCACAAGCTACACAAGCCACACAAGCAACACAAGCAACCCAACAAGTGCGGACTCAGGCTCAAGCCCAGAAACATGCTCAACAAGTGCAAGCACAATACTGTGCACAGCTACAAGTAATCCACCAACAAGCCTTGCAAGAATTTTAGGCACAACAACAAGCTAAACAAAAAGCTTTGTTGGTGCAACAACAACCAGACCAACAGCAGGCTTTGTTGGTGCAACAATAGCTAGTCCAACAAAAAGCTTTGTTGGCACAACAACAGCTAGACCAACAAAAAGATTTGTGGGAACAACAAAAGCAAGACCAACAACAAGCTTTGTTGGAACAACAAAAACAAGACCAACAACAAGAATTTTTGGAACAAATGTAGGCATATCAGCAGGCCTCAAAAGAGTAGCAGAAAATCCCCATCAAAACTCCACTCGTCAATCAAACACCGCAAACACCTCAAAACACATTCATCCCACCTCCTCATCCACAAAATGATGTTGCAACACAAATCAAATTGCTATCACAGCAAGTTTTGGACCTTCATTCAGGAAAAACAACTAGAATGCCAGGAAATTTGTCCCCCTATCCTTTTCATAGAAGTCTTACAATCGTACCATTCCCAAATGGATTTGAAATATGCAAATTTCATAAATATAATGAGATGGGAAACCCTGGAAATCACGTGAGGGATTTTCAAGTGCATTACATGGAAGTTGGATATGATGACACATATCTAATGTGACTATTCCCTCAAATTCTAACTAGTCCTGCCATGGAATGGTTCTCTCACGTACACACATACATCAAAACATTCTAGAAAATGGTGGATGCATGCCTAAAAAACTATGCATTCAACATGGGAATGGATGTTAGTCCAGAAGAACTATCAGCACTAAAACAAAGAAAACAAGAGCTATTTGCATCCTTCTTGCAGATATGGTGATCCAAAGCCAATGAGAGCAAATGGACCATGCCGGAAGAACAACAATTTTGCACAATCATAGAAAATTTAGACGAAAAACTTGGTGTTCTATTTAAAAATGCAATGCATTACAACATATGATCAATTGATCCCAAAAGTTCTCAATATGGAAAGAGCCCTTACTACGTGAGGGGATGCATCTTCATTTCCTGCATAATAGGATAATCACCCATCCACCAGTTATAACGGTAAACCTCACACATGGTCAAGGAAAAAAATATGTCATAAACAATGAAGTGGTCGATGTTAAGGATCTCATCAGTGCTCCCAAGAAAAATATTCAAACCCATCATCAACCACAAAATCACAATAGTAACAATGTGCAAACCAATAAGGTAGCACTAAAACAACCACCTCTAAACAACCAAATCAATAATCTGAGCAATCAAGGAGGACCACCTCCCTGAAACAAGTATCCTCTCAAGAGGAATTTCACGGCCCTTGGGGAGCCAATTGAATCTATAATGAAAAAACTGGTTAAAGAGAACCCTATCAAAATTTCCAATTTGGAGCAATATGTGGAACCCATGAAAAAACCACCATGGTACAATGAAAATATCCTTTACAATTTTCATAAAATAAAAGGGAATACAATCACTAATTGCATGAGATTGAAAAACATCATCCAAGATCTCATTAAGAACCAAATCATAAATGTCGAGCAACCTTTCGACAATCAAGGATCTCAAAATATACATGAATCCAATGCCCAATCACAATAAGAGAAATAATCAAAGAAACAATCAAGGAAATAACCAAGGAAACAAAAATGGGAAAAAAAAGTATGCTAGTGCAAACCTTGTATACGAAGGTATCATCGCATGCATAGATGAAATGCTCACTATCATTAGCATCAAAGGAGCTAACACTGATTATGAAGTCACCACACGCGATGGTAAGGTTACTATTGTGGGGGCATGGAATCCATCTAAGACCCCAATATGGAATACGAAAGTTGTTCCCCATGATTATAACGTCATTGAGTAGCTAAAAAGAACCCCTTGCTCAGATCTCCATCATAGAGTTACTTAATTTTTTTGCTGCCCATAGGAAAATCCTTAATGAAGCATTAGTTGCATCCACTATCTTTGCTAACCTTGATATGGAATAATTTTAGGCTATGATCGGTAACATCGTCACACCAAATCTCATCACTTTCTCTGACCAAGACTTCCTTGCCCAACCATCTCACAACCATGCAATTCACATTCAAGTCTTGGTTCACAAGAAAAAGGTCAAAAGGGTCTTAGTGGATGGAGGCGTGGGCCTCAATATTTTCTCACTTAAACTTATAAAGAACTTGGGAATCTCATAAGACTCCATTGATTAAAAAAAAAGGCATTACCATTAGAGCATATGATGACCAAGAAAGAATATCTCAAGGCACTATCAAGATCCCAATCCAAGTAGAGCCAGTTACTATGGAAATCATATGTCAAGTCCTTGAACTTGATTTTCACTACAAAATCCTCCTAGGATGCCCATGGATCCATGGAATGAAGGCAGTCACCTCAAAATTTCATCAATGTGTAAAATTTTTCATACCAGAATTAGGAGGTCACAATACATGGTGATCCAAAGCCATTTTTCTATTGCAAAAAATTGGAAGCCAAGTTTTACAAAGTTCCCCATGTACCAAAGAATGATGAAGGAACCTCCAATCCCTATGTGGATCCATCTAACCTCACCTCCACTTCTACGACCGACACACCTTCCATCCCCGATATATCCGACATCAAGCTCGTGATCCAAGATAATGGGTGTGGAGACTCCAGAATGAGAAAAAGTTATTTTGTTGTAGGAGATTTACCTCAATCTCCTAGGTCACATGGATGACCTCAATCAGTTGAAACACCTTCCTACACTTTTAGGGAAGACGCTTTTAGATTTCATTGTTGGGGGGATCTTGTTAGTCGTTATTACTGTAACCAGGTTTATCTTCTATTCTACCTATAGAATTGCCAATTCTAACAAAGGTAGCTCAAAGGACCTGGACCAACTGACAATGATTTTAACAATAAACCTCCTACACTTCGAGCTCTGCTAAACCCAAGAGGGTGGTCTCTTTAATGTGATTATAATCTCTACACTAAACTTATAAACAATCATTAACAACTAATAGATAATCCCATTTAATAGCTCAATAGAATAGGATAATACTAAATTGAATTGCCTTTTCATCAATAGTATCAACTATTTGGAGCATGAGGTGGTTACAAAAAATACTTCATTACTTAAGATAGTCATCTGATTTACAATTTCATAACAAGATCTAAGCAAAGACAATTAGACACAAAACCTTACAAACATATACAATTTAGACCAGTGCCATATAGCATTGGGGAGTCAGATTCACAAACATTTAAGATTCCATGAAAGATTCAAACACATAACATATAAGATCTCAGACAATATTATATTAAAACATCACCAATCTATATCATAACTCAATGCTTCTTACTAAATCCCTTTATAAACATATTAGTCTATAACTCCATTCAAGCATTTTAATTAATTCTTTGAATTAAAGCCAAAATGAGAATCACACACACCACAATAGTGAGATGAACGCCATAATCCTTGATTATATTGTTCAAAATTGTGATATGCTTATACAAAGGAGAGACATGAGCTTGAAATGTATAATTATAACTAAAATGATAGTACTGTTATGAAGCATCAAACCTTCATAAATCCAAAATCTTGCTCAAAATGACCCAAAACCTAAATTGCATTTTCACTGAATTGATCAGGCTTTACAGTTTTCTCTGCAACTATGCCTAGATTCGACCTGAAAATATCTAACTTCCTAACCCCTATTTCTAGCCTTGAAATCCTTCTTATAGAAATGAAGGAGAAAACAAGCATCAAGCCAGAAAATACACATGTCACCGGTCAATTGGACCGCTCTGTGACACTTCAAAAATATTATTACAATCGCCAAGTCCCGAAGCATCTTCTTGTTAGTTCCACTCATTAGGGAATAGCCACTGCATTGGCCAAACCTCAAAACCTATGCCAAGAATACCACCATGGAGACAAAACCACAATTATTTATAACCATAACCATTGAGTTAGTTTCTGGTAGTAGACATTGTTTTAATCTTCTTTGGTTAAGTACTTGTCCACCCATTTCCGATACTCTTCATATTTTGGCCAGTCAAAATTTACCACCTCATTCACTTTAGTATTGTAAGGTGTGTATTTCATTGCAACCTGATTGGCCTCTCTTCCAAAAGACTCTAAAAATGTGTTGGGGTTAATTATTTTATCCATGCTACTTACCAACAAATCATAGTCTGAATCATCACAAATATATTTGATTTGTGCATTAATAACTTCTTCTGCTCTATCCTGCCACTGTTGCAATGTTTTAACATTTCCTTGTGCATCAATGATGTTTGGTAAAAATGTATCACTCCAGTCATCAAAGCTCTTTACCAGCTCCCTAATTCTTCTACTCAAATCATCAAGTAGGGCCTGGAATCCCTTCAATGACTTTACAAATATTTGAGTAGGCCTCAATGACTGGGGCCTATTGTCTGCATCAAATCTAGAAGCCTTATGCATAGTATCTAGATCGTTGGCCCTAGGGATCCACTTCTTAGCCAAAGGCAAAACTACTTCCTGATCCCTATTGATGTTTTTTATTCCATCCAAAAATAAAGAATATAAAGAATGCACAGATGGTAATGTACCATCAATATTCTCATTTAAATGCCTCAAAATTGTGTCAAACACCTCATTTTTTTTGGAAATTACACCATCCTCACTTGCCTTTAAGGCAGCCTGCAATTCTATGATCTTACTTAACATTTTCTTCTTGGTGGGATCCATACAATACTCAACTTATTCTTCAACTGGCCCTAGTTTATGACTGAGAGTAGGTGTCTAGATAGGGGATATTGGAGTAGAAACAATTGGAGTAGTAGGGGGGACCAATCCTGAAATAGAAGGTAATACTCTGATATCAGGAGCACTGATGGATTCTCCCATCTGCCCATATTTCAACCTATCTACTTCAAATTGCATCTCAACATTCCTTTGTTGCATCCTATTGTATTCTCCAATTATTATTTTGTACTTCTCCATCAAGATTTTCTTTTCAGCCTCTTCCCTTTTAGCTGTCTTCTGGGCCAATTTGGCCACATTTGCTATCAAGCTTGTAGCTTATGTTGTTGAAGTTTTAGAAGCTCTCTTTATGATTAGACCTCCCCTTAGGTTTGGGCTAATATCAGTTACATTTGGCTTTCTGCTCTGGGGTGCCATGCCCATATGGCTAGAGTTTCATACTCCTCACTAAAGGCATAGTCTTGCAAACTTGTCTTAACCTCTTCTTCACTTTTTTTGTATAGAGTGTTTGGACTGTAGGATAGCATTGAATGATACAGCATCAGCTATGTCCCACTCTGGTAAAATTAGGACACCAGCCTGAGTCACAAGTCTTCTTCCCTCCTTAGGAGTGATGCTTTTGAATTCCTCCATTAGTTTGGCCTTGACCTCATCATCATTCTCTTGCTTAGACCTATCAGGTCTTGATTCTCTCCTCCTCTTGCACTTATCTTGATATTCATCTAGTTTCATCCTCCAAATTAGCTGCAAGAATACAGAAGTCTTCATGAAGGCATCGTCATCCAAGAATGCCTTGTAGGCCTCCATTCTGGCATCTTGTACACACTGCCCCTTCATATCCATATCAGATAAAACTAATTGTATTGATCTAGGAGGGGAAGGGATACCAACCTGCATGTCTTGATTAGTGACAATTATCTCATCCATCAAAGCCTCTTTTGTTTCCTCAAATCTTTGCCTCTTAGGGCTTGGCTCTGATGGTAGCACTGCAGGATCACTTCTTGGTGGTGAATCTAGATCCACAATCCTTATCCCTCTAGGTGCTCTGATCCTTGGACCTGGATTTGATGATGCTCTCATTATTTATTTTCCCTTCTTATCCCCCTCATCCTCATCACTGATGTTGTTCCTCTTTCTCTTATATAGAGGCCTGCCAACTGGGGGCTAATAAGTTGGCCTTATTTCCTTAGGCCTCACCTCTGGTCTTTGACTTCCAAATTCCATTTCTAAATTGACCTTCTTGGTCACTAAGGTGCCCATGATTTCTTTAAATTATTAACAAGAAAAAAATTCTCTTGTGGAATGGAGTAAACTCCATTAATGGATCATATTTTGGATCCATTTTATGCACTATGGCCAGTAGCTTATCATATGCAATCCATTTTTCTTTATTCAATTCCTGCCTATAAAAATCAAATTCATTTCTGGTTAGGTCTTCAGGGAAATTGAATTCATGTATAAATCTGCCACCTTTAATTCATTGTGTAAACAAGGCAAAGAATCCCTCAGGGTCATGTTGCTTCCTAGATCCACTCTTCAAATGATAATAATCGAAAAGCTTTCCAAAGCGGATCCATCCTCCCTTGGAAAATAAAAAATCTGAAACAATAGTATAATCAGGGAACAAAGTCCCTTTTCCTCTTCCTATCAGGTTGTCCTCATGAATGCAATCCAATTGCCACATGACCTCGAAAAACCCCAATCTTGATGGTACATTATATAGGAGAATATGTGGGGTTCCTTGGAAACCATATACCCTTAGGACAGTGCTTATGGGGTATAAGATGATGTCACCCCAATTGTGGTAGACCTTTAAATTAGGCTTCCTCACCTTTGGTCAGAGGAAGTCATGCAAATATTCAAGAACTCTTGGCACATTTACAACCAACCAAGCCCTGAGTCTAGAGGCAAAACAGTTATCAAACTGCACAAAGCTGGCACCTCCCTTGTTGTAAGATAGGTCTGTACTCCACACCTATACTGGTAATATTTCTCCATTCACCTCTTGCCTCAAATCCATCTTATCTGAGAAGAAGTCAGCATTCTTGTACAATAACATTTGTATTAATAGGGAGTACCAAAAGAAAGGAGTGTCAGCATCCCCCACAAAAAACTTCCGCAAACCATCATGTATCTTTTCTGCAAGAAAAGATGCATAGTCATCCATCATGGAGAAATTGGGATGCTGGATTTGAGCCCCCATGAACATATATGCAATGGGCATCACTGTATTTGGGCTTAATACCAAAATTTGGCACAATGAGTAAAAGGTCACCAAAAAGTGATTTGGAAAATAGTTTACCCTGAAAGGCTCCTATTCATTTGGGCTGATATGGATCGTTGAAGTACCTACCTTGGCTAGATGAGGAGGAAGCAACTTTAATCTAAAAAAGAGGCTTAGATCTTGCATATTCTTCCATCATCTCCTCTAGATCAATTGGGACCAAGAATGAGCTAGACTCACTCAAATCAAAATCCTGCTGAATTTCATCTGCACTTATACTTAGCAGAATCCCACCATCATTATCCCTAATTACCCTTGTAACTAGGTCATAATGTGTTGCCACTGCTTTGAGTAGGTCCACATTAGGAAACACATTCGGCACTAATAGTTTCCCCATGTCATATCTCCTACCATTAGAGAAGGGGTGGGGCAAGTTTCATTGTCCATATCATAGCAGAAACATTTTCAGACCCGCCATTGGAGCCCTAGCATCTGCAATATTGTAATTTTTGCACACTAGTCCCTTGCCTAAAGTTCTTCCATTCATTAAAACCAAACCCCTCCTTCTGTCATTTGTTGATAATGGGAGTTGATCCAAAAAATCATCATATAAATTCCTCTACAAATAATCAACATGGCCCGAGTGCTACTTCGGTGGTGCCATCTCAAACAACTAGGGATTTTTTAAAATTCAAATCCTTGAAGAAACTAGGGCTACCCAGAACATGAAATTACAACACAAGTGTGCAATTCCCAATAATTCAAATGATCCAATAACCCTACAACAATAATCAAAAAATCCCTTGACCAAAAAAATACAACCTTTCACGAAAACACAGTCAAAATAACCCAACTCTATAGAGAATAACTCATGGGATTTCGCGCCTTGCAAAGAACCAAACTTTACTGTGTTCACTCGAAAAACTTTATCTTTGGCTCTGAATTGCTCCAAACACACTTGAATGCTTTTGTGGTGAAGATAGAATGAAAGAAAATACTTTATGTCAATTGAATTGAGCCAGTAGATGTCTTGTTCACCATTAAATCTCATTTCCATGCCGTGCCAAATACTCTAATCGCATTTGATGCAAATTTAAATTCCAGTCGTTGATCTTTTGTTTGTCAGATCATTGAATGACCATCTTCAAAAAGGCTAATGTAACCTCCATCTCAACACTGAGGGCTCACCAGAATATGCAGTGCCAAGGGAGTACACATGGTGCCTGCCCATTATATCACAATCACTAAACATCCTGAATATTTGGATCACATGATGGTGGAAACCATTGATTCCCATCATCGGCAATCATGTTCGTTCACATCCATCGACAACACCAAACATAACTGTCAAGAAAATTTTCATAAATATTATAACACCACCATCAATCTCAAGCACGTGCATCTCACAGTTGTTTTGGTAACTCACATTATAATATATTAAAGCCCGACACAAATATTAAACACTGTATTAATCCCTTTTCAGCATCCGCTGTTGAGACAGGTGTTGTGAGCCCGTGATATCGCAATCAGTTGAAACCCAACGGTGATGTCATTTTGAGATTGCAGGGAATGGTCAGGATCAACCGTTGGATGATCGACGGTCATTCAAAAACACTCCTTGCAAAATAAAATAGTTATTAAAAGGGGAAATGGGACATCACCTAGGCCAATGAAAAATGATTGCTTAAATTTGTTCTTAAAACACGGGGCACGTGCTGAACTAGACTTAGGATATAATAAAGTTAGGCGAAAAATTTAACCCTATTTTTTAAAAGGGGCCCGACCTAGATGAGTTAGTGGGACATAAGTCATTTTAAAACCTCCCTTAAAAAGGTAATGGTGAAATAGATCCAACCCAGGGTTTAAGAAAGAACACTAGGATTTCATGAAGGAAAAAATAAAACCCCAACCCTAGGCTTCTTCAAAAAAGAAAGATAGACCAGTAATGTGGGAAAATAATAATGGAACTCAAAGGAAAAAATTTGAGGCTCCATCAATGGCTTCAGTTGGGGACATTCATTCCACTGGAATGAAGCGAGAAAAATAGAATCTCAGGTAGAGCAGACCATTTGTAGAGACAACCGAAAAGGATTGTCTGGACAAGACAATCCAGCAAAAGGAAACCTACAACTAACATATATACAAACCTAAGCTACTATTCATGGAAAAGAATACTTCAGCTGAAGTAGATCTTCAAGAACTATCCATGAACTTGCAATTCAAGAATATCACCTATTATTTCTTGGCGAAAATATGAATCTTCCCCCCACTTATTATTCACCAAGAATGGACCCAACCAGATTACATCAAATTTACCATGTTTCCCTTTGTCTTCAAACCTAGCATTCCACATCAAAACCATCTCTCCATTTTGGAAACTCCTTGCAGTTGTCTATCTATCATACAAATTCTTTACATGTAACTACAATTTGGCATTTTTCATCTAAGCTTCCACTCTCAATTGCATTTCATCTTCTATCTCATTATCATGCATCTAGACAATTTTATACATCTCCATTAGGTTATTCTAGGGCAACCTTGCATTTATCCAATAGACTAAATCGAATGGGGAACAACCTATTGCCTTCTTCACAGTCACCCTGTCTGCCCAGACTACTAATCTCAATTTAGAATCCCATGTCTTCTTATTTTGATCTAGGATTCTCTTAATAATATCCATCAATCTTTTATTTCTTGATTTTGCTTGTCCATTTCCATGTGGGTGGTAAGGTGATGATTAAGAGACTTGGATGCCATGCTTCTCATAGAATTCCATCTATTCTTCAAACCTAAAACACATTGCATTATCTGACATAATTTTCTCTAAACATCTGAATCTAGTCACTATATTACTCATTAAGAAATCAATTACCATCTTACTAGTTGCTTTCTTTGTTGGAATTGCTTCCACACACTTGGTGAAGAAATCACTGTGCACCAATATCCATGAATGACCTGCACTTGATTTACATCCTACCTCTCCTACAAAATCAATACCCCATTGTTGGAATGGAGATTGCACTGCAATTGGTTTTAAATGTGTTGGGTTTTTTCCTTCACTTTCTGGTGTGTTTCTCCTTTGGCCTTGTCAAATTGTCCTATTTCAAGCCTTTACCGCCATACCACAGGTCACCCTATTTGATGGTTGGGCGGTGTTACCACCTTACCATGACAATCTTGTTCCTGACTAGCGGTGGTGTGGTGAAGTGGTGGTGGCTTGGTTGATAGTTACCTCCTTACCGTGAAGGTGGCATGATGGTGGTGAGGCAGTGCAGTGAGCGGCGGGTTGATAGAGCATTGGCTTACCACCTTACCACTGGGTGGTCCATTCGATGGTGAGGTATCATGGTAAGCGGTGCAATGGTGGTGGCCTGCAAGAAGATGTTTACCACTATACTGTGGGCGATGTTCAATTAAGACGTAGTGGTGCAATTGACAGTGACAGATTGGCTGGTGATGAGTGTTGGCAGTCACCGCCCTACCGTGGGGTTGTCTAGCAGCCCCAGCGGTAGCATGGTTGACCATTAGTGGTCTGGGCTAGCGGTGTCACTGCCTTACTATGGAGGTTTGGCGGTCTCGGTGTGGTAGCACGGTGGAGCTACGACATCAGCGTTGGTGCCTACCACCTTACCGCAAAGGCTTGTTCCTTAAGCTGTGGTGATGCGGTTTGACCACTGGCAGTTTGCGATATAGTTACCACCATACTGTGAGGTGGGCCTGATCGAACAGTGGTAGCACATGATTGGAGGTAGAGATTGGGCTCGATGAAGTCATTGGTGAGCTCGGATGAGCTCACTGCTATAGCGCACGTCGACTCGCGTAGTGCAGTGGTAGCACGGGTATGGTCGAGGTGAGCTCGGTTGAGCTCACCACCTTACCGTAGTTGGGTGACTTGAGTTTGGTGATGTTGCGGTGGGAGCTCAGATGTGCTTGAATCAGAGTTTGACCGAGTTGGACTCGGTGTCAGAGTGATAAGTGAATGATAGGATGACATGTGGTAGTTTGGCAGCGCTTGATTGGCCGAAGACCAAAGATGGAATGACAGTTATTAGAGGTCAATTTCTAGCTCAAATTGGAACCCGATTAAGGCGTGGTTATAATGCATGGGCGACTCGATGCAATTTTGTACAAATTCGTTGCTTGCTCGAATGGGAAGAGCAGCGTGGATTTATGCCTGCGTTCGGTGGGGACATTGATGGTGATGTATGACTTGAAGAATTTGACTACATTGGATGTGGGAAAGCTATTGACTTAGAGAGTAGTGAAGTGTGTTCGAGTAGTATGCTAAGGCATTGTAACTGTGAACACGCTATCACTTGGATCTAATCGATGTGTGTAGACATATAAAAATGACCTAGGCTTGCAAAGCTCTATTTTTAATCCTTTTCCTCCTAACATAATTATGACATTTTAATTATGTTTCTAACTCACTTTCAACTATTAATTAAATAATTCATTATTATTTAATTAATTTGTATCTTTTTATTCTTCATGATTATTAAATAAATAAATTTTATTTATTTATTTAATGTGTCACTAATTGTCTAAAGTCTTCCTATAATTAAATAGATTTCTTTATTTATTTAATTATTTTAGCCCTTTATGTCTTCCTGATTATTAAATAAATAATTTTATTTATTTATTTAATATGTCACTAATTAAAAAGTCCTCTTATAATTAAATAAATTCTTTAATTTATTTAATTATTGCCACCTTCACACTCCCCTCATTTTAAATAAAATCATTTATTTAAAATAGTCCTACCACCTAAATTAAATAATTTTATTATTTAATTCCTTCTCTTTTATTGTGCTCATTTTAAATAAATCTTATTTATTTAAAATAAGTCCCTCTTTCTAAATTCCCTCTTTTAGTAAATAATTTAAATTAAATAATTTACTATCACATGACCCGACCCCTTTTGAATTAAAATAATTTTTAATTCAAAAAGTCAACATCCCCTCTTGAATCAAATAATTTTAAATTATTATTTGATTCTCCAGCAACTTTGTTTTTGTGCCTTGACACATGCATTGTCAACCCTTGATTTGATTTTTCTAAAAATCAATCTTGTCCATTCATTTTGAATTTGACCTATGTTGCCCTAACCCTAATGGTGAGTTGTTATATTGAATCTTGTCCATGGATTCTAGGGCACTTGTCAATCTTTAATCTCATCCGTCCATACAAAATTGCATTTACTATAAAATGTCAATTTTGTCTTCATTTTGGGATCTCTATCTATTATTATCCCTATCTCTTAAATCTCTTATTAGGTTACATTTTCATATTTTATCATCTAACATTGTCTTTTGCAGATTTTTACATTGCATGTAGATTTATATTCTCTTGCATTTTAGATCAAATCCTTCAACACTTGCTAAGTCATGTCATAAACTTATTTTTCTCACACATAAGGCTGAGGGCATCCATTATCACAAAAACAAGATTGAGGAGGTGCAATGGAACTAGTCATGGAGGAGAGAAATGGGTGAGACTATTCTAGTCTCATTCCTTTTCTCATTATTTCTCCTTTGCATTCCATTGAGTGATTAATATTATTGCATGCATGTTCTAACCAAGATCTGTTTTGTAGATTCAATATATTTATATCATTACATTGGTGAACCCGATAATCTAACACTCATTTTGCAGGTTTTGTATGGCTTCGGATTTTATTTTGCAGGTATAGGTGTACGGAACACCACAATTGTAGGCTCACGCAACACAACTACTCTGTCGAGCTGCATTTGTGCTCACAAATGACGCATTCACCACTATGCAACACATTTTCTAGAACCTAAACTGCAAACGACATCCTAAGCCGCACCTAACGAGTCACATCCGCTAAGCCACATCCGTCGAGCTACATCTGCTGAGCTGCATATACCAGAGGGCGCCACATTTGACTGGTAAAATTTCATTTTTTAGAATTGTAATCTGGATCCGACGCGACTGCGACTAGTCTTTCGTTTTGATGGGATTAAAATGAACCAACCCTAGGGTAGACATTTAATTTAAAATTTATCAATCCTAGGATAGGCAATTTAATTGGAAATTTATCAATCCTAGGATAGTCACCACATTTTACTTTTGTTTGGTTAAAATGAACCCCATGACTGTTGTGAAGCAATATCTTCACTTAGAGTAAAAAAAAATTCATTTGGGCTTAAAACTGAACAAATTTGTCTACTGTGTGTGATTGGGTAATAGGTATATGCTCTCCCCTTTACTAGGTGACAAAAAAACTAGACTTACCCATTTTCTTTATGCATTTTACTACTTTTATTAACACCTTTAGAAGGCTTACCATAGTGGGAAAAGTACTCATCCTACGAGAATGACCTAAGTGGGAACAACCAAAGACAGGCTTTCCAACCCACTATAATCAAAAGTGAATTTTGGGGAAACCCATATTCAACGGCAGTAGGCAAGATAACCATCCCCAAAGTCTTTGTTCTAAAGATTGGGTGGTCTCCTGAGGGAGTTTATCTATTTTCCATGCCGAATGGAAACCTTGACTAAGAACCATAGTGTAGAGGCTAGCCGTGTCAGTATCCAGACATTTTTTCAATCACGGTGCAAGGGGAGGGAAGAATATCCCCCCAAGACACTCACCATATAATCACCATGGACTATTTGCTTAGGGGATTTGGTATCCACTTCTATCACCTTGAGTACACACTTGGAAAAGACAAAAACACGAGCGCCCTCTAGGGGGTGGCATGGTTGTGTGAGTCAACGCAATTTTAAGATGTGGGATGTGATTGTGATGATGACCCTTTTGACTATTAAGAGTGAGTCTATTTGAAGTAATTTAGTTTCTATGTGTTTTCCAACTGCTTTCAAACAAACTTCAACAAACTAAACATCAGCAAATCTGGATCAAAAACTTGTCAAATCGGCCAAACGCTCTTCTGTTTTCCAGAATTTAATTCATACGATGCAATTGCTCTGTCAAATCACATTTTCTATATCCTAAGCTGCATTCACTCCTTTGAGTCGCATTTGACATATCCTGAGCTGCATTCAATCTTCTGTGCCGCAATTGACCATCCCTGAGTCGCATATGCTCTGTCAAGCCGTAATCACCCTCGACAATGCCACAATCGGCTGTCACTTAACACATATGCCTGATACAATGTCATATTTGACATTGTGAATTGCAATAGCTTATGAATGAGCCGTATTTACTCTCCCAAAACTGCAATAGAACTATCAAACCACATTTGCAATCCCAAATGTTGCATTTCCCTGTTTGCAAAACACATATCAAATTCCTTCAACGCATCTACTTTACCACAATGCATTCGCTACTTATAACAATGCATTTGATATTGCACTGCATATGGTACCTGAAATGATGCATTTTCCTTTCATTCAGAAAAACATTAATCCTATCAAAAAACAGAGGCCAACCTTTTTCCAACACATTTTCCTGGCATCTTTTTCCCTGTAGTCTCTATCTAAAATCAGCGAAACAGCTTGTCCAAGTCATCCATCTTTGCATGTTGGTTTTCATCTAGCTTGCAATCCATCATCCTCTTCTTCATAGGCAAAGTCCAAAGTCCTCAATTGCACACCTTTGGGATAGGCAAACTTTCCTTCCTTTGTCAAACCATTTATCTCAAAAATACATTGTCATTGGACCAAGTCAAAGCAAATCAAATCCTAAGTCATTGTCCTTTGGTGAGCTATTTCCAACTCATAAGTCTAGTGTGGAAATCTCACCTTGTCATTTTATCATCTTGTCCTTCAAATCAGTCCTTTGACAATCAAAATCATTCGACATAAGGCATCCCCTTTTATCACTTTGCATTGTAACTTTACATAACCCTAGTCTCATTCCATCCACCATCATGTCTTCAAATCACTATGACATGCTCGCTAGTCGACTTGAATACCAATTCATTAGTAATGGTCAGGCATAACTTGCTAGGGAATTCAAAACACTTTACCTCCAATCCAAGTCCAAATTTACAACCCCTAGCCCTCCATCCATCTATCCATATTGCCAACAATCCATGAGTCCTAGTCTTCTATCCATCTACTATCAAGAGTCCCCTAACACCATCCATGACACTAAGTCACAACAAAATTCCATTAGTCATACCCACCCTGACTTTGACAAGGGAAATCAACCATCCATCAATCCAAACCAACTATCCACATCATATCCTAGTCCCTCATTCACATCATATCCTAGTCCTCCACTCATAGAATATCCTAGTCCTCCATCCACATCATATCCTTGTCATGCAGTCATGTCCTATCCTAGTCCATCATCCCTCAACTGAGTCCAAACCTCCATGTCATATCTTAGTCCATCATACACCAATTCATTTCAAGACAATCCATGTTTTCATCAAAACACATCTAGTCATGGTCTCCAAAGTCCCATCTTATTACCTACACTTGAGGATACGTGTCAAGAGGCAAGTCCAAAGCACAACGTCATAACATCACCATCATGTCAAGATCAAAGTAGTCCATCCCATGATCCTATCTTTAAATCTATCCAAGAAATCCTCCTCGACAATCATGGCATACCAAATACACCTATCCTTGCTCAAGAGTCCATCCACAACCATGTTAGTCAAGATGACCCTATGCTTGGTCAAGATCCTATTTCCAATCATGACATTCAAAACGAACCTATCCTTGGTCAAAAGTCCATCCAAAACCATGTCATTCAAGATGAACCTATCCTTGGTCAAGACCCTATTTTTGATCATGTCATTCCAACTGAGCCCATCTTTGATCAAGACACTACTTTTGAAGAAGTCCAAAATGATCCACTCCTTCACCTCTATGCCATTCAATATGAAACACTTGAAGATGACCCTCTCCAAGCTTCCACAATTGACACTACCAACAATGAGACACTTTCCTTCATGGGACACATAGATGATCTACCACTAGAACAAGAGTCTTTTAGCATGGACATATTTGCAAATGATCAAGCTATAACTGAATTCAGTGGGCTCTATGACAATGACCATGAAGATGGTTTTGATATCAACTTTGAAGCACCAGCAGAATCATTAGAATTTGATATGTCAGAAAATCAAACTGAAGATGTCAGTCAAAAATCTGTCCAACATGTCAGTGAAGCTACAACATCCTATCAATTAGGATCATCTATCTTTTTCAGAGCAGGCTTTCTTACAGATGAGAAGATTTTGAGCATTAATTTCCATAATAAGGATGGGTTAGCATCTTGCTTCCACAACAACAAGTATGCCATCACAAACAAAATTTGTCAGAACATGCATTATTAGGGAAAAGGATTAGGCCTACACGAGCAAGGAATGTTGGAACCTCTACAAGTTCAAGTACATTACAGAGATCAAGGTCTTGGATATTCATCAGTCGAAAAATCTAATGATGTTAATGATACCTCCTCAATATTGTGGGAAACTTTATCTTATACAAACATCAAAATGGATGTCATGAGTAGTCCTTGTCATAACATTGTTGCCAACAACCCAAACAATCATTCCATCATGACTAAACCTCCCATTTGGAACCAACAAAAGTATTACAAATTCAAAGTTCAAAATCACATGTCAAAGGCCATCAAGTCAGAGAAAAAGTCAAGTGGACAAATAAAGCTAAAATGGATCCCAAAACAAAATGGGTCAAGTCAAGAAAATAATGAATCAGGCAAAGAAAATATGCCAAATCCAAAAGTCAAGAAAAATGTGGAGCCACAACACAAGAGGATTCCCACATATAACACATGTCCACCCCCTTCAAAATGGCCATCAAGCAAGACATATAAAAGTGTTGGTTCCAAATGCTATCAAAGATCCAACCTCCATCATCCATTACCTTAAGTTTGGAGAATAAAAATGGCTACATCCAAACATCCAAACAACCTATCCATGTCCACCATCATCCATCATAATCCTACATCCTCCTTAAAGTCCAAACATCCCATGCCACAAATCCATCGCATCTTGGAAACAACTCTTTATCATAAGGACTCTCATGGCACTCTATTGTGATGTGTGTATTTTGATAAGGCCAACTCTAGTATCAAAAAGGATTGCAATGACATCAATTAGTTGTATGCAAGTGCTATGATCTTAACAAGGAAACTACTTTAGAAAGTTCATTATTGGCATGTCATGGCACCAGTCTCTACATCGGCATCGTCAAAGGCTTTAACACAATTAGTGGTCATCTAAAGCATCAAGTCTATTTGAAAAAATGCAAAAACACAAAAAAAAAAATGAAGAATCAAAAAAATCATTACCTTGATGAAAACCTGGCAAATAGGCATCATGGTGACACCAAAAAAAATCATAAAATATCAAAAATAGTAAAGAGAAAACTTTCGTCCAATGGTGAAAACCTGGAAAACAGGCGTCATGTGTAGAATAAATCATCTATGTTGACCATTACACTTGGGGGAAAGGAGTCCCATCTCCCATGCCCTTCACATGACATTTATCATGACATTTCCATCTATACATCCAAGCCCTATCATTTCGTCCATTGTCCCACCTATTTTGATCTTGGCAAAGACTGGGGCAAAAACACAAATCATGCTTTGGAATTTTTTTTTGACATGTCTATCTTCTTGTCATACCTTAGTCATTGAATATCATGTCATTACCTTCATAGCCTCCTTTTTTCTATGCAACATCATCCTTGGAGAACATATGATAATTCTCCTAGTCCAAGCCATCCATGTCTCCTATCTTTTACATAAGCCATCCATTGTCCTTTCATACCTATCACCCATTCTGGTCTCCCTTGTCAATGGTCTAATTATCCCTCGTCATCCCATCTAGTCCCCATCAAGTCATTCCAAATGCAACAATATGGAAAACCTGGTGCATCACCCAAAATATTCCTTGACTTTGTCCCTGGCTTTACTGTAGACTTTTATCCTCTTGTCATATCATTGTCATCCTCATGTTGTTTCAGGATGTGTCCTTCCCAAGTCAAACAACGTTGTCATTGTCATCGTCACCTGTCAATCGGTATTTAGCTTGAATAGCAACAAAATCATGGTTGTCCTTGGATTCATGTGCATCGGCATCATTCACATGCATTTGTCGCAATTTTCGTAAAACATCAAAAAGTCATAAAAATTTGAAAAAATCCAAAAATCTTTAAAATCTGAAAAAGTCCTAAAAAAAGATCTAAAAATTGAAAAATGTCCTGAGAAAATACAAAAGCATCCAAATCAATGTCAAAATCCCAAAAAAAGAGTCAATATTTATCTTATCAGTCCAGTCAATCACGTCAATCAATTCTTTGTCCAAGTCTGAACCACGTTGTCTCTACGCATTTTCTACATAGGCAAGATTCATCTTTGAGTCCCTGAGTCATCAGGTCAGTCCTTTTAGGTTTGTCAAAATCAAATCATAAGTCAAACATGGTCGCATCAGTCAAATAAAGTGGACATAGTTGCACTTAACACAAGACAGTCATTCAAAACGTCAATGTCAAAATTGGTCAAAATTAGACAACTTAAGCCAATCAATCATACAGTCAAAATCAGTCAGCTTGCCAAAACATTAGTCAAAATGTCAATCTCATCACTTTTTGGTCCTCTTCAAGATGTGTCCTTCTTGGATGTGGACCTCGTCAAAATTTCATTTTCCTTTTCAAGATGTGTCCTTCTTGAACTCAGGCACTATCAAACCGTCAAACAATTAATCTTCGGCAAACAAACATTGGCAATATAATTAAATGGCTGTTAGTTATTAGCTATTTTGTCTTATATTTTTATTGACTTATCTTTTGGTCACATTACTAGCTACCTCGAGGATGTCCCATGAAGGATTTAGAGGTGCGATGACGTCTCATGACCTATTTTGTTTTCTTTGACTGTTGACTATGGATTGTCTTGACAAAAAGACTAGGGAAAATTGGCCTCTAGTATGAGTTAGGATATTCCTTGTCTATGACCGTTTGTCTTGCAAGTGGATGACCTTGCACACCTTGGTCTATGTCATACCATGGTATTTGTTGTCCATTTGTGTCATTTTTTGCCACGCAATGATGATTAAGAGCAATAAATATTAAAGTCCTATGGCAAACGTTGAAGGATTTGGTCCAAGAACTAACATGCATCTCATATAGGCAGTGCATTCATATCATCATCCATATCTTTTTTACTAACATTTCTTTGTCTCTCCATATTCTAGTCTTCTCATCCATTTCAAGAGCACATCCGTGTTCTTGGAACCCATCGGTCCTCTTGAGGGGGCATACCACAATCCTCCTCGTCATTCTTCCTCATCCTATTTTGCACTGGGGCATATTGTTTGACTTATTTTCTTTGCCACAATGCGACAAGCTACATTATGAAAAACAGGGGCAAATGTAGACACATTAAAATGACCTAGGCTTGCAAAGCTCTATTTTTAATCCTTTTCCTCCTAACATAATTATGACATTTTAATTATGTTTCTAGCTCACTTTCGACTATTAATTAAATAATTCATAATTATTTAATTAATTCATATCTTTTTATTCTTCATGATTATTAAATAAATAAATTTTATTTATTTATTTAATGCGTCACTAATTGTCTAAAGTCTTCCTATAATTAAATAGATTTCTTTATTTATTTAATTATTTTAGCCCTTTATGTCTTCCTGATTATTAAATAAATAATTAAAATTATTTATTTAATATGTCACTAATTAAAAAGTCCTCTTATAATTAAATAAATTCTTTAATTTATTTAATAATTGCCACCTTCACACTCCCCTCATTTTAAATAAAATCATTTATTTAAAATAGTCCCACCACCTAAATTAAATAATTTTATTATTTAATTCCTTCTCTCTTATTGTGCTCATTTTAAATAAATCTTATTTATTTAAAATAAGTCCCTCTTTCTAAATTCCCTCTTTTAGTAAATAATTTAAATTAAATTATTTACTGTCACATGACCCCACCCCTTTTGAATTAAAATAATTTTTAAATCAAAAAGTCAACATCCCCTCTTGAATCAAATAATTTTAAATTATTAATTGATTCTCCAGCAACTTCATTTTGTGTGCCTTGTCACATGCATTGTCAACCCTTGATTTGATTTTTCTAAAAATCAATCTTGTCCATTCATTTTGAATTTGACCTAATGTTGCCCTAACCCTAATTGTGGGTTGTTATATTGAATCTTGTCCACAAATTCTAGGGCACTTGTCAATCTTTAATCTCATCCGTCCATACAAAATTGCATTTTCTATAAAATGTCAATTTAGTCTTCATTTTGGGATCTCTATCTATTATCCCTATCTCTTATCTCTTGAATCTCTTATTAGCTTACATTTTCATATTTTATCATCTAACATTGTCTTTTGCAGATTTTTACATTGCATGTAGATTTATATTCTCTTGCATTTTAGATCAAATCCTTCAACACTTGCTAAGTCATGTCATAAACTTATTTTTCTCACACATAAGGTTGAGGGAATCCATCATATTGCAGCAAGTAGAAAAGGTTCAATAGAAGTGAGCCATGGAGGAGAGAAAAGGGTGAGACTGTTCTAGTCTCATTCCTTTTCTCATTATTTCTCCTTTGCATTCCATTGATTGATTGATATTATTATTGCATGCATGTTCTAACCCTAGATCTGTCTTGCAAGAAAATAATATTTAGATCATTACAATGTGAACCTGATAGGCCATGTGGTTGGGCTGGCCGTGAGGCTGGCTGAGAGATTTAGTTCTGAGGAGCTGAAGGGAATCTATGTAGTATGATAGATGTATGTCATTGTAACTACATGAAGGTTCTAATTGTTTCTACTGCCTGTATCCTCTAGTTGAACAAGATGTGACTCCTATATAGGCTATGAGCCTGATATTGTATTTTAATTATTTTCTGTTGTTGAATAATACAATGGATCAATCTTTTGGAGTGTGCGGTTTTTTACTCAAAAGGATTTTCCCCACGTATATCTGTGTGTCATCTTTTTGTCTTTCATGGTTATCTATTTGTGTTGAATCTATTAATAGTCTTGCATTCACTTTCCTCAGTAGGATCAATGGGGGACTCATCTATGCCTACTTTTGCTTTATGGTACAGTTGTTTATGTCTTTGATGTGATTTTGAGTTGAAATCACTAAGGTATTGTTGTCTTAGATGCCTATCTTGATGACGTAACCGAATATGTATCCCCAACAAGTTGTATAAGAGTTGGTTGAAGGAGGTTGAGGCTTGATGATACCAACCATTGGTACCAAAGTCTTCTCCTGGTTGTTGAAGTTTTGGGTTTTCTCTTGTGCTATTTTCTTAGCCTGGAAAGCTTGAGGAAGTCTGGAGAAATCGGCTGTTGATTGATCCTTCGATGAGTGGAAGTTCTTGCTTCTTTGATTCAACACACAGTTTGAAAGATGCTGCAGATGACTGGAGTTGGACATGTTGTGGCAACCTTGTCTGAAGCTCTTGGCTCGCAGCAAAGTTCCTGATGCAAAGGGCATGAGATGTGTTCATGGCTGAGTGGCAGTGAAGTGTTGTGTTCATACTGGGTGTCTATGTGAGAGGCTCCCTAGCAGTATGGACTTGCTTGTGTTGTTGATCATCTATGGAGAGTTATGCTTGTGCTGGGTCCTTTTTGACTTAGCACTGAAGGCATTTTCTCTGGTGCTCTAATTGCATGGAGGCTATGAAGTGACCTTGGTGGTCTGCAACTTCTGGATAGCCTGGTTCTCTTTTGCTTGTGCATGAATATGGTATTGGAACTGGTTTGAAATTGACCTGTTGTTCTTGTGTGCCTGTTTCTTTCACTTGCATGGTTCAGATCCATGTCTTTGGCTCTAGAGGTTTTGTGTAGTTTTTCAAAAAAATTCTATGATGCATATTCATGTCTCTTTAAATTATTTTTGTTAACTGTGATGGTTGTTTGTAGACTCCTGATTCGTTGAGATGAGCAGTGAATATGGAGATGCATGGGTGTTTTGGAAACATTGTGGTTTTGCAGCTATTCTATGGTCAAGGAAAACTTGTGGCTTGTGGAGTTGTTGTTCTGCTATTTTCTAGACCCTAGTTTCTGGGGTGTGACTAGATGATATAGTTGTAGCTCAACATGGTTTTGAGGAGTTTTTTTGTCTTCTCTGCATGGGAGAGTTGGGTATGTGTTCTACTCATTCAAAATTCTCATGGTATGTTTGTTCGTTACCTAGACTATGGTGCTTGAGTTGTGGACGTGACTGGAAAATTAGATCTGTTGTTGATCTGTTGTTTGAGTCATGTTTGTCTACTTTGGCTGTTCTCTTTGATTATCTCAGTTTTGTAGTTTCCAGTGCAATGATAGATTTTTTTTCTTCCATTTGGTTGCATCCATGAGTTGTGCAATATTGTGGGCTGTCCTTAACTACATGTTTGTTGTGAGTCAACTCAGGAGTGGACTGTTGATATCCATGAGGTTGCAACTGTGTGATACAGATCTATTAGCTAGCCTTGTCTATGGTTACTTGTGCATTGGCATGGTTGTTTTGAGATGAGAGGAGGAATGGTGTTTGAGTACCTAAATTGTAAGTGATGGGAACCTGAAGCATGTGAGTCATGTTGTCATGCAGAGCTGGATACACTGGCTAGTGTAAGCTTTTGATAGTGATGGTGTGGTTGGTCATGATGCTTGGAGAGCTCAGTGTCATAGTTTAGTGGGAGCTTTAGCAGTGACTGTGAATTCATCACTTGGTGGTGAATGATCTTCTTTGGTGTTGCAGATGCTTCTTGAGGACTCTTAGGTCCTGTTGCTATAGAAGATGTTCTTTCGTATCTGCATGGTCACTATTTGAAGATGTGCAGCATCTTGGATCCATGAAGAACCTCAGTATTCTTTTGCTAAGATGTTGGTGGTGCTTGACAGGTGATGTTGGTTTAGAGTTTGTTTACTTTATGTCATGGTATGCTCTTTCTTGTGCATTAGATTTTTTGGCATGTTTCTTTTCTCTTGAAGACCATGGACATTTCACTTGAAGCATGGTATCTCCTAATGGAGATGTGTAGATCATGGTTTCATGATAAGTTCTCATCCTAGGTTTGGAGCTTTGATAGTGGTCTGGTGGGTTATCTCTTTGTTTTGAGTACATTGGTCTTATGCTAGAGGACTTCATGTTTATTACAGTGATGTAGTTTGGAGTTAGCATGAGATGACAACATGCTGGTACTCATGGATACATGGAGAGTAATTTTTGCTTGGAAGGTATTTTCCCATTATATCTTTTAGATGTGAGTTATGTTGTATCTTTCATGAATATGAATCTTGAGTTGTTTCAAATTCTGGAGGATTCATAATGGAAGGTGGATAGAATAGTGTATCTCCTTGTTCTCTTGAGGACTGATAGGAGATGGTTATATGGGTGAGTATGATCTTCTTTGAGTTGCTTACATTCATGGATTGTTGGATGTTGTTTTGGATTTTCTCTTTTGGGATGTGAAGAAGATCACTCTTGACACAGCTGGCATATAGAAGTATTTGTAGAAGGACATGTTTGATTTGTCATTCCTCTTAGTTCTAGTCTTGTTCTTCCTTAATGTTCTTTTGACTTCAGATGTGAGATACTTGTGTGGAGCCGAGTTGGTCATAGTTTGTGGTCATGTGTTGTCACTTGGGTGATGACACGAAGGTTCCTGTACTTCTTTCTTCAGTCAGTTTTGGAGGACCTTGGAAGAATGGTGGAAGGTTGTTGAGAGAAACATTTCTTGCAGTAGGCAGTTCTAGGTTGTGTAGATCAGAGTGGGTGTTCCTTGGAACTACATTGTTAATTATTTTGTATGCAAGGTTTCATGGAATTAGTGTGCCTGAATCATTTGTGATGGTGCTTTGTTTGCACTCATCTGGATAGTGCCCTTGTAGTGGGAGTACTTCGACGTGTTTCATTCTGCTGACTGGTTGACATAGGGTGCTTGTTTTCTACTGAGATGGGTGATTTCAGGATGGAATGATTTTGCTGCTAGCTGTCATACCTTCGACGTATGGGCAGCTGGATGGATTAGCCCGAGTTGTGTGTGCTATTTTTCAGTTGTGTGGGTTGTGATCAGTTGGATGAGGGCAATCATTTTTTGTGGTTACTATTCTAGCTGATGGTGCTCTTGTTCTAGAGAATTGTGGTTTGTGTCCTTTTTCCTGTGTTCGCGCTGGTGCCTTATTGTTTCATGTTGCTTTTCCTTTTCTACCTAAAGGGTAATTTGCTTTTTTTCCTGAGATTGTGGTCTTGGTTGGAGTGTGAGAGCATGTTATGGTCCTTGTTCAGTTTTTTGAAGGATTCCGGAAAGCCTACATCAAGTGGGAGATTTTTGGTTTTTTTCCTTAGCTTTCTGGCATATTTCTCCTTCGGCCTTGGTGAATTCTCCTATTTTGGGCCTTTACTGCCATACCACGGGTCACCCTGTTTGGTGGTTGGGCGGTGTTACCGCCTTACCACGATGGTCTTGTTCCTAACTGGCGGTGGCATGATGAAGTGGCAGTGGCTTGGTTGACAGTTACCTCCTTACCATGGAGGTGGCTATATGGTGGTGAGGTAGTGTGGTGAACGGTGGGCTGACAGAGAGTTAGCTTACCGCCTTACCACTAGGTGGTCCATTTGGTGGTGAGGTATCATGGTAAGCGATGCAGTGGTGATGGCCTGGTAGAAGATGTTTACTGCTATACCATGGGTAGTGTTCAATTAAGCCATAGTGGTGTGGTTGACGGTGATAGGTTGGCTAGCGGTCAACATTAGCGATCACCACCCTACCATGGGGTGGCCTGGCAACCCCCGTGGTAGCATGGTTGACTATTAGCGGTCTGGGCTAGCAATTTCATAGCCTTACTACGGAGGTCTAGCGGTTTGGGTGTGATAGGATAGGGGAGATACGACGGTCAGTGTTGGTGCATACCGCCTTACCATGAAGGCTTGTTCATTAAGACATGGTGATGCAGTTTGACCACTAGCGGTCTGTGATACAGTTACCGCCATACCATGAGGTGGTCTGACCAAATGGCGGTAGTGCAGGATTGGAGGCAAAGACTTGGCTTGGTGAAGTCATCAGTGAGCTCAAATGAGCTCACCACTATACCGCAGGTCGACTCGGGTAGTACAGCGGTAGCATGGGTATGGTCAAGGTGAGCTCAATCAAGCTCACCACCTTACCGCAGCTGGGTGACTTGAGCTCAGCAGTGTTGTGGTAGGAGCTTGGATGTGCTCAAATTAGAGTTTGACCAAGTTGGACTTGGTGTCAGTGCGATAGGTGAATGACAGGATGACACGTGGTAGTTTGGTAGTGCCTGATTGGTCGAAGACCAAAGATGGAATGACAGTTATTGCAAGCCAATTTCTAGCTAGAATTGGAACCGGATTAAGGCATGGTTTGAATTTCTGTGTGGCTTGATGTAATTGTGTATAGATTGGTTTCTTTCTCGAATGGTCAGAGTAGCATGGATTTAGGCCTAAGTTTGGTGGGGACATTGATGGTGATGTATGACTTGAAGAAGTCGAATACATTGGATGTGGGAAATCTATTGACTAAGAGAGTAGTGAAGTGTGTTCGAGCAATATGCTAAGGAATTGTAACTTTGAACACATTTTCACTTGGATCTAATCGATGTGAACTTGATAGGCCATGTGGCTGGGCTGGCCGTGAGGCTAGTTGAGAGACTTAGTTCTAAGGAGCTAAAGGGAATCTATGTAGTATGACAGATGTATGTCATTGTAACTACATGAAGTTTCTGATTGTTGCTACTACCTATATTCTTCAGTTGAACAAGATGTGACTCCTATATAGGCTATGAGCCTGATATTGTATTGTACCTATTTTTTGTTGCTAAATAATACAATGGCTTGATCTTTTTGAGTGTGGGGTTTTTTACCCGAAATGGTTTTCCCCACATATATCTATGTGTCATCTTTTTATCTTTCATGGTTATCTATTTGTGTTGAATCTATTAATAGGTTTACATTCACTTTCCCCAGTAGGATCAATGGGGGACTCATTTGTGCCTACTTCCTCTTTATGGTATAGTTGTCTGTGTCTTTGATGTGATTTTGAGTTGAAATCACTAGGGAAATGTTGTCTTAGATGCCTATCTTGATGACAGTACTGAATCTGTATCCCCAACAAGAGGTAAGTTACCAGAGAATTTCAACTTACCAAAGAAATTCTAAGAAGCATCACATGTCTTCACCAATTTGTGTGTGTCCTTAAAAATGGTAGGCCACCAAAACCCAACACTCATTATTTTGTGTGCAGTTGTTTTAGCCATACAATGCCATCCACAAACTCCACTATGCATTTCACTCAAGATTTCTTTTCCTTGATCTTGGTCTACACACTTTGACATAACACCACCTCCATTTCTCCACTAGAGATTTCCTGTTATGATAACATACTTGATAGCATGTAACTTCAATGTCCTCTTTTCATTTTCATTCAAATTATGAGGACATTTCATTTTTTGTAAAATAGTAGATCACACCCTTGTACGAATCAGAATGTTCCATGTCACATATGTGTGATCGATCCTCTTCTTCAAGCAAATTTATCTGATTTTCTTCCAGATTACTTTGGGCCATAAGCGTGGCCAATCCTTGTCCTCTCACCAGATTGGTAATCTAGATTTCAATATTGAATTCTTGGATCCTATTGATCCATCTACATCTTCTTCCTAGCACTTCCTGTTGTGTAAAAATGTCCTTCATAGCAGCACTAGGTACATAGGCAATTATGATAGCTCCCGTCAGATATGTCCTGAGAGCTTTTACTGCTTTCACTAATGCATATGCCTATTTTTCATATATGTAATATTTAAGTTCTGAAGCCTGCAAGGACTTGCTGAAAAAGGCTATAGGCTACTCAAAGCCCTCAAAATTCTTTTGTAATAACACAACTGTAATTGTGTGGAAAAAAGCAAATGAGAAAATCTGTAAGGGTTTGGAAAAATTAGGGGTTCTTAACACAGGAGCTTCCTTTATAGCTTGCTTCAAGGCCTGGAAATCCTATACTGACTCTTCTTCCCATTCAAATTTGGCCCCTTTCTTAAGCATCTTAGAAATAGGGTGAACTATCTCAGCAAAATTTGTTATGAACCTCCTTAAAAAAATTATTTGTCCAAAGAAAGATTGTATTCCATTGACATTTCAGGGTTGTGGGACCTTATCTATTGTAATTACCCTCTCTGGATCAATTTTGACCCCATCCTTAGAAACAATATGTCCCAACAACTTCCCTCCCTTTACTCCAAAAGCACATTTCTTTGGATTTAATGAAATGCCATATTCCAATGCTCTACGGAATAGTTTTTCTAAATGTTCAAATGGTCATCTTCTTTCTTGGAATATGCTATTAGATCATCCTGATAAATCATGAAAAACAAGTTAAAAAAATCTGAAAATGCAACATCCATGGCTCTCTGAAAAGTAGCCCCTATATTTGTTAGACCAAAAGGCATTATCACATATACATAAGCTCCCCAAGGTGTAGATAAAGTTGTCTTAAATTGTCTAGACTCCTTAACCATGACCTGGTTATAAAAAACCCATCCATCATAGACATTAACTCATAGCCTGTCACCCTCTGTAACATGGCTTCCATATTTGGAAATGGGTAGTTATCCTTCAATGAAGACACATTCAAATTTCTAAAATCCACACATAACCTGATGTCTCCATTTTTCTTTCTCACAGGCACCAAATTTGATACCCAAGATGAATGTCTAATTGGTTTGATAATCCCTTCATCCCTTAAGTTCATTAGTTCTTCTTGCACTTTTAGGGCCAAGGTAGGATTGATAGTTCTTTTCTTTTTCCTAAAAGGCTTAGCATCACTACTTAAAGGAATTTCATGTTGAAACAAATCCTGCCTATAAGCCTTAAGATCATCATAAGACCAGGCAAAAACATGACTAAATTTTCTTAACAAATCAATTAACATCCTTCTCACCTTTGGTGACAATTTCTTTCCAATATACACCTTTCTTGGTGATGCATCTATTCCAAGGTTTATTTCCTCCAAGTCATCAGGGTGGGAAGCAACACAGTTAACCTTCGTCCTATACTAATTGTCAAACACTCTTTCAAGAACAACTAAACCTTTAGGAATTGTGTTGGTTTTTGATTGAATAAATTCATTCCCAAACATAGTATCCTTACCATCAAATTTTTCAACAAAAGCTCCAAATTCAATTTCTTGACTTTCATACTCATCCACACAACTTAAAAATATCAATATATCATCATCACTATCAAAAACTTGCCAATTCTTGATATTATTAGGAACAGATGGTTTGGTTTTCACTTCAACCTTTGAAATCCCAACATAGGTCATGTCATCTGGTCTTAATGCAATATTTTCTAGCAAATCTGCCACCTTATTGTGGCCTCTCTCCATCCAATTTATATTGAAAGCATCAAAGTTCTCCAATTCATCCCAAACAACATTTCTAAACTGTTTCAGCCTTCTATTCTTTGACACATATATGGACCTGACTTGCGAAATCACAAGATCAAAATCTCCAATCACTTTGAGCTTCTTGATCCCATGTTTTTGAGCCAATCTCAGCCCCAATAACAAGGCTTCATACTCGGCCACATTGTTGGTGCACTCAAATAACAGAGTAAAAGAAAACTTAAATATCTTTCCACTCAGATACCTTAGTCACACACCTGCACCAGATCCTTCTTTTGAACTTGCACCATCAAAATACATGGTCCACAAATCATTAGATTCTAACACATGTTCAACTTATGTATCAATTGGTGTAACATTTTTATCACAATCACTAGGGGGTTCCTCAGCCCTGAACTCATTTATGCCACAGTCAGTAAAACATGTCAAATTCTCATACGGATTATGCTCAAAAATATGAGGTACCTTGGACTCTCTTTCAATATTGACATATTTTCCATCAATCTGAAAGGTAGCAAATGACAAATCACATTTCATGTTACCTCCCATTGATGCACTCCATTTCCTATACAAGAGAATCCCAAAATGAGGAGGGATATCTGCAACTAGAACAGTCATGGCCAAAACCTTATCAGGGAACTGGATCAATTTATAAGGCAATTCTTTAATACTTCCAATAATTGTCACTTCTCTTTAATCTAATGCATAGCATTTACCTTGAATAGTGTCTATTGCTAAGCCCATTGCTTTCATAATCTTGACTGGCATAACATTATTGGATGCCCCTGAGTCTATCATAAATTTCTCAGAGTTTTCTCATTTATATCAACACCCAGGAAAAAGGGGTTTATGTTCTCAAAGCACATATTTATGGAACTCCCTAGATACACAAGGGGAATTTGTATTACAATTCCCTCCACTTCTTTCTCTTTTATTTCTCTCTTTTCCTTGGCTTCTTTACAATATCCTTGTTTAATTTTACTACTAGGAATTCCAGTAATCAAGGCTATTGTTTTTTCTTTATGCTCATCTATTCTCATCATCTCAAGCCAAGGTACAGTAACTTTAACTTGAGACAATAGTTGAAATATGTCCAAGGGTGTGTATTTAGGCAGGTTAGGAATCATAGCTTCATTAGTTTCTTTTTTCTCCAGTTGTTGTTTTCCTTCAAGTTTCTTTTTCTTTTCTTTTGGAGAAGACTCAACAAACTTGGTAATCATTTTGGTCTTTACCAACAAAGGAGTAACATCTTCACTAGGCTTTTGGATCTCAATTATTTTCGCCCATATCTTGTCATTCTTGACCTCCTTGATTTTGACATCTTTTTTGCTATCTTCTTTAACACCCTTGTTTTTATATTTTTGTTCCTTAATGAAAAGGCCAGCAGGCTTGCCCTACTCACCACCCACAGTTCTATTTCTTAGTTGTAATGTAATTCTCATCTGAGCATCCATCTCTTTAGACAACTGGGCAATCTCATCTTTTGATGGTCTCCTTAGAGACACTGAATCTTCAACCTACTCCATATTGCAGGCATGATAATCAAACTCATCTTCATCATCAAAAAAAACTTATTGATGATAGATTTCACTTCTCTGATGTTGATTATTCACCAAATTCTTGCAATTCCTCATCACAAGAACACTCAGCTTCATCAATATATGACTAGGCCATACAACAATCAACATCATTCTACTCAAAATTAGCAGCCTACTCATGAGCATCCTCTTATTTTCCTTTAGCATCAAGTAGCTGAGCAACACCACAATGATTATGTGGATGTTTACACACCTCACACCATGGTCTATCCTGTACCAAATTTATAGAATGCTTTTTTAAAGGATCTGGTGAGTGCTGATCAATTTTAGGTTTCTGGGCTGGTAGTATTGGTTTTCCATCCTTCAAATTTGTATTGTAGGGATAATTTTTCAATCTAGGAGGTCTGTCATTTTTATTATATTGTTGCTTATCATTTCCAAGACCCTTTTGTTGCTTAGCAACAATATATTTTATATCTTTCAAAGTACTATGGACCTTATCCCATTTCTCTTCATCCTTAGGACTTGCAATAGAGACCTTCTCTATTTTGTCCCTAGGATTCTTCAAGAGAGTAGGTTCTTCCCTCCTACCATATTTTCTAGAAGCTATTCTATTTCTTTCAATAATAATAGCTTCTCTAAAATCATCCCTCATGGTCGGAGGGTCCTTATCTCTAAGGAGGTATGCCATTTTAGCATCAAAAGAATTGAAATAAGTGGTTAAACAAATATTTTCATCAAGTCTCATCACCTGAAACAACTTATACATTGCCTTTTGAAATCTAAGGTTAAATTTTTTTGCAGGCTCATTCATTGACTTCTTGATGGTGTTGAATTCATTCAACATAAAACTAGCATTGGTCTTATCACTATATTGTTCTCTGAAGCATTTCTCAAACTCTTCCCATGAACCAATACTAGCATTCGGTTGACCCCTGTACCAATGCCTTGCATCTTCTGTTAAACATTGGACAAACAACTTAATTACTACATCCTCATGTTCTACTTCATATTCATTCAACATATACATGAAGGCTTTCAAATGTTCCTCAACTAAAAAAACATTATTCCCAATGAAATAATTCATATTTTCTCTTAACTCATCAGGGATGGGATTTGGGTAACCCAGAATAACATCAAAGAACAATTGCCTATACCTTTCCAATTGTATAGGTTTCCTTTGAAATAGTCCATCAATTTTATGAGAGTCATCACTAGACCTTGTATTCTGATTTTTAGGACCATCTTGATGTAGATTTACAAACTTGGTTGCCTGAACCTTTGGGCCAGGGCTAGAATTATTTGTGATATTTGCTAGACTAGTTTTAGGATCATTTTTTACAACCTCTTGATGACCTAATGAAGTTGTAGCTTGTGAAATTTCATCCACACTTGACATTCTTAGGAAACTTATTTTCCTTCTCTTTTTTGCATTTGCAGCCTCAATTTCGGTCCTCTCTAGTTCTTCTACTAGAGATTCCCCTTCCCTCCTAACCTTTTCCAAGGAAATTTCTACTTGTGATGGCACATGTGAAAGTGGATCTTGTTTAGTATGGTAAGAAACCACCCTTTCATTTATCTTGATCCCTTCAACCTTCTGTTTTCCCCTATCCAAAACAGGTTTAGGATCTGGATTACTTGACTTAGGCTTGACAGGGTCCAAGGGTTTAGGGTCCGCAAGCTTTGGTTGGACCATAGCTTGACCTACATGATTTACTTTAGACACTGGCTTCACCTCCTTATCAATAATTTCCTATATAATAGGACCTTCCTCTTCTGGTTTAGGTCTACTTTCATTTAGGAGTTTCATAGTTGTCAATTGTCTAATTAATCTATCCCTTTCAATCACAACATGCATCAGTTTTGTTTCCTTTTCCTTATCCTTTTTTATCCTAAGCTCAAATTTATTTTGGATCTCTCATCTCAAAGAACTAATATCTCCAAAAACATCTTCAGGGTCAGACAAAGTCATGTCAGAACTTGATGTCTCACTTAGGTCTATTAGGTTTGCTTCTTCATGCCTAAATAATAAAGGAGTTCCATCATCTTCGGCAGGAGGAGGAGGCACATCACTGGTGCATTCTCTCTAATGGCTTTGAATTTTACTCCTGCTTCTTCTCTCCGTATATTGGACACTGACAAACCCTTTATTATGATAGGCTACATCCTCTTGAACAGGTGTATTAAATAATGCATCAAAAAATCCATAGCTATTTGATTCTAAATGTCTAGATACATGTTCAAAAGTATCAAGGATAGGATGTAGACATTTACTTGTACCTTGGTGTATAGGATTCTATGATGCAGGAGCAACACTACTATATTTTGGCTTCTTCTTTATCCAATCCTTCTTCTTCATCTTAGGAAGTTCGCCTTCCAATTTTTATTCTGGGTGATTCTTCACAAATGACCTAGTGTTCTTTATATCCCATGCTTGTTCAAAAATCTCTTAATTGATATAAAAATTTCAAATTAAAATGCACACTGGTGCAAAGACTTCAGATTCACCACCCAATTATCTTGGGAATACCAACTTTTCAGAAACACTTGGTGAATTTTTTTAAAAGACCCTTCTCTTCTTGTACTTGACAATGCATAAACAAAACCTCACAGGATAACACAAAACTTATAATGACTGAACAAATGGATAAAAAAAACACAAAACCACGGGCTCGACCTTCAAATCACATATATACAATGATAAATCTATGCAAAATAGATAACCGACCTACTAACAAGAAATATTTGAACTAAGTCCCTAGTAGAGTTGCCATTTTGTTGGTTGTTTTTACTATAACCAGGTTTATCTTCTATTCTACGTATAGAATTTCCAATTCTAATCAAAGGTAGCTTAAAGGACCTATACCAACTAATGAGGATTTTAACAATAAACCTCCTACACTTCGGGCTCTGCAAAACCCAAGAGGGTGGTCCCTTTAATGTGTTTATAATCTCTGCATTGAACTTATAAACAATCATTAACAACTAACAGATAATCTCTTTTAATAGCTCAACATAATAGGATAATACTAAATTGAATTGGCTTTTCATCAATAGTATCAACTATTTGGAGCATGAGGTGGTTACAACAATACTTCGTTACTTAAGATAGTCATCTGATTTTCAATTTCTTAGCAAGCTCTAAGAAAAGACAAGCAGACACGAAACCTCACAAACAGATACAATTTAGACCAGTGCCATATACCATTGGGGAGTCAGATTCAAAAACATTTAAGATTCCATGATAGATTCAAACACATAACATATAAGATCTCGTACAATATTGCATTACAACATCACCAATGTATATCCTAACTCAATACTTCTTACCGAATCCCTTTATAAACATATCCATCTATAACTGCATTCAAGCATTTTAATTAATTATTTGAATTAAACCCAAAATGAGAATCACATACACCACAACAATGAGATGAACACCATCACCCTTGATTATATTATTCAAAATTGTGATATGCTTATACAAAGGAGAGACATGAGCTCGGAATGTATCATTATAACTCAAATTCTAGTACTGTTATGAAGCATCAAACCTTCATAAATCCAAAACCCTACTTAGAATGACCCAAACCCGAAATTGAATTTTCACTAAATTAATCAAGCTTTACAATTTTCTCTACAACTATGCCTAGACTCGACCTGAAAATATCTAACTTGCTAACCCCTATTTCTCGCCTTGAAATCCTTCTTATAGAAATGAAGGAGAAAACAAGCATCGGGCAAAAAAATAAACATGTCACCGGTCAATTCGATTGCTCTATGACACTTCAAAAATATGATTACAATCGCTAAGTCCTGGAACATCTTCTTATTGGTTCCAGTCATTATGGAATAGCCGCTGCATTGGCTAAACCTCAAAACCTGTGCCAAAAAAACTGCCATGGAGACAAAACCATAATTAGTTATAACCACAACTGTTGAGTTGTTAGTTGTCGGTAGTAGACACCATTTTACTCTTCTTTGGTTAAGTACTTGTCCACCCATTTTTGATACTCTTTATCCATTGGCTAGTTAAAATTTACCACCTCATTCACCTTAGTATTGTAAGGTGTGTATTTCACTGCAACCTGATTGGCCTCTCCTTCAAAATACTCTAAGAATGTGTTGGTGTTAATTATTTTATCCATGCTACTTACCAAAAAATCATAGTCTGAATCATCACAAATCAATTTTATTTGTGCATTAATAACTTCTTATTCTCTATCCTACCACTATTGCAATGTTTTAACATTTCCTTGTGCATCAATGATGTCTGGTAAAAATGTATCACTCTAGTGATCAAACCTCTTTACTAGCTCCCTAATTCTTCTACTCAAATCATCAGGTAGGGCCTAGAATCCCTTCAATGAATTTACAAATATTTGAGTAGGCCTCAATGACTAGGGCCTATTCTCTGCATCAAATCTAGAAGCCTTATACATAATATCTAGATCGTTGGCCCTAGGGATCCACTTCTTAGCCAAAGGCAAAACTACTTCCCGATCCCTATTGATTTTTTGTATTCCATCCAAAAATAAAGAATATAAAGAATGCATAGATGGTAATCTACCATCAACCTTCTCTTTTAAATTCCTCACAACTGTGTCAACCACCTCATTTTGTTTGGAAATTGCACCATCCTCACTTGCCTTTAAGGCAACCTGCAATTATGTGATCTTACTTAACATTTTCTTCTTGGAGGGATCCACAAAATACTCAACTTCTTCTTCAACTGGCCCTGGTGTAGGATTGAAAGCAGGTGTCTGGATGGGGGATCCTGGAGTAGTAGGGTGGACTGATCCTAAAATAGAAGTTAATGCTCTGATATTAGGAGCACTGGAGGATTCTCCCACCTGCCCATATTTCAACCTATCTACTTCAGATTGCAGCTCAACATTCCTTTGTTGCATCCTACTATATTCTCCAATTATTATGTTGCACTTCTCCATCAAGATTTTCTTTTCAACCTCTTCCCTTTCAACTATCTTCTAGGCCAATTTGGCCACATTTACTATCAATATTATAGCTTCTATTGTTGAAGTTTCAAAATCTCTCTTGATAATTATCCCTCCCCTTAGGTTTGGGCTAATATCAGTTACATTTGGCTTTTTGCCCTGGGGTTCCAATGCCCATATGGCTAGAGTTTCTTACACCTCACTAAAGGTAGAGTCTTGCAAAGCTACCTTAACTTCTTCTTCACTATTTTCTAAAGGGTGCTTGGACTATTAGATAGAATTGAATGCTATAGCATTGGATATGTACCACTCAAGTAAAATTAGGACACCAACCTAAGGCACAAGTCTTCTTCCCGCCTTAGGAGTGATGCTTTTGAATTCCTCCATTAGTTAGGCCTTGTTCTCATCATCATTCTCCTTCTCAGACCTATCAGGTCTTGATTCTCTCCTTCTCTTGCACTTATCCTAATATTCCTCTAGTTTCATCCTCCAAATTATATGCAAGAATACAGGAGTCTTCACAAAGACATCGTCATCCAAGAATTCCGTGCAGGCCTCCATTCTGGCATCTTGTACACACTACCCCTTTATATCCATATCAGATAACACCAATTGTGTTGATCTAGGAGGGGAAGGGATACCAACCTACATGCCTTGATTAGTGACAATTATCTCATCCATCAGAGCCTCTTTTGTTTCCTCAACTCTTTGCCTCTTAGGGCTTGGCTCTTATGGTAGCACGGTAGGATCACTTCTTGGTGGTGCATCTAGATCCACAATCCTTATCCCTCCAGGTGCTCAGATCCTTGGACCTGGATGTGATGATACTCTCATTAATTTTTCTCCCTTCTTATCCCTTTCATCCTCATCATTGTTATTTTTCCTCTTTCTCTTGTATAGAGGCTGATCAACTGGGCACTGATAAGTTGGCCTTGTTTCCTTAGGCCTCACCTCTAGTCTTTGAATTCCAAAGTCCATTTATAAATTGACCTTCTTGGTCATTAAGGTGTCCATGATTTCTCTAAAATTATCCAAAAAGAAAAAAATTCTCTTGTGGAATGGAGTAAACTCCATTAATGGATCATATTTTGGATCCATTTTATGGACTATGGCTTGCAGCTTCTCATATGCAATCCATTTTTCTTTATTCAACTCTTGCCTATTCAGATCAAATTCATTCTTGATTAGGTCTTCAGGGAAATTGAATTCATGTATAAATCCGATACCTTTAATTCATTTCCTGAACAAGGCAGACAATCCCTTAGGGTCATGTTGCCTCCTAGATCCACTCTTCAAATGATAATCATCAAAAAACCTTCCAAAGCAGACCCATCCTCCCTTGGAAAAGATAAAATATGAAACAATCGTATAATCAAGGAACAAAGTCCCTTGTCCTCTTCCTATTAGGTTGTCCTCATGAATGCAACTTAGTTTTCACATGACCTTGGTAAACCCCAATCTTGATGGTACATTATATGGGAGAATATTTAGGGTTCTCTGGAAACCATACATCCTTAGGAAAGTTCTTACGGGATACAATATGATGTCACCCCAATTGTGGAAGACCTTTAAATCAGGCTTCCTCACCTTTGGTCAGAGGAAGTCATGCAAATATTTAGGAACTCTATTCACATTTACCAGAAAACAAGCCCTGAGTCTTGAGGAAAAATAGTTATCAAACTGCACAAAGTTGGCACCTCCCCTGTTGTAAGATAGGTCTGCACTCCACACCTCTGCTGGTAATCTTTCTCCATTCACCTCTTGCCTCAACTCCATCTTCTCTGAGAGTAAGTCAGTATTCTTGTATAGGAACATATGCATCAATAGGGAGTACCAAAAGAAAGGAGTGCTAGCATCCCTCACAAACAACTTCAACAAACCCTCATGTATCTGTTTTGCAAGAAAAGATGCATAGTCATACACCATGGAGAAATTGGGATGCTAGATTTGAGCCCCCAGAAACATATATGCAATGGGCATCACTATATTTGGGGTGAATCCCAAAATCTGGCACAATGACTAAAATTTCACCAAAAAGTGTTTGGCAAAACACTTTAGTCTAAAAGGCTCCTAGTAATTTGGGCTGATATGGATCGTTGAACTGCCTACTTTGACTAGATGAGGAGGAAGCAAATTTAATATGAAAAGAGGCTTATATCTTGCATATTCCTGCTTCATCTCCTCTAGATCAATTGGGACCAAGAATGAGCTAGACTCACTCAAATTAAAAACCTGTTGAATTTCATCTGCATTTATACTTAGCAGAATCCCACCATCATTATCCCTAATTACCCTTGTAACTGGGTCATAATGTGTTGCCACCACTCTGAGTAGGTCTAAGTTAGGAAACACATTCGGCACTGATAGTTTCCCCATGTCGTATCTCCAGCCATTAGATAAGGGGTGGGGAAATTTTTGTTGTCCATACCACAACCTAAATATTTCAAGACCCGTCATTGGAACCATAGCATCTGCAATATTGTAATTTTTGCACACTAGTCCCTTGCCTAAGGTTCTTCCATTCATTAAAACTAAACCCCTCCCTTTTTCATTTGTTGATATTGGGAGTTGATCCAAAAAATAATCATATAAATTCCTTTGTAAATAAACAACATGGCCTCACTGCTGCTTCGGTGGTGCCATCTCAAACCACTAGGGATTTTTTAAAATTCAAATCCTTGAAGAAACTAGGGCTACCCAGAACATGAAATGACAACACAACTGTGCAATTTCCAATAATTCAAACGATCTAGTAACCCTATGACAATAATCAATAAACCCCTTGACCAACACAATAAAACCTTTCATGAAAACATAGTCAAAATAATGCAACTCTATAGAAAATAACTCATGGGATTTTGTGCCTTGCAGAGAACCAAACTTTACTGTGATCGCTCGAAATTTTTTATCTCTAGCTCTGAACTTCTCTGAAAACACTTGAATGCTTTTGTGGTGAAGATAGAATGAAAAAAAATACTTTATGTCAATTGAATTGAGGTAGTAGATTTCTCGTCATCCATTAAAGCTCATTTGCATGCCACACCAAATACTCCAAACACATTTGATGCAAATTTAAATTCCAGTCGTCGATCTTTTGTTTTTGTCAGATCATTAAACAAGCACCTTCAAAAAGGTTTGTGTAACCTCCATCTCAGCACCGAGGGCCCACCACAATACACAGTACCAAGGGAGTACATGTGATGCCTACCTATGATATTGCAATCACTAAACATCCAGAATCTTTGGATCACGCGATGGCAGGCAACCGTTGATTCCCATCATTGTCAATCATGTTCGTTCACATCCATCAACAACACCAAACATAACTATTGAGCAACTTTCCATCAATATTATAACACCACCATCGAGCTCGAGCACGTGCATCTCACAGTTGTTTTAGTAACTCATGTTATAACGTATTAAAGCCTGACACAAATATTAAACACTTTATTAATCCCTTTTTGGCATCGGCAGCTGAGACACGTGGTGCTTGCCCATGATATCGCAATTAGTTGAAACCCAGCGGTGATAGCATTGCGAGATTTTTGGGAATGGTCGAGATCAACCATTGGATGATTGACAGTCATTAAAAAACACTCCCTGCAAAATAAAACAAATATTAAAAGGGGAAAGGGGACATCTCCTAGGCCAACAACATACAATGGCTTAAATTTGTTTCTTAAAACATAGGGCACGGGCCGACGTAGACCTAGGAAATAATAAAGTGAGGCAAAAAATCTAACACTATTTATTAAAAGGGGCCTAGCCTAGATGAGTTAATTGGACATAAGTCATTTTAAAACCTCCCTTAAAAAGGTAATGGTGAAATAGATCCAACCAAGGGTTTAAGAAAGAACACTAGGATTTCATGAATTCAAAAATAAAATCCCAACCCTAGGCTTCTCCAAAAAAGAAAGACAATCCAGTAATGTGGGAAAATAATAATGGAACTGAAAGGACAAAATTTGAGGCTCCATCAGATCTAAGTCAAGAAAATGTGGACAAAGTTGACATTTCAAGCATACTATACCAAGATAAAAGGACCACACCCATCGTACCCATGGATGAAGCTAGCAGAGGACTCTAAATGATGCTTGGTACGGGCTACAACATAAATTATATCCTTGGAAGGAACAATGATGGATGACTAGAGCCCATTATTATAGAAATATGAATGATAAATCTTGGCCTTTGATGTACCCCTCTGAGTATAACTGTACGTGGTAGAGGTACCCCTAGTAGAACAGTCAGGTGTCCTCCTCAGTTATCCGCAACCACCCTTCAACTACCTCTATCAACATGTCTGCCTCTACATAATTTCACCTTCGACATAACCGAGGTATGTATTAGTAGTGATTATGAGGATACAATAGCAGACCTTCCCATGAATTTTGAGGACTCCTCCTTACTCATTATTAGTACATCATCATTCGAGTCAGACCACCAGCCCCACAAGATAAACCTAGTTTACCCTGAACTCATCGATTTCGACCAACGAGGACCACCAATTCTAGACACATTCAAAAATGATGAGGCCCTCTTAGATTTCATGGGACTAAGGGATATGATACCATACAGAGATCATAAATTTGGATTCAACATCACACTGGGCACACAGGCCTATTACGGGGAGACGATTGAGTCCTTCAGTCCAAATGCAAAAGAATAAGAATAAGTTCAGGGTCATTGAGTGAAAACCACACTGTGGCACTCTCTAACCATAGAATAGTAAAAATAAAGGATGCATCCAATGATGAAAACCTCTTTGAGGCACTGGAGGATGAAGGATTCAATCTCCCCCTACTGCACTTCATCAAGAGAAATCATCAATCCTAGCAAAATAGTGCAATCCTGTCAATCTGGGAACAAAAGAAACACCGCACACCACCTTCTATGTTGAATCACTCCTCACAGAAGAACAAGAACTATTGGCTTTATTTTTAAAATAAAGTAAGGTGAACTTCGCAAGGAGCTATGTTGACATGCCGCGTCTCGATCTGGAAGTCGTGGTTCATCATTTAACTATTTACCTAGGGGAAAAGCTAGTAAGACAAAAATAGAGAAATATGCACCCTCAGATAGCCTTGCTAGTCAAGGTCAAATTATAGAAACTCCTGGATGTCGGTTTCATACACCTAATTGATTATCTAGAATGGGTGTCCATTATTGTGCTAGTTTCAAAGCCAAATGGGGGCATCTATATCTACACTAAATTCAAAGACCTGAACAAAGCGAGTCCTAAGGATGATTTTCTACTACCCATCATTGATATGATAGTGGACATGATGGTCGTACACGAGATTCTATCATTGATGGATGGATTCTCAGGGTATAACCAGATTATGATCACAAAGAAAGACCAACATAAAATAGAATTTACGTGTCCATGGGGCACCTACTGCTAGAACATGATGCCATTTGGGCTAAAGAATGTGGGACCAACATATCAAAGGGCCATGAGACTAATTTTTCATGACATGATTCAAAAAAATGTAAAAGATTATGTGAATGATATATTGTCCAAGTTAAGAAAAATACATGATCATATAGTAGCTCTAAATGCCATGTTTCACAGATTGGAGAAATATAAGGTTAGAATTAACCCAAAGAAATGTGCTTTTGGTGTGCAATCAGGCAAACTCTTGGGATATTGGTGCAGGAGCACCTAGGAAACACCTAGGAAACACTAGGCATAGGATGCAATTTTGTTTTTGAAGTTATAAGGTCATGTTGACCATTGTAATTGAGTTTGAAGGTTAGGAATAAGTAGTGATCAGGAGCCATCAGTAGTGATCAGTAGGGAAAGGTGTAATGAGTGTAAAAACTCACTTTTCCTAGTGTTGTTTGAATCGAAAAAAGTGGAAAAATGGTACATTTTGCACCTTTGCCACTTTGTAACCAACATGTCGACCAAGGGGAAAGCTAACTACTTTCCTGACCTATATAGGGAAGGTCTCAACCTGTGTGAAAGGTTGGAAGACATTGGAAGCTTTTGCATTATTCACAAATTAATGAATACAAGCAAGGACAGTGAGAAGATTGACTAATTTTTTGTGTTTTGCTCTTGTTAGTGTGTTAATGGTATAAACTAGGCACTGAAACACGTGTGGAATGTAATTTAGTTGTCTTCCAAGCATTGTTTGGTTCTATAGTTAGCTTGTTTTCATTGTTTCAAGCTTTTGATTGTAGTTAGTTAGTTTCTTTCCATTACTGTTCTAACTGGCAGATCGTCAGAAATGGAGTTCTAGTCCACTTTTCTCCTGTACCTAGTGTATGGGCTCTTGGAAACTATGGCTAGGCTCCATGCTTGTAAATATAGTAGAGGTAGGAGTCTTTAGAGGTCAGAGATTCATGGATCAGGTCTATTCCTAGGCGAGCTTGGCAGTGCCCGGCTAGGAAGGACAAACAGTGCAGAGCACTAAGGTTGTAGGGGTGCCCATTTCCTAGCAAACCATGGTGTGGAGAGAATTCTAGTTTCCTTGCAAGGGCTTGGCAAGAAGGAGGAGACTTCAACAAGTCAGGAGGAGGCAGAAAAAACTGACTGATCATAGTGAGGTTAGAAAATGGATTAAACAAGCCTAAAATTGCTAAATCAAGGGTTAGGACAGTGTACAGACAGTGGAGGCTCCAAACCCCAAAAATATTCAAGGTGTGGACAAGGGTATCACGAATCCCAAGAAAATATTGGGGGTCTTTTGGAGGATTTGGGTGAACTATCCACTTTTCTTGGGTTAGGAGGCCTAATTGGGGCTCTAGGGCTTGTAGCCTTTTTAACCCTAGAGGAGGGTTTGGTGGAAGTGATGGAGATTTGGAGTTTTCTGAAATTCCAAGAACCCTAAGAAGATGTTATAAAGCTAGTAGAAACCTCTCTACACCCCTGCAAAGGATAAGTTGAGAGTTGGGAGTAATTAGCCTTTAGGGAAGATTAAGGGCTAAGGAAGAGATAGTGGCATAGCACCAAGATTGTCTTGGAAGTTTGAGTGTGAGATGATAGTGGGGTTGGCCAGGAGAACTAGGGGTTCCTAAGCAAGCCTTAGGACCTATAGGTTAAGGTGGTGTAGTGTGACACCTCAAGGATCTTCCAAGGGAGACACAGAGCATGGGGCAGTGAGTGTTCCATCCAACCCTACCCTATCATATTGGTATCAGAGCAAGTTAAAGATTTGGGATTAAGAGTTGTATGTCAGACCTTGAATCTAGTGGTTCCACAAACATGGTGACCAATGCGGAGTTAGCAACAGACCTGATCGAGCAATAGGAGAAAAACAAATAGTTGGAAGAGGTTGTTGAAGAGATGAAGCAAAGGTTAGAAGAGGTTGTGGAGGCTGCAGGCAAGATGAAGGTACAACTAGCAGTGGTTAGAGACAAGGGTGAGGATCAAGTTGATGAGGACATAGAACTAGACCCTGATCCTCCACTAAAGGAGGAACCCTTCCTCAAAGCATTGAAGGCCTTGAGTGGTAAAGCACTAGAAGGCATTCCCATCTTCATAGGTAGAATGGATGCAGAGTTCATTATGGAGTGGATAGAAGGAATGGAGAATCACTTTAAATGTGATGGAGTTACTAAGGCACAAAAGGTGAAGATAGAAAAATCAAGGTTAAGGGGACAAGCACTGACTTGGTGGAAGTTCCTACAAGAAGAAAGAGAGAATGAAGGCAAGAGGCACATTGGGAGTTGGAAAGTTATGGTGGCTAAAGTGAAGGAGTATTATCTACTTGAGGACTATGAGGTCCAATTGCATAAGAAGAGGAAAAACCTTAGGCAAATAGACCTAGATGTAGCTGCCTACATAGAGGAGTTCCAAAAACTAAGTCTTAGGTCTAGGGTGCAAGAAGTGGAAAGCATCAAGGTGGCGAGGTATCTAAATTGCCTCAAATGGAACATCCAAGAAGAGTTGAGTCTCTTTACACTCACCAATATCCATAGTTGTTATCAAATGGATTTTAAAGTGGAGGAGAAATAGAAAAAGAAAAAAGACTCTAATTCTAAAGGTAGAGGCAAAGGTAGAGATTAAAGAGATCAAGGAGGACAAAGGGGTGGCTACCAAGGTAGAGGTAATGAGAAAAGAAACCAAAGAGAGTCTAAGCTCACAGAGCATGGAAGTGAAGCACCTTCTAGAGGAGGTTATGGAAGAGCTAGAGGTTCTCAAGGAGGATCCAATAGAGGAAGAGGAGCAGGCAGGAGCAATTCATTCTTTGCTACTATGAAATGTTACCATTGTGGTCAAGTAGGCCACCCAGCTTATAGGTGCCTGAAGAAAGAATCTTCATCTAATACAAAGAAGAGAGTGGCATATGCTCAAGAGGACACCATCAGCACCAAATCACCTGAGGCCAGTCATATTGAATCTGAAATAGGAGAGAATTTGATGTTTAGGAGAGTTTTGATCAGACAACCGGTCAAGGAAGAACCAAAACAAAGAAGAGCTCTATTTAGAGTGAGGTGCAAGATACTTGGTAAAGTATGCAAGGTCATTGTAGATTCAGGTTCAATAGATAATATCATCTCAGAAGAGGTAGTAATGAAACTAAAATTGGAGAAGGTACCCCACACTAACCCCTACAAGGTAACATGGCTCAACAAAGGGCATAGTGTTCTAGTCAATGAGCAAGTAATGGTTGAGTTCTCCATTGGAGGGTACAAGGATAAGCTAGTGTGTGATGTGTTACCCATGGATGCATGCCATCTACTATTGGGCAAACCTTGGTAGTATGATAGAAGTGCCATACATGATGCAAAAGAGAATACAATTTCATTTAAGAAGGATGGGAAGACCTTTAAGTTGCAGTCACTGTCAGAAGAGGATGAAGGATAGTCAAAAACACCAAGTGTCCTGTTAAGTAGTGGCAAGGAGTTCCTTAACAACCTACATCAAGGGGGTGAAGGTTATGTAGTCTTGTTGCAGTCCAAAGAGGAAGATAAGAATGGAAAAATAGTCATACCTGGAGTAGTCCAAAATTTGCTCAAGAAGTATAAGGACATAGTGAGTGATGGTGCACCTACAACTTTACCTCCTAAAAGGGCCATTAGCCATCATATTGAATTCATACCTGGAGCATCATTGCCTAACAAAGTAGCTTATAATCATACAATGGATCAGAATTTAGAGGTAGCTAGACAAGTGCAGGAGTTAATGGATCAAGGCTTGATTAGGAAGAGCATCAACCCATGTGCAGTACCAGTAGTCTTAGCAACCAAGAAAGGAGGAAAGTGGAGATTCTACACTGATTCTAGAGCAATCAACATAATCAAAATCAGGTATAGGTTCCCTATTCCAAGGATTGAAGACTTAATGGATTGTCTTGGAGGAGCTCAGTACTACACCAAGTTGGATCTCAAGAGTGGATACCATCATATTAGAATCAAGGATGGAGATGAGTGGAAGACAACATTCAAGACAACAGATGGGTTGTATGAGTGGAGAGTTATGCCATTTGGCCTCTCTAATTCCCCTAGCACATTCATGAGACTCATGAATGAAGTACTCAAAGACTTTATAGGGATATTTTTGGTTGTATATCTTGATGATATACTCATCTTTAGCAAGATAGTAGAAGAACACCTAAAGCATGTGGAGTTGGTTCTTAGAAGGTTACAAGAAGAGAAGCTAGCCATCAATCTAGAGAAGTGTGAATTCTTTAAACAAGAGCTTATATATTTGGGTTTTGTAGTATCCCAAGGGTCATTTAAAATGGATCCAAGTAAGGTGGAAGCTATCTTAAACTGGCCTACACCAACCACAGGGATTGAGGTAAGAAGTTTCCATGGATTAGCTCAATTTTATAGGAAATTCATAAGAAACTTTAGTGGCATATGTGCACCAGTCCTAGAGACAATCAAGGGTGGTTTGAAAACTAAGTTTGTGTGGACTCAAGAAGCTGAGAAAGGTTTTGAGAAACTGAAACAAGAACTGGCAACTCAACCTATTCTCTTATTACCAAGCTTTGAAAAATTGTTTACAGTGGAATGGCAGTAGGAGTGCTAAGTTAGGAGGGAAAACCTATAGCTTTCTTTAGTGAGAAGCTCAATGAGGCTATGAAGAAGTACTCAACCTATGACTTAGAACTTTATGCTTTGGTTCACTCAATTAGGAAGTGGATGAATTACCTTCTACCCAAAGAGTTTATAGTCTTTACTGATAATCAGGCACTCAACTATATCAACACCCAAGAGAAGTTGAGCAATAGACATTTGAAATGGATGGAGTATATCCAAGCTTTTACTTTGACAATCAAGCACAAGAAGGGGCAATTGAACAAGGTAGCAGATGCATTGAGTAGGAGATTGCTGATAGTACAAGAAATATAGATCAAGAGCATTAGGATAGAGAGTTTCAAGGATCTCTATGGGGAAGATGAAGATTTCTTAGAGGCCTACAAGGTATGTTCTGACTTTGAGAATCATTTTCATGGCCAATACTCAAAGTATACTTTGCAAAGTGGATTTTTGTTTAAAGGGAATTAGTTGTCTATTCCAAAAGGGTCAATGAGAGAAAACCTCATTCAAGAAAATCATAATGGTAGTCTTAGTGGAAATTTTGGCATCAACAAGACATTAGAACGAGTGCAAAGGTTCTACTATTGGCCTAAGTTGTCAAGAGATGTAAATAGGTATGTGGAGTAATGTGTTGTGTGTATGAAAGCTAAGGGAGGAGCTAGCAATTCTGGCCTATATCAACCCCTACCCATTCCTAATAGACCATGGGAGTGTGTGATCATGGATTTTGTGGTAGGACTCCTTAAGACCAAGACTGGCTTTGACAGTGTGTATGTAGTGGGGAACAGATTCAGCAAGATGAGTCACTTTATTCCTTGCAAAACCACTCATGATGCTAGCTACATAGCTCACCTTTTCTTCAAGGATATTGTGAGGATCCATGGATTTCCATTGAGTATTGTTTCAAAAAAGGATGTGAAGTTCATGAGTCACTTTTGGAAGACTCTATGGAGCAGATTAGGTACCAACCTATCTTTTGGATCAGCTTACCATCCTTAGACCGATGGGAAAATAGAGGTGGTTAATAGGGTGCTAGGTAACCTTCTAAGGTGCCTAACTAAAGAATATGGATAGACTTGGGATATGGTTATCTCACAGGCTAAGTATGCCTATAATGATAGTGTAAACCGGACCACAAGGAAGAGTCCTTTTGAAGTTGTGTATGGAATGCACCCAAGATGTATATGTGAGCTCAGGGATCTAGGAGCTATGGAAAATAGGAGTGGACATGCAGAAGACTTCACTCAAACCATGAAAGAGATTCAGGAGTAGGTAAAGAAGACAGTCACCGAGGCTACACAAAAGTTGAAAGACAAGGTAGATATGTCAAGAAAGGATTTACAATTTGCAGTAGGAGATTATGTCACGGTTCACCTTAACAAATCTAGGTTGCAGAAGGGTATGTAAACCAAGTTGCAGATGAAAAGAGTAGGACCATGCAAGGTATTAGCCAAGTATGGGAAGAATGCATACAAGGTGGAGTTACCTACTGATTTGGGAATTTCACCAGTTTTCAATGTTGTCGATTTGATCAGGTACAAGGGATCAGTCCAAGATATGGATCAGAATAGTAAGGAGATCTTCAAGGATGTCAACAACATAGCCTTACCTACTAAATACAAACTACAAGCAGAGAGCATCTTGGAGTCAAGAGTACATAAATCTACATGGAAGAGAGTGTACATGGAGCACCTCATTAAGTGGAAGGACAAGCTAGAATCTAAGGCCACATGGGTGGATGAAGCTCAGTGCAAGAAGGAGAGCATAGATGTCTCTCTACTCTCTCCTCACATCCCTTAGAGTTTGTGCAGAGGGGGAGAATGGTGCGAGAGCACCTAGGAAATCCCTAGGAAACACCTAGGAAGCACTAGGCATAGGATGCAATTTTGTTTTTGAAGTTATAAGGTCATGTTGACCATTGCAATTGAGTTAGAAGGTTAGCAATAAGTAGTGATTAGGAGCCATCAGTGGTGATCAGTAGGGAAATCTGTAATGAGTGTAAAAACTCACTTTTCCTAGTGTTGTTTGAATGGGAAAAAGTGGCAAAATGGTACATTTTGCACCTTTTCCACTGTGTAACCAACATGTCTGACCAAGGGGAAAGCTAACTACTTTCCTAACCTATATAGGGAAGGTATCAACCTATGTGAAAGGTTGGAAGACATTGGAATCTTTTGCATTATTCACAAATTAATGAATACAAGTGAGGATAGTGAGAAGATTGACTAATTTTCTGTGTTTTGCTCTTGTTAGTGTGTTAATGGTATAAACCAGGCACTGGAACACATGTGTAATGTAATGTAGTTGTCTTCCAAGCATTGTTTGGTTCTATAGTTAGCTTGTTTTCATCATTTCAAGCTTTTGATTGTAGTTAGTTAGTTTCTTTCCATTACTATTCTGACTGGCAGACCGTCAGAAATGGAGTTCTAGTCCACTTTTCTCCTGTACCTAGTGTATGGGCTCTTGGCAACTATGGCTAGGCTCCATGCTTGTAAATATAGTAGAGGTAGGAGTCTTTAGGAGTTAGGGATTCATTGATGAGGTCTATTCCTAGGCGAGCTTAGCAGTGCCCAGCTAGGAAGGACAAACAGTGCAGAGCACTAAGGTTGCAACGGTGCCCATCTCCTAGAAAACCACAGTGTGGAGAGGATGTTGGTTGACTTGCAAGGGCTTGGCAAGAAGGAGCATACTTCAATAGGCTGGGAGGAGGTAGGACAAACTGACTGATCACAGTGAGGTCAGAAAATGGCTGAAACAAGCCTAAAATTGCTAAACCAAGGGTTAGGACAGTGTATGAATAGTGGAGGCTCCAAACCCCAAAAATCTTCAAGGTGTGGGCAAGGTATCATGAATCCCAAGAAAAGATTGGGGGTCTTTTGGAGGATTTGGGTGAACTATCCACTTTTCTCGAGTTAGGAGGCCTAATTGGGGCTCTAGGGCTTGTAGCCTTTTTAACCCTAGAGGAGGGTTTGGTGGAAGCGATGGAGAGTTGGAGTTTGGTGATTGTCCAAGAACCCTAAGAAGATGTTGTGAAGCTAGTAGAAACCTCTCTACACCCCTGCAAAGGATAAGTTGAGAGTTGGGAGTAATTAGCCTTTAGGGAAGATTAAGGGCTAAGGAAGAGATAGTGGCATAGCACCAAGATTGTCTTGGAATTTTGAGTGTGAGATGATAGTGGGGTTGGCTAGAAGAACAAGGGGTACCTAAGCAGGCCTTAGGACTTATAGGTTAAGTTGGTGTAGTGTGACACCTCGAGGATCTTCTAAGGGAGACACAGAGCATGGGGCAGTGAGTGTTTCATCCAACCCTACCCTATCAGATATATAGTATCAATGAGAGGAATAGAAGTGTATCCGACCAAGGTCAGGTCTATCCTTGACATGGAAGCACCCAGGACACTAAAACAACTCAGAGGACTACAAGGAATGCTCCAATCCATTCACATATTAATAGCACACCTGGCGGATAAATAGATCCTGTATTCTAATCTACTCCACAAGGTATTAGCATACAAGTGGGATGACAAGTGTAATCAGGAATTTAGTAAAATCAAATAATATCTACTCATGCCACCAGTTTTGGTGCCACCAATCCTAGGAAAGCCAATAATCCTGTACATTTCAGCAACCATGGAAGCTCTTAGTGCTTTACTAGCTCGACATGATGAAAATGGGAGACACAGAGCAATATACTACATCAGAAGGAAAATGGTAGGGCATGAGCTCAATTACACACCAATAGAAAAATTGTGCCTGGCAGTTGTGCTTGCAACCCAAAAATTTAGACACTACATGCTGGAAGATCAAATCAAGCTAATTGCAAAGATAGATCCACTAAAGTATATGCTCTCTAAGGCCACTCTCATAGGAAAAACAACCAAGTGGGTCATGATATTGATATAACATGATATTGAATATGTAGAGTGCAAGGCTATCAAGGGGTAGGTGATTGTAGACCAACTAGTAGAGGCTCCAATCTATTCAAAGAATCCACTCATATTAAAGTTTCCACACAAATCCATCTTTAATCTCAGCATAATTGATCACTGGAAAATCTACTTCGATTACTCATATGCACAACATGGATTAGGAGCTGGTGTTTTCTTCATCACCCCACAGGGGGATTGTATACCTAGATCCTACAAATTGGAATTCCCCTGCACTAACAACATTGCAAAGTAGGAGGATTTAACCATAGGTCTCAAGATTGCATCACAGTGGTGGGTCATGGCACTAAAGGTTTATGGGGATTCACATCTTATTATCAACCAATTCAATGGAGAATACCAAACTAAGGATGATAAGTTGACACCATACAAGAAGCTAGTAGAGAGCCTCAAAGATTCATTCATCGATATCACCTTTGAGTAGATACCAAGGGCTAACAACAGAGTAGATGACACCATAAAAGAAATTAGTAGAGAGCCTCAAAGATTCACTCATCGATATCACATTTGAGCAGATACCAAGGGCTAAAAATAGAGTAGTTGACACTGTGGAAACAATTGGATCCTTACTGGATATCCCTCTGAATTTCCCAAAACATAAATTCTTGGTAGAGAAGCTTCTCCTACCGATATTCGAGGTACCAGAGTTAGAATATGTGTGTGAACTCGTTGGTCTCGGTGATTCCTGGTATCATGAAATCTACACAATAGGAGTCCTCCTAAATGACATAACCCCAAACCTTAAATGATCCTTTTTCAAATGTTCCTTAAGTTTTATCATCCTAAGAGAAACTCTCTATCGTAGGAGCATTGAAGGAACCCTATTGATTTGCTTAAATCTTGAGGATACCATCATTGCTCTAACTGAGGTTCACAATAGCACTTGCGGTTTTGCACTCAAGTGGTATGACCTTGGCTAAGAAGTTGGTGAGAATTGGGTACTACTGGCCAACAATGGAAAGAGAGGCACATGACTTTGTCAGAAAGTGTTTATAGTGCTAGTAACATGGAGACTTTATTCATGCACGAACTCAAGAGCTTCATCCTATTGTTACACCTTGGCCCTTTTCACAGTGGGGGATCAATCTCATCGAAAAAATTACACCCACCTCATCCAACGACCTCAAATTCATCATCACTGCCACGAAGTACTTTACAAAGTGGGTTGAAGAAATTCTCATGACCTACATAACCGAAAATCAGATATCCAATTTCATCCTAAACTATCTCATTTGTTGATACGGTGTCCCTCAATCCATTATCTCTGATAATGGGACACCTTTCAAAAATCAAGACGTGCATGACCTTTTCCACAAACTCCATATCCAACATCACTTTTCCAGTCTGTACTACCCCAAAGGAAATGGCCAAGCAAAAGCCACTAATAAAACTATCTTGAAAATCCTCAAGAAAACAGTCAATGACTCAGGTTGTGACTAGCATCTATAGCTAAATCTTTCCTTATGGGCTTACTACACCAGCATTTGCATGCCAATAGGTGCCACCCCATTCTCCCTAGTCCATGGATCAAAAGCCATCCTCCCAATTGAGATCAACCTCCCATCATTAAGGATATCACTGCAAAACCTCATTAGAGATGAGGAATATTGGGTTTAAAGGTTAAATGAGCTAGAGTTATTAGATGAATGGAATATAGATTCCCTAAACCATCTATAGGTCTATTAGAACCACCTAAATTGCAACTACAACAAGAAGATCAGGAGACACACCTTCCTAGTCGATGAACTTGTGCTAAAAGAAAATCAAAATAACATCCCAAATCCAGAAAGAAAAGGAAAATTTGAGCCCAACTAGTTGGAAACTTTCATCATCATAGCAAGCTATAATCCAAGGGCATATCAGTTGTCAACACCAGAAGGCGAGCCTTTGGAAGAGCCTTTGAATAGCTTCCATCTCAAAAAAAATTATGCCTAAAAATCTTGCAAGGTATAAAACCAAAAAATACAAAAAAAATAAAAAAAATCCTAAAAAAATGGTCACCCTGATAAAAACCTGGCAAACAAGAGTCTTTGTGACAACAAAAAAATCAGAAAACATAAAAATCCAAAAAAATCAGAAAAAGGATTGAAACAATAAAGAAAAAAATCCCCCTCTAGTGAAAACCACTTCGGTGGTGCTTTGGACAAGTACCTTGGTGAAAACTTGGAAAATAGACGGAAAGAATAAATAAAGCACTCTCCATCCACCAAGATGTTCAGGGCCTTTTCCACACACTCACTCATCCATTACATTCCATCTATCCTTCCATCATTCGTTCACAACCATACCATACCTTGATCTTGTGCTCATGTTATGTTCCACCCTAGTACTACTTGGCATATTCCTAAGGTCAGTTTGTCTTGCCTTTATCAAAGTATTCTATCAAATCATGTCGGGGGCATGTTCCTACACCTAATTTGGATTAGATTCATGTATATTCTGGTGATCTTCCTAAAATCTGAAAAAATCCAAAAACATTCAAAAAATTATTGAAAAATCCAAAACATATCGAAAATCTAAAAAAAATCAAAAAGTGGCATCATCTTGTCCAAACTTTGTCATCTCTGAGCTTGAACGTAGGCAAGGTTCATATTTTATCATCCACCGAGACACCCTAGGTCAAGTCCTTTAGGCATCCATCACAATCTAGAAATTTGTTTGCCCATCTATCTCATCATTGAGTCAAGTCTGTCATCAATCAAACTACGTGGTCTCTATGTATATAACGTAGGAAAATATCATATATGGATTAGCTCCTGAGACCCCTAGGATAGGTCTTTAAGTTAGTCTCTTCATTGTAAATATTGAAAATACCAAAAATTTTGAAAAATCCAAAAATCAAAACAACCTCAAAACATTTGAAAAACCCAAAATGGTGCATCCATCTCATCTCACTTTCACCCAAAATAATCATCATTCCTAATAAATAAATATTCATCATCTTCATCCTTTGGTGATTTAGTTAGGAGCAAGTCTAGTAGGTTTCAAAGTGAACACCTAATCATCAGATGTCTCAAGTCTAGGTTAGTAAGCAAGCAAGTTGATCAATTCAGAGTATCAATAGCTTTTCATCCAATCAATCTCATCAAAACCCTGATCACATGTCCTAGGATATATCCTTCTCACGATGGACATAAGCATCAGGTATCCTACAATAGTTTAGTCTTTGCTAGTGTTATGAAGAGAATTAGCTTGTTTGTTTACTTTATTTGGTTTTTTTTGACTTATCTTATTTTGCGCTCATTCCTAGGACCTCTCGATGATGCTTATTCTGTTGTGCTTGTGGTATACTCTTGTAAAATAACTTGGTCATGTGTGATTTTTTTAGTTTGTAGGGAAGGTATTCTAGACATCTTGTTGACCACATAGGAAGGCTTTCCTTTCTATGTTTTGGCCTAAGATGTTTGGAATATCTAAACCGCATCCTCAATAAGGTTCCATATGCCATGTGTGAACAAGAAGACTCCTATATGATTGACAAGTTAAATTGGATCACACTAGGTACAACACCATCCTGGTTCTTTATACATTGATGCATCATACCTATGTGTGTTATCAAACATAAAGTAATTGGCCCTTTGAAAATGTTGACTCCTGGTAAGAAAACTATCATCATCTTAATGACTTGTTGGATCTCTTTTCGTATATCTTCTTTCCATACTAACATGGTATCATGATAGTTAATCAGAGAATCCACCCTACATCCATAAAATCATCAACATAAGTGCATATGCATATCATATAGATCACACCACAACATATCATCTTGCATTATCATCATCTTAAGTTATGAAGAATAATATAGATTTGTTATTTTGAGTATCTTAAGAAATCATTGCATTACATTCATACATTACAGAAATCATTAAGGGATTAATAGAAATCATTAGCATCCATTATCATTAAATAATCAATCACATATCATTGGTCATTTGCATGTTGATACATAATCATTAGCATACATTGCATCCATATGATTATCATAAAAATAAATAGAAAAGTACAAAAATAAATGCATCCATAATCATCATGTAGAAACATACATCATATTGCATAAACATGGAACATTTCATAAAAATCTCATTGTACATAGGAAATAGAAATGCATTCATACACCATACATCATAGAACATCTCATAAGCAGGAATGGATCTTGTATATATCATCAAAAAAATAGAACTGTCATGATACAAAAATTGGATCAAGTAGATACATAAGAGTACATGATACAATAGGGGCAATAACCAGAGCCCATGAATCAAACAATGGAAAAAATATATGTGATCAAAGGGCTAGCCTTGTTGGTTGTGCCCCTCACCCTATGGCCTGTCATCGTGATCCTTTGGTGACCTCATCCCTATCTACTGTGAAAAGTTTGGCACCCGACCTACTGCTAGAACTGCCTGCCTATAGTGTTGTTGATAGTACTCGACCTCTCTCACCACCTCCTAGTATGCTCTCAAAGATACTATCTAGCCCTGGGTGAATGAGGTTGTACTCTCCAACTTTTGCCTTCGGCCAACCTCCTGATCCCTCTCAGATCGAGCCTAGTCCCTCTCAACAGTAACTGCCAAAATCAGATGTCAATCTTGATCTCTCTATGCTGTCAATATATGAATCTGGCCTTGCAACTATTGGATCAGTGCATCTCTATGATTTGGCTACCCTAGTGGATGCTCCTAAGGGACAACTCTTTCCTTGTCTCTAGGCTAATCATCCTGTATCTCTACCCATGGTGGTGCCTAGTCTCATGGTGGTGCCTGGTCTCATGGTGGTGTCTGATGTGGAGGAGGGCCACCTCCTCCCCTATCCCCATCACCATCTCTGTCACCATCGCCTCTACCTCCCTATCCTCTACCACTATCGGTTGATCTACCTCTCAACCTCTGCCATGGGAGAACTATGCTTGGAACTATCAATCAAAGAGGAGGCCTTAACCAAGCTCTGTAGGCCTATGTAACCCCTACATCTATTGGCCCCTAATCATATGGCCATGGTCTTGCCACTAGCTATCTAAACAAGGCTACGACTTTCGATGCTGGAATGGGATTTCCCCATGTTGTCTCTCGTGACGAATGGTTGAATATTGTCACATACTAATCATTTGGCCTATCCTAAACCTCACCAAACTATCGGGCCACCCTATTTGGAAGGTAGTACTCTATCATAGTGTGCTCATGGCCTTGTATCCATTTGTCTTGCCAAGTGAAAAATAACTACTTTACATCATCATACCATGGGCCTATGCCCATCCAAGGCCTCCAAATGAACTCCCTCATCTCATTAAGGGCTCATCGCCAATGTCCAATGCCACCTATGTTGGTGTGGGTAAAGCAAATATATGCCTCACCATATCACCAGACAATGGGGTAATCAATATCTAGTACAATCGATGTGACATCTAGAGGGAGCACTAGAATCTACTCCCATGCCCAGATGTGTAACAAAGTAACCCTGACTCCGAGAGCCCTGTTGTCAAGGTATGCAAACTCATGCAAACCTTTTTATAAAGAGGCTAGCATCACTGGCCCCCAAGCAAAGCACTCCCTACGGACAACCATTCCCTCCCATGCCAGTCCCTAGCCTAGATTAAAGTATCAGCCCCACCGATCTAGTGCCACAAGACCTGAAATAATAGCTGCAACAATTAGCCTATAGGTGGGTGCTATACCTCGATATCTCTCGAAGTCAATTTGTTGATTAGATAAATGGATCTCATCAGCACCCATCACATCGTAGTAGGCATCCCTACCAACATCTAGATCATAAATCACTCTAGCTTTGTGGATAGGAAGTCGAAGGATGCACCAAATTTCCTCAAGTGTAATGGTGGCCTCACTAGTAGGAAGATGGAAAGAGGAGGTCTCACTATGCCACCACTCAGCCAAAGTTGTCATCATACCCAAGTGGGTCAGAACAGGAGGAACATAAGCAATGAACCAAAGGTCGAGCATACCAAGTTTCTCCTTGAGGAATATGTGCATACCACGTAATCTCCCTAGCATCGGCCATTTTTGCTCCCTCGAATGAAGTATGCCAAGGTCCTCCTGCACAAGAGAAACCACTGCATCAAGTCTTGTAAAACAATCTGCCTCCTGAGTCATATTTTCACATTTGAAATAGATAATGCAGCATTGTTTGCAAATGTGGCCCAGTTTGAAAAGTTCCAAACTATGTCGCCGCGATGGAGTTTTCCAAATTCTAAACTCCAAAGTGCGCTATGTGGTCCAATTTGCATATGCAGCTGACTTTGTGCCAAAACCCTAGTTTCAAACTACATCATGCAGACAAATTTTCACCTGCAACCGAGTTTGACAAGAAACGTTAATCTCCTAACTATCCCACAGTGGCACTATTCTCATATACAGTGCAGTTTGAGGTCGTGCGACACCAATTGAGTATTTGTAGTGGTGCTATATCGCACCGCTTGACCTAAAGTTGACCTAAACCCTATTAAACGCATGTAAAACGATAAAATTAAAAGTTAGGATAAAGGTACATACCACAAGTCCTATGCTGACTAGCCATTGGTGCACTCATACCCTCTTCGACATGTGCCTAGGAAGCTATTATTGTGCCATCTCGACCAGAACTCAGAGCTCAAAGTACAAAAGTTTCTAAAGACTAAGTGTACAAATGAATTGAAAGTGACCTCTCAAGGTCTATTTAAGCCTGCAAATTAGGGTTTTCTGACCTAATTTGACCATCCAGCTAGGGTTTTGGTCCCTCGATCCAATGTTTTTTCCAACCGGGGACCATGTTGCATCTTTTTTGGCATTTTAATGCATTTTTTAACATCATGGGGCATTTTTGGACATGTCAGGAACTTTGTCCTCTTTTTTTTCACGAGATCATCTAGGAAAATCAAAATTTCCATATAATCTCTCGAGGGGACAACATATCAGCATAATCCTTCCCCTGGGGCAACAGTGGGGCATTCAAAAAAATCAAGAAATTTTGAACTTTGATCACAACAGTTTATTCTTTGAACCAATGCAACAAGTGCATTGCTTCAAAGAGGGGCAAAATATAGACATGGAAAATTGACCAACACACTTGATCCTAATTTCTAACATCGCTTCTTCCTAAATCATACTCTCAGCTCATCAACACTTTTCATCTTTTAATTATATAAATCATTATTTATTTAATTACGTCTTTCTCCCTTGTTGATTAAATTAATCAATTTAATTTAATTAATCCTCTATCTATGTTCATTTAAATAATTCATTTTATTTAGTTTGAATCTCTAAAGTCCTCTTATTAAATTGAATAAATTAAACCTTATTTGATTTAATCTAACATTATCCCCTTTAGTTAAATAAATAAAAATATTTATTTAATTAAACCCTTCATCTCAATTTGATTTAAATCAATTCATAAATTTAAGTCTAAATTGTCACATCTCCTAATTCCCCATTAAATTAATTAAACTTTGATTAATTTAATCTTAATCCATGTCACATTCTCTAAAGAATGCAACTTGCACTATAAATCAAATACTTTGATTTATTCAATTGATTATTTTCTCTCAACATGGAATGAAGGAGGAATATTCCTTCAAATTTGAATTCAAATCCAAGTGGATTTGTCCTTCCAACAAAGCATTCACTCCTCTTTCATGTCCTTTTCCATTGAGCCAAGTGGCATTAACTTCATTCTTTTTTCCCTCTCACATGTCATTTCACTATTTTGAAATTCCACCTAATATCGTTTATTGGCACTCTGATCAAAATGTGCACAACCTTCAACCATTCACATCTTGAAAAGTCACACTTGGCCATTGGATTTTTAATGATCCCACATTGTGTAAAGAGCTAAACTCTTTAATTCCAAAAATCTACAATTCCTTAAATAAATTCATTTATATTCCAAGAAAGTCAAAACTCCATTCATTAACATTCATAAAATCAAAAAGATTCCAAACATATCCACTTAAAGTCTAAAATAAGACTCAATAATACTTCCAATTAATTACATAAACGTGTCATCTTACACAACATTAATATTACAAAAGCATTGTAAGAGAAATTTACAATTCGAGACTTAGGCATTTTGTCACCTTAAGCTCTACAATAATCATTCAAGAAATAAATATAATACATATATGAAGATGTCTTCATTTGATATTCAATCCAATAGCATATCTTCAAACATGAAGATGAGAACAAGGATCGGGTGCTTTTTCCGCCTAACCTCGAAGAGTACGCTTCCCTAGAATTCCTTAGTCATTCAAAGAATACCTGACCCTGCATGAATCGCTTAGCAAAAAGAAGTCGACAGGCAAGATGGAATTTGGTGTGTGCCTAGTATAACTAGTAAATCCACAATAATTTTCATTTTTCTAATTCATTTGAGAAAAAAGAAAGTTTGATACTAGGATATGGTAGAGAGGTAATTTCATTCCATCTATTTCAATGGTCCTTAAGTTACTTGGCCAAGTAAAATGTCATGCAAGACAAATAATAGTAGTTTTGGAAAAGAAAAACTACGCTCTCTAAAAACCCATATTCAACACTCATCCCACAAGGTAACTTTCCAAGCACATGTCATGCACATTCAATTATCAAGCATGCATTGTTCCATTCAAATTCAAAAATAATATTTCTCAAACACATGAAATGCACTTTCATTTTCAAGCAAACATGGTTTTTAATGTAGTAATTTCACAGTTTTAAGTCACAAATAACATAATGTTTATATTTTAAATCGACTAAAATTAAAATAAAATAAAATAAGGTGTATCTCAAGTATGTAACTAAGTACATATAAAACAAGAATAAGTGAGCACACATTCTTTCGGTTCATTTACTCATATATTTTTTCTTCACTTCGAAATAGTCCTTTTCTAATGCATTTCATTTCAAAGTAATTTTTATTTTTATTTCTATTTCCTTTTCTTTTATGTTTTTCATATTTCTCTAAAATGTTATCTTTTCAAAAATGTAAACACTTTACTTCAGTTTCATTTCTAGAGAATTATCAAATTTCATTCTTACTTTTCAAGCATAAATCTTTACACAAAATTATTTAATCTTGTCATTCTGGATAATATTCAACAATTTTATTTAAATCAAAATCACTATCTTTCCTCTTTGCATTATTTTGAGAAATTATTTGTCTGATAGTTTTGGTTTTTCTGAAGCTTTTTCTAAATTTAAATAATCTAAAACATTAAATTTTTTGTGTGCATCTTTTCAATTTACAAAATCATAATTTCCTTGAAATAAATAAATCTACTGTCTTTTTAATGTTTTATGTCCAAGTTGTTCCATAGTTTTTTGATAAAAACACAATTTGGTGTTTGATATTTTTCCTAAATTTGATAAAAACACAATTTGGTATTTGATATTTTTCCTAAATTTGATAAAAGCAGTGATTTGTTTTCTATTCAAATTAAAATACAAGAATAAAAGAGAAAGAATTAAATCCATATGTGAAATAACTGTAAATTAGGTGAATATTATTTTCATTAAATCTACTTGGTATTCCTGTAGCTGTGTGTTTCCTGATTCTGGTTTGTTGGTTTTTCCTATTGTTTTGACTGTATTTTTATCTATGCTCTTTTTCCCCCTTCCTCTGGTCTCTCCTCCTTACCTCTATTATCCTTACTTCCCTTCTAGCTGAGTCCTCTTTCTCTTCTACTATCTTATGTGGATTGAAGGGAGGCCGATTTTTGTTCTTTATTTAACTCTCCCCTTGCCGCCCCTTCACCTTTCCTCATGCACATGGGAGGTAAGCAGCCTCACAAACAATAAAATACTTTCCTCCTTCAGCTCACACCTCTGCTCTCCTTCTCCCGACGCACCCTTCACCTTCCTTCTCTTCTACACGCCCTATCCTCTCCTTTACATGTGCCTCAGGTAAGTAGAATCCAAATTCATTAATAACATATACTCCTCTTGCCTAACTCTCCTTGTTGATTCCTTGTGTATGAGATCAGTAGTATAAGGTATAAGATTGGAACAACTCTCTTTCCAGCCGCGCATGGGGAAATAAAGAGAATCGCAATAAGAAAAAAGAAAAATATTTGTTTTCTACGTGCCTTCCAAAAAAATGGATTTTACTCTTCTCTTTGTCCTTCAATTCATGCGAATGGTGAAGTTAACAATAAAGTCAGATCCACAATTTCAGTTTTGATCTCTAGCCAAATGATCAGAACTCAAAGTTCATTTATTTGATTGCATTCAAAATTGATTGAAATATATTTATTTTCAATTTGTTAACTGTTGTTTTGATTTCACGTTTCAATTCCATTTTTAAACGTATTGTTGTGTTCTTATTATTTTAAATAACTAATTTTTTAACATCTATTTCTATTTAAACATTTATTTCTACTCTTATTTTAAATATGTTTTTCCACACAATAACATAATATTCATTTTCCAATAATTTAGAATAAAAGCATTATTATTTTTAACTAAAATAGAAAATATTACATAATGAAGTAATAAATTGAATAAAATCAAAAAAAAATTCTCATAAAAGTAATCAAATTGCCATTTAAAACAAATATATTCTTTTTCACATAAATTTAAGCAATCAAAATAAAGTTATTTTAAATTTCCAAATATAATCATCATGAAAACACATTAATAACTAAGTGGTGTGTGAGATTTCATCATCCTCATAAATGTCTAATGGCTAAAATGACTCTACCTGATCAATGTTCTCACCTTCATTCTCATTCACCTATTCCTATGTTCACTTGCACTCAATTTCTCATCAGCAATGACAAACCCCAAATTTCACAATAATGAATTTAAAATCATTCCATTTGTATTTAAATCTCAATTTCACTTTCAATTTCAATTTAAATAATCATCTAACATAAACATTAAAAATCTCATGATTAATAATTGCATTTAAATAAATGACAAAAAATAGTACGTGACATCCTTCCCCTCTTGGAAGAGACATCGTCTCGATGTCTTATTAATCAATCAATAAGCATAGTATCTCAATCAATAACACATAGTATCTCAATCATAATGAAATAATAACTAGCATCATAGTTCTTAAAACATAAGCATAAACAATCCATAGTAGCATCCACGCTATGCAAGTTCACAACATGTGAATCAAAAACCAGAGTATCAAGTATCTCGGCATAAAGCAAATACTAATCTAAGAAAGAAAATGAGGAAAATGAAGGTCAATCATCTCAGAATCCTCCCATGTAGCACTATCCTCAGCATATTGGTCCCACTGGACCTTGTACAGAGTACTATCCATGTTACGCAGCTTAATGCTACGCCTGTCTAGGATTCAGATGAGCTCCACTAGCACCACCCCTGGATCTTGTACCTGTAATGAACGCCAATCAAGTATATGAGATGCATCATGATGGTATGGTTTAAATAAAGAAAAATGGAATACACTATGGATTTGAGATAGAGCAGGTGGTAACGCTAGTCTATAAGCAACTGGATCAATGACTTCTAGTACATCAAAGGGTCCCACAAATCTCGAAGCCAACTTTGATGATTTCCCAAATGAGATAGAGCTCTTATGAGGCTTAACCCTCAAAAAGACTTTACCTCCCATAACAAACCGTCTGAAAGTCCTATTTCTATCGGCATAGCTCTTTTGTCTATTGGCTGCTTCCTTCAACCTACTCTTGATCAACTTCACTTGATCATCCATTTCCTTGAGCATATCCAGACCAATGATGATCCTATCTTCCATCTTATCCCAACTAATGGGTTTGTGCCATTTTCATCCATAAAGTGCCTCAAAAGGTTCCATACCCAAAGATGCATGGAATGAGTTGTTGTAAGAAAACTCAACCAATGAAAACTATTCCTCCCACTTGTACTGTTGATCCATGCAATACATCCTCAGTAGATCCTCAACAACCTGATTGACCCTTTCTGTTTATCCATCAGTTTGTGGGTGATATGCATAACTAAAATTCAATTTAGTTCCTAAAGTTGCATTCAGTGTTGTCCAAAACCTAGATGTCATTCTAGTGTCCCTATCTAATATAATGGTCTCATCTACACCATGCAATCAAAATATCTCTTGCACAAATTTCTTTGCCAGTGGCAATGATCTATCTTTCAAATTCCCAGGTATGAAATGTGAAACCTTCATTAGCTTATCAACAACTACTAAGATGGTATCATACCTATTCCTGCTCAAAGGTAATCCTTGGATAAAATCCATACTGATTACTTGCCACTTATACTCAAGTATATCATGGGGATACAAAAGTCTTGCTGGATGTACATGCTCATCCTTGACCTGCTGGCATTCCAAACATCTAGCCACATACTCCATAACATATTTCTTGAGCTTAGGCCAAAAATATAGAGTCTTGAACTCTTTTACCATCTTTGTAACTCTTGGATGCCCTAAGTAAGGTGCATCATGTACTTCCTCTAGAATCAACCTCCTCAAGTCTCCACCCTTAAGGATATACATCCTTCCCTGATATCTCAAAATACCATCATACTCCATCACATATCCATCAAATCTATGATCTAAAGGATCCACCTCTAAGGCTTGCTTGACCCTCTCATAATGCTCATTTGCTAGAAGATACTGCAACACTTGTTGTCTCAAATTTGAGAGCAGAGTGTGAACCCCTAAACCTGCAAATGCACAAAGAAGTCAAACATTGTTAGTGTTAGATCAAATATGCATGTAACAATGAGGGATTCCCCATAAAATCCATCTATCTAAAACTTAAATTAGGAAATGAAGAACACAATGAAATTATAACATGTAAATCCTAATTAAGCAAATAGCATTATGATCCCATGGGGGAAATGGTGCCAATAATATGTTGCAATTGGCCCTTTCCCAACTCCTATGATTTCAAATGTGGATTGATTGAAGAAATGGTCATAACCTTGATGCAAGTGTGAAAATATGAAGAGTGTTTGGATGAAATGGGGAAAATCAGTTCTCACTTGAAGAGAGTAACTTTGTATATGAGTTGTGGATGGAGATTGAGGAGAAAAGTCTCCAATTTATAGATTCAAATCTTGGAAGAGATAGTGAAAATAAGCAATGTGGGACAAAAGATAGTCCAATGGCATTGTGCCACTTGTCCAAATGTGATTGGATGAGGAATGTGCAAGTTTTGGCCAATGTGCCAATAAATGCAATTAGGTGGCATTTCAAACTTGAGAAATGACATGTTGAAGAGGGAAAAGGAATGAAGTTAATGTCACTTGGCTCAAGGTCAAGGACATGTAAGAGGCTTTTAATGCCTTGTTGGAAGGACCAAGTCCACTTGGACTTTTTGAATTCAAATAAGGAATATTCCCTTTTTGATGCTTTGTGAGGGAAAATAGGAGAATTAATAAATCAAAGTAATTGATTTATTGTGCAAGTTGCATTCTCTAGAGAATTTTAATGAGAAGGATTAACTTAATCAAGGATTTGATTAACTTAATGAAGAATTAGGTGATCTGACAATTTAGACTTAGATCTATGAATTGATTTAAGTTAGAAATTGAGAGGAAATGATTCATTAAATAAATGATTTGATTTATTTAATAAAAAAGGAATGTGTTAGACTAAATAAAATAAGGTTTAATTTATTTTATTTAATAGGAGGACTTTAGAGATTTTAATTAAATAAAATGATTTATTTAATTAAACAGCAATGTAGGGTTAATTAAATTAAACTGATTAATTTAATCAAAGGAGGTGATAGACTTAATGCAATAACTAGTAATTTATTTAATTAAAGGATAGAAAGTGATGAAATGCTGAGAATTTGATCTGAGATGAAACGTTGTTAGTAATTGGGATCAGGTGTGCCAAAACGAATTTGTACATTTTCCATGTCTACATTTTGCCTCTCTTTGAAGCAATGTACTCATTGCATTGGTTCAAAGAATAAACTGCTATGATCAAAAGTTCAAAAATTTCTCGATTTTCAGATGCCCCACTACTGTCTCAGTGGAAGGATATTACTAGATATTTCCCCCTCAAGAGACTGGACAAAAATTTTGGATTTTTTGGATGGTCTTGCGAAAAATATGACAAGGTGTCTGACAAGCCAAAAATGCCGCAGAATGCTAGAAAATTGCTTTAAAATGCCAAAAGGGAAGCAAAACGACTCTCAGTTGGACAAAAATGGGGTCAGGGGACCAAAACCCTAGCTGGAAGGTCAAATTAGGTCAAAAAACCCTAATTTTCAGGCTTAAATAGACCTCGAGGGGTCATTTTCAATTCATTTTGCAATCTTAGGCTTTAGAAAATTTCAATTTTTAGCTCTGAGTTTGAGTGGAAATGGTGCAATGACAGCTTCCCAAGCACATGATAGAGAGGGTTCGGACACATCAGTGGCTAGTTGGTGCAGGACCCATGGTATGTACCCTTATCTGTCTTTTAATTTTATCATTTTACGTGCATTAAATATGGTTAAGGTTCGGTTCAAACTGCGTGGTGCCATATGGCACTGCTGAAAGTGTCTTATCGCAACCGCATGGGCCATTTTGCAATTTGGCATTTGGTTGGCCAAAATTTTGCTGCGTGTCCCTACTCCACCGCATGACGTAGTTAGTAAATTAGGGTTTGCACCAAATAGGACAACATATGAAATGTGCACCACGCGGGTCACTTTGCGACTGCTAAAATGGTAAACTCCACCGCGGCAGTGTAGTTTGGAACTTTCCAAATTGTGCCGCACCTACAAACAGCACCGCATTTGCCAGTTTAGGGCAGATTTGAACTTCGAAACTTTATTTTTTTGACGCGACGGCCTTCCTTGTGCAGGAGGAGCCTGGTGTACTCTATTCATGGGAGCATCGATTGCCAGTGCTAAGTAGATTAGGGGCTATACGTGAGCTGGTCCAGGAGCACCTTGGTGCCATTGGCCTTTGGTACATTGTTTATGCCCCTCCTGTTTGGGCTCACCTAGGCATGCTTACGACTTTGGCAGAGTGATGGCACAGTGAGACCTCCTCCTTCCATCTTCCTACTAGCGAGGCCACTATCACACTCGAGGATGTATGGTGCATCCTTCGCTTGCCCATTCGTAGGACCCAAGTTATTTATGATCTAGATGCTGGCAGAGAGGCCTATTATGGGGTGATGTAGATGGATATCATTGAGTTCTATGCTGGTCAGATTGATCTAGAGTTATATCACGACCGTGTGCACATGTACCAATTGATCATTGCTGGTATTATCTCAAGCCTTATGGTACCTGATCGGTGGGGGCCATATTTTAGTCCAGGATGGGGACTTGCATGGGATTAGATGGTTCATCAAAGGGAGTGCTTTGCCTAGGGACCGATACTACTGGCATCCCTTTATAGAGACCTTCATGAGTTTGTTTACTTGGACAATAGGTCCATCGGGGTAGGAGGCACTTTACTGCATGTGTGGGGATGGGAGAGGATCTCAGTGCTTTGTCCAGAAATCAAACTAGTTCCTTTGGAGACAGATGATCCCCTCATTTGGCAATACGGTGGGGCATTGAAGCACTTTTCATTTATTGGCATGAGTGGTATTCTGCATTGGCGGCGAGTTCTCGATGAGATGAGAGAGTTCATCTGGAGACTATGGATGGATATTGGTCCTTGGGGAGATGATGTTCAACAACTTTTTTTCACTTGACAAGACAGGCTAATGCAGGGCTGAGAGCATACCATGATTGAGAGGTACCTTCTAGACAAGGTTGCTCATCAGTTTGGGGAGGTACAGGACAAGCCCGATGACTAGTATGTGGCCATCTTTGCACGTACTACGAGGGAGATAGCATGGAGCCAACCCATCCCGGTAGTCGAGGCGGTGACCTCTTTTAGGGAGTTAGTGGCTCAACAGTGGCCATATGACTAGGGGCCAATAGATACAGGAGTCATCGCAGCCTACAGGGCATGGTTCAGACCTCCCCCCAGATTGATAGTTCTAGGTGCAGTTGTCGCATGGTGCAGATGCAGGGGTCGGGTAGGTGGTAGGGGGCGAGGTAGAGGATGAGTTGAGGCACCTCCTCATCAAACACCTCCCAGGGATAGGGCCTAGTAGTCACCTATCCGAGTAGGAGATCAGGATGATCAGCCAAGGGTAGATCCTTAGCATCAACCAATAGGGCAGCCGGTAGGGCAGCCCGATCATCGAGATGTGCTGATTCAGCAGCTACAGGGGCAAATACAAGTTTTGACTATAGAGAGAGACTAGGCATGATCCAAGAGGGATCAGGAGATAGGTTGGTGGTGGGAGTTAGAGATTGTAGCGTCCTCATCTTGAGCCCGATCGATTGATATTCAAGATTACAGAGAGGCTACTAGAGAGGCCGAGTACTATCGGCATCATTATCATTAGGTAGTGCCGTCAGACCGTAGAGTGCCAGATTTTTCTCAGTAGATAGGGAGGTGACCAGTAGAGGCACATGGTGAGAGACAGGATGGGGAGGGCAGCAGCTAGCAGGGCCCGCCCCCTTTTTTATCACATGATAGTTTTACTTTATTTTTGATATACGGGCTATAGTATTTGGCCTTATTGTATTATGTATCCAATGGACACCTGATCCATTTCTGTATTATAACAGTGATTTTTGATGATATATATGAGATGATTCACCCTTTTATGATGTACATCCAAATATGTGATGTTATGAGATGTTTCTATCCTTATGGTTCATGTGATGCAGTGTATGTAATGAATGCATTTCTTTTTGTATTTTTCATGCTTTAAAATGATGTAATGCATATTAATGATGGTAATGGATGCAAATGGTAATGGTAATGGTTTCATATGATAATGTATGATGTAATGATGTCTTAAGATGTTTAGAATAGCAAATTTATCTTATTCCTCATAACTTAAGTTATTGATATGATATAATGCTCTTCTAATGTTACTATCTAGTGGATGCAGGATGTATGCATGAGCGATGTTTTGATTACTATTATAATACTATGTTAGTGTGGAAAGAAGATAGAAGAAATGTATAATTAATGAGTTAGTGAGGATGACGATGGTGATTTTTCATTTGCATTGCTAGGAATTAGGATTTTCAAAGGGTCAATTGCATTATGTTTGATAACACACATAGGTACGATGCATCGAGGTATTAAGAACCAGGATGGCATGGTACATAGTGTGATAAACTATAACTCCAAAATCAAATAGGAGTATTCTTGTTCACACTTAACATTCATACTTTATTCAAGATGTAATTTAGACATTCTAAATATCTCGGACCAAAACACAGAAAAGAAAGCTTTCCTATGTGGTCAACAAGATACTTAAAATATCCTCCCTACAAACCAGACAAAACATGCATAACTAAGTTATTTTACAAGCGTATCCCACAAGCATAGTAGATAAAAGATAATGATCATTTCCCCATTCCTTTCTCTCTAAACCTGTTTTGTTTAGGCATCATCGAGAGGTCCTTGGGATGAGCACAAAATAAGATAAGTCAAAAGAGACCAAAGTAAAGTAAACACACAAGCTAATGTTCTTCATACTGCTAGCCAAGACTAACTACTATGAGGGTTACCTGATGCTTATGTCCATCGTAGGAAAGCTTCATCCTAGGACATGTAGTGATCAGGGTTTTGATGGGGTCAATTGGGTGATAAGCTATTGATACTCTGAGGTGACTAACTTGCTTGCTTACTGCTCTAGACTTGAGACTTTGACGATTAAGGTGTTCACTTCGAGACTTGTTAAACTTGCTTCTAACTAACTCACCAAAGGGTGAAAGTGATGATTGACTTTATTATGAGTGAGACGTTCATGGGTGAAAGCGAGATGAAATGGATGCACCATTTTGGATTTTTTCAAATGTTTTGAGGCTGTTTTTGGTATTTTCAAGATTTACAATGAACAGACTAACTTAAAGACCTATCCTAGGGGTCTCGGGAGCTGATCCATAGATTAGCCTTGCCTATGTTATATATGTAGAGACCATGTAGTTCGACTGATGATGGACTAAATTGATGATAAGATGGATGGGAAAACGGATTGCCAATGCGACCGACGCCTAAAGGAGTAACCCTATTATCTCGGGGGATGATAAAAGATCAACCTTGCCTACGTTCAAGCTCAGAGATGACGTAGTTCGACTAGGTGGAAGACTAACAAGACTGAATGAATTTTGAAGATTTTCTGATATTTCGACATGTTTTTGGATTTTCTGAATGATTTGGATGCTTTTGATTTTTGATTGATTTTTTGAATGTTTTTGGATTTTTTGATGGGTTTTGAAAAAGATCACAAGAATATACGTGAATCCACTCTGATGTTGCGATAACGTGCCCCCAACATGGTGCAATAAACTACTTCGATAAAGGCAGGACAGACTGACCTTAGAAATGCCAAGTAGTTCTATGGTGGAATATGGTGTAGACACCAATGCAGGCTATGGTATGGATGCGAGCGGATGAGTGGATGAATGAGTGATGGAATGAGTTGTGTAGATCCTGGTAGATGGGGAAGGTGCTCTATTTACACTTGGTGCCTGTTTGCCAGATTTTCACCAAGGTACTTGCCCAAAGCGCCACTGAAGTGGTTTTCACTAGAGGACGAATTTTTTCTTTTTACTATTTTTTGATTTTTTTATTCTCACCAAGACGCCTATTTTCCATGTGTTCATCAAGGTAACCATTTTTTCAGGACTTTTTCTGATTGTTTTTGTATTTTTGGGTTCTATACCTTGCAAAATTTAGGCATAAAACTTTTTGAGGTGTGAACTATTCATGGGCTCTTGCAGGGGCTCGCCTTTTGGTGTCGACAACTAATATGCCACTGATTTGTAGCTTCTAGTGATGATAAAGGGTCCCAACCAGTTGGGCTCAAACTTTCCCTTTATATCTAGATTTGGCACATTCTTTTGGTTTTCTTTCAGCACAAGGTCACCAACTTGGAAAATGCATTGTCTGATCTTCTTGTTGTAGCTCCTTTTTAGGCGATTCAGGTACACTTGTAGATGATTAAGGGCATCCATGCACCTTTCATCTAGTAATTCCAACTCATTGAGTCTTGTGACCCTGTATTCCTCATCTGTGATGAGGTTTTGCACTGATATCCTCAGTGACGGGAGCTTGATCTCAATAGGGAGGTGGCTTCTTATCCATAGACCAAAGAGAATGGGGTGGCGCCTATTGGCGTATGGATGCTAGTGTGGTAGGCTCATAAGGCGGGATTTAGCTATAGATGCCAGTCACGACCAAATTCATTCACTATTTTCTTGAGGATTTTCAAAATTGTTTTATTTGTAGCTTCTGCTTGGCCATTGCCTTGTGCATAGTATGGAGTCAAAAAACGGTGTTGGATTTTAAATTTTTCACACAAATCATGGACATCCTGATTTTTAAAGGGCGTCCCATTATCAAAGATAATGGATCGGGGAACACCATATCAGAAAATGAGGTAATTTAGGATGAACTTGGATATTTGTTTTCCCGTGATGTAGGTCATAAGAATTGCTTCGACCCACTTTTTGAAATATTCGGTGGCGGTGATGATGAACTTATGGCCATTGGATAAGGTGGGCAATATTTTACCAATGAGATCGATCCCCCATTGTGAAAAGGGCCAAGGTGTAACAATAGCATGCAGTTCTTGAGCTGGTGCATGAATAAGGTCTCCATCTTGTTGACATTGTAGGCATTTTCTGACAAAGTTGTGTGCCTCTCTTTCCATCATTGGCTAGTAGTACCCTGTTCTCAACAATTTTTTAGCCAAGGTCATACCACTTGAGTGTGACCCGCATTTTCCATTGTGTACCTCAGTTAGAGCAGTCAAGGCTTCCTCGGGTTTTAAACAACGTAGCAAGGTTTCGTCAATACTTCTACGGAAGAGGGTCTCTCCTAGGATGACGAATCGTGAAGTCCTTTTGACAAAAGTGCGTTTTAGGTTCGGAGTGATGTCAGTGGGGAGGACTCCTAACTTTAGGTAGGTGTATATATCATGATACCAAAGATCATCGGGACCAACGAGTTCACATGTGTATTCTAACTCTTGTACCTTGAATGTGGGTATGACAAGCTGCTCTACGAGGAATTCATGTTTTGAGACATTGTGAGGAATGTCCAATAAGGATCCAATTGTCACCATTGCATCGTCTGCTCTGTTGTTTGTCCTTGGTATCTACTCAAAGGTAATGTCAAAAGATTCCTTGAGGCTTTGTAAAACCTTCTTGTATGGTGTGAGCTTATCATCCTTCATTTGGTATTGACTATTGACTTGGTTGATGATAAGTTGCGAGTCCCCATAGACTTTTAATGTCATGATTCGCCATTGTGCTGCAATCTTGAGGCCTATGGTCAAAGCCTCATATTATGCAATATTCTTAGTACAAGGGAATGATAGCTTGTATGATCTAGGTATGCAGTCTCCTTGCGGCATGATGAAGAACACACCAGCTCCTGATCCATGTTGCATGTGAGAGCCATCAAAGTATAACTTCTAGTGGTCTACTGCACCAAGGTTAAAAAGGGACTCATCTAGGAATTCTGATATGAGTGGGTTATTTGTGTAGAGGGGAGCTTCTTCCAATTGATCCGCAATGACTTGTCCTTTTATGGATTTTCATTCTACATACTCGATATCATGTTCAGATAATATCATTACCCATTTAGCCATTCTACCTGTAAGCATTGCTTTTGACAATAGGTACTTTAGAGGGTCTATTTTGGCGATCAACTTGATTTGGTGCGCTAGCATGTAGTGTTTGAATTTCTGAGCCACAAATACCAGTGCTAGGCAAGCTTTTTCTATTGACGTGTAATTGAGCTTGTGTCCCACCATTGTTCTGCTGATGTAATAGATAGCTCACTCGATTCCCTTTTCATCATGTTGGGCTAAAAGGGCCCTAGGGCGGCTATTGTTGTTGAGATGTATAGGATTAATGGTTTCCCCACAATTGGTGTCATCAACATAGGTGGTGTAAGTATATATTCTTTTATTTTGTTGAATGCTTGCTCACATTTGTCATCCCATCTGAAAGCTACTCCCTTGTGAAGTAGGTGTGAATAGGCAATCTGTTTATCTACCAATTGTGCTATGAATCTCTGGATGGACTGGAGTCTACCTTGCAATCCTCTTAGTTGTTTTAACATTCTTGGTGCTTCCATTTCAAGGATTGCTTTTACCTTTGCAGGGTCCACCTCTATTCCTCTCATTGAAACTATGTATCCTAGCAGCTTTCCCGATTGTACCCCAAAGACACACTTCTTCGGGTTGTGTCTAACCTTATATTGTTCAAGCCTGTCAAAGATAGCACTTAGAGTTGCTATATGGTCTTGTCTCTTCTTTGATTTAGCCAGTATGTCGTCTACATAATCTTTGATTGTTTTATGGATCATATCGTGGAAGATTACTTTCATGGCTCTTTGGTATGTAGCTCCTGCATTTTTCAACCCAAATGGCATTATGTTCCAATAGTAGGTGCCCCAAGGACATGTGAATGTTGTCTTGTGTTGGTCTTCTTTTGCGATCATTATCTGATTGTACCCTGAGAAGCCATCCATTAGGGAGAGCATCTCATGTCCGGCCGTCATATCCACTATCATGTCAATGTTGGGTAGTGGAAAGTCATCCTTGGGACATGCTTTGTTTAGGTCTCTAAAATCAGTGTAGATGCGGATGCCCCCTTTTAGTTTTGAGACCGGTACGAGATTTGATAACCATTCTGGATAGTCGATCGGGCGTATGAAGCCAACATCTAGAAGTTTCTGTAGCTCAATCTTTACAAGCAAGGCTATTTTTGGGTGCATCTTCCTTAGCTTTTGTCTGACTGGTTTTGCTCCAGGGTAAGTGGCCAAATGATGAACTACTACTTCAAGGTCTAAGCCTGGCATGTCTACATAGGTCCATGCAAAATTTACCTTTCTCTCTTTTAGGAATGTTGCCAATAGTTCTTGTTCCTCTATTTGAAGTGTTTGGGCGTAGAATGTGATTTGTGGCTCTGTTTTTGTTCCTAGGTTGATAGGATTACACTGTTCTGCCAATACTGCTGACTTCTCCTGGTGTAGAGCGATAGGGGGAGATTGAATCCTTCATCCTCTGGCACCTTGGGGAGGTTTTCACCATCGTATGTGTCCTTTATTTTTACTATTTTATGGTTAGAGAGTGCCACAGTGTGGTTTTCACTCAATAACTCTGAGCTTATTCTTGATCTTTTTCTTTTGCAACTAAAGGACTCAATCATCTCCCCATAGTATGCTTATGTGTCTAGTGTGATGTTGAATCTAGCCTTGTGATCTCTGCATGGGATTGTATCCCTTAGTCCCATGAATTTTGAGAGAGCCTCATTATTTTCGAAAGAGTCTAGAATTGGCAGTCCCTGTTGGTCATGATCGATGAGTTGGGGGTACACTAAGTGGATTTGGTGGGTTTGTTGGATTGGCTCAGTGGGTGAGGCACTAATCATTAACAAGGTGGACTCCTCGAAAAGCCTAGGGAGACTTGCTATGGTATCCTCATCATCACTACTAGCACACACATTGGTAACGTCAAAGGTGTAATTGTCGAGTGGGATCCCAAAGCAAATGGGTGGTCTAGGGATTGTTGTTGTTACCTGAGGAGAGGAATAGACTGCTCTTCTAGGCATACCTCTGCCACGTACAATTATACTTGGAGGGGTATAGTTAAGGCCAATGTTTCACATCCTTCTTTCCACAATGATGGGTTCCAACCGTCCATCACTATTTCTTCCTAGGCTTTCATTCCTATTATAGCCCATGCCGAACATCATTTGTAACCCTTTGTTTGTTTCCTCCATGGGTAGGGTGGGAGTGGGTCTTTCATCTTGGTATAGAGTGTTTGTGATGTCCTCCTCGTCTACATTCTCTTGATTGAGATCCCCCCAACGGTGGAATCCAGAGGGTTCCATTCTAGTGCGAACATGTGTTTGAATTAATTGTGGTAACTCTCCTACAACAAAAGCATTTCTGTTCATTCTATAATCACCACATCCATTGTCCTGTATCATGTTTTTGATCTCAGATATATCGGGGATGGCAGGTGTCTCTGTCACAGAAGTGGAGGCGAGATTAGCTGGGTCTATGTATGAAGTGGATGGTCCTTCATCATTTTTAGGTACTTGAGGGATCTTGTAAAACTTGGCTTCCAAGTTTTTGCAATAGGCGAAAGGTTCGAGATCCCCATGTACAGTAACCTCCTCATTTTGATATGAGAACTTAATCCATTGGTGATAGTTTGAGGCCACTACCTCCATTCCATGTATCCATGGGCATCCCAGGAGGATGTTGTATGGTAAATCAAGGTCAAGAACTTGGCAGGTTGTTTCCATGGTTGCTGGCCCCACTTGGATGGGGATCTTGATAGTGCCCTGAGACACTCTTTCCTAATCATCATATGCTCTTATCATCATGCTTTTGTTCTTATTGATGGAATCCTCGACAAATCCCAATTTTTTTATGAGTTTAAGTGAACAAATATTAAGACCTGCACCACCATCTACCAAGACTCGTTTGACTTTCTTTTTATGGATTAGGACTTGGAGGTGGAGTGCACGGTTATGAGATGGCTATGGGGGGAAATATTGGTCTGAAAATGTGATGAGATTTGGGGTAACGATGTTACCCACCATAGGCTGAAATCACTCTGTGTCAAGGGTGCCAGCAATGGTAGACGTAGCTAGTGCTTCATCCAGGATCTATCTATGGGCGGTGGATATTTTTAGTAATTCCATGATGCAAATTTGTGCGGGTGTTCTTTTCAGCTGGTTAATTACATTGTAATCATAGGGGATGGCCTTTGTGTTGGTAATGGGGGTCTTAGCAGGTGCCCCAACAATGGTAACCTTTTCGCCTCATGTGGTGACTCCACAGTCATTGTTGGTTCCCTTGATGTTTATGAAAGTGACCATCTCATCGACACATATTACTATCTCCTCGTATACTAGATTAGCACTAGAATACTTTTGTTTACCCTTATTATTCTCTTGGTTATTTCCCTAATTGTTCCCTTGGTTATGATTCAGCATCGGATTCATGTAGATTTTCAGGTCTTGGTTTTCGATCGGCTGCTCGATGTTGATGACCTTATTCTTGATGAGGTCTTGGATGATATTCTTGAGTCTCATGCAGTTGGCGGTGGTGTGTCCTTCGAATTTGTGAAAGTCACATAGGAGATTCTCATTGTACCATGGTGGTTTGGTCATGGGCTCCGTGTATTGTTCGGAGTTAGAGATCTTGATTAGGTTCTATTTGACTAGTTTCTTCATGACAGACTCAATCGATTCGCCAAGGGCTGTGAACTTCCTCTTGGGGGGAAACTTATTGTGGGGAGGTGGTCCTCTTTGATTACCCACATTGTTGACTTGACTGGTGGAAGGTGGTTGTGCCACTACCGCATTAGTTTGCACATTATTATGATTATGATTTTGTGATTAATGATGGTTTTGGGTATTTTGCTTAGGAGCATTGATGACTACCTTAGCATCGACCACACCGTCGTTCGTGATATTTTTGTTCCTCGACCATGTTCAAGGTTTATCATTGTAGTTGTTAGATGGGTGGTTATCTTGTGGTGGAGTGAATGTTGGTGCACCTTCTCATGCCATAAGGGCTCTTTCAATTTTGAGCGCCTTTGGAATTAGTTGATCGTATGATGTGATGCACTACATTTTTAAGTAAAATGCCAAGTTTTTATGAAGGTTGGCTATGATGGTGCAAACTTGTTGTTCTTTTGGCATAGTCCACTTGCTCTAATTGGCCTTGGATCGCCATCTTTGCAAGAAGGATGTGAATAACTCTCCTTTTTCTTGTTTGAGTGCATATAGTTCTTCTAGACTAACATCCGCACCCATATTGAAAGCGTAATTTTTAAGGAAAGCCTCTACTATTTCCTTGAATGTTTTAATGCCCATGGGTAGGCAGGAAAACCATTCTATAGCTAGACTAGTCAGGGTTCAAGGGAAGAGCCACATTAGATACGTGTCATCATATGTGACTTCCATGCAATGCACCTGAAATTCCCTAACGTGGTTTTTAGGGTTGCCCGTTCCATTGTATTTATCAAATTTGGGGATCTCGAATCCTTTTGGGAACAGTACCATGGTGAGAGTTCTATCGAATGGATAAGGACACAAGTTGCTTGGTGTCCTTGTGGTTTTTCCTGCTTGCAAGTCCAACACCTGCTGCAAAAGTAGTTTGATTTGTGTTGCAACATCTTTGCTTGGATCGGGGGGTGGGATGAATGAGTTGTAAGGAATTTGGGGAGTGTGCGTGGTGGGAGGAGTACTAGTGGGCATTTTCTGCAAGCTTGGTTGTGCATTTAGGCCTTGTTTGTAAGCTTGCATTTGTGCCAACAATGCCTATTGTTGATCTTGTTGTTGTTGTTCCAATAGCGCTTGTTGTTGGTCCATCTGCTGTTGTTCCCATGAAGTCTATTGTTGGTCAAGTTATTGTTGAGATAGTAATGCTTGTTGTTGGTCTAGCTATTGTTGCACCAACAATGCTTATTGTTGGTCAAGCTGCTATTGTATCAATAAAGCTTTTTTTTTAGCTTGGTGCTACACCTGAAAGTCTTGTAGGGCTTGTTGGTAGGCTTGTAGGTGGATCGCTTGCAATTGCACTTGGTATTGAGTTTGTGCCTATTGTTGGGCTTGAGCTTGATCTTGTGCTTGCACTCAGGCTTGAGCTTGTGCTTGGGCTTGAGCTTGGGCTTGGACTTGAGCTTGGGCTTGGGCTTGAGCTTGTGCTTGGGCCTGAGCTTGCACTTGGGCTTGGACTTGAGCTTGCTACTTTTGCTATAGTACTCTTTGTTGGTTGGCCTTTTGGAGGGTTTGGATTAGAGTGGTGAATGAGTTTGTTGTGTTGGCTTTTAGTGGGATTGGTGATGGAACAGGAATCATGCCAACTGTCATGGTGAGTGGAGGGATTGTGGTGTTGATTGTGATTTGGATTGTCGGAGGGGTGTTTGAGATGATTGGTCCTTGAGGAGTCATGCTTTGGGAGACTTGAGGACCAATAGATGCGTTAACCATGGTGATAGGAATAGTTGTGATTTGTTGTGAGGATATGGGCAAAAGAAGCAGGTTCAAAGTGGTGGTCGGATTGCTTGGATTGGAGAAAGTTTTGATGAGTAAAGGTGGAAGACCTATTCCAAGAGGGGATGTGGATGCGAAAGGAAGCGGGGGAAGGGATGATGCACCACTTTGGAAAGAGAAAGGATTGATAGCTTCCGTTGCTCCAAACAAGCCAACTTCCTCATGCGGTGGGGTAGTTGGTATGTTCAATTGATAGGCTAGTGTGGTGTGAGATAAGATGAACTAGTAGGATTATGAAATGTGAGTGGGACGTATGGGTGAGATGGGTTTTCCAGAATAGATGTAGCCAGTGTGGGGGTGATGATTGCTTCTTTATTAGCCACAAGGTGGTGTTTTTGAAATTCCTAGAACATGGCACTCCCCTTGTTCACATTCAGGGAGGTTGGTGTGATGACTGATGTGGTGCAAGGTACTTCTTGGTTGATGTTGGACAATGGGGATGCATCTGTACTAGTGCTTGTGTTAAGGTCGGGAGGGGGCATGACCCCTCCTCTTGCTATCGTATTTAGGTATTTGAACATAGCACTAATAATTTTGTGGTTCTCTGGATTTTAAACCATTTCCATGATTTCATTTGCTGTCATCCCCCTGTCTTCATTTGTGTTGTCCTCTTGATGACTCTCCTCTTGAGGATTTTGTGATGATAAGGGAGAGTTGCTTGGGGGATTGTTTGATCCCGCTAGGTTCACTTCAGTATTTAGATGACTCATGTCCATAGAAGCTGATATTTCTCTGATATTCTCCATGTCCTTCTTGTGTTGAGATCTTGTTTGGACCATAAAAAATAGGGATTTGTTCGATCCTAATTCTTTAGGTCCAAAAGAGAAGAACTAGGGAAGCTAAAAGATCAAAGATGGTGATAATGGTGATGGGTTAAAATCTATGGGATGAGTGAGTGAAACCTTTGGAGAACTTTTGAAAGTATGTGCTAAACTTTGTAAGGGATTTTGATTTGATTGATTGTGATAATTTGACTAGATGCGTTAAGTCAAACAAGACTGTTGTGAAGTTGTTTTCCCTAGGAAGTTGCATTATCCTAAGGGAACTTGCACAAATGGATGAATTGAAAAAGAGTGTTATGCCAATGTATTTTGAGAAATAAAAGACTTTAAGAAGCTGTGTTATCTCAAAGAAAATTTTTTCAATGGTTGAGACTAAGCTGGCTAAGTGTGTTAAGCCAAGGTATGATGATGTTGATTTAGCCCTCTAAGTTTAGCCTGATGATTGATTCTAGAGTTCTCGAAAGGTTTGATGATGAAATGAGACTTGATTTGATGGAGGAATGAATGGTAATGACAACTTTGATTTTGAACCTTAACCTAGATGCGACTCTCTCTACAAAACCTCGGTATTGAAGAACATGCTAGACTTCCTATGGGAGAAATGCAAACCTTTGAAAAAGTTCAGGATTTTGTTGACAATAAAATGCTTACAATGCAGGATTGTTCCTTGAGGCTTTTTTGTAGAAATTGTATACAAGTCTCTCCCTTACTTCAAAGAGCATCTGAAGGCATTGCTCACAGATTTTTAGACTCACTTTCTTGAACTTTGGCTTTGGTATTTTAATCTTGCAGGAAATCATTGGAAACAACACATGTGTAATTCAATTTGTCTCTTTATCTTGGTTAAATGAGGTTCTTTTTATCCAAGACACTTACTTTCTTAGGTTTTTAAACTAAATGTCTAGTGTCCCATTTTCTTTCTCATCCGACAAGGTCCTTTGTGTGGAAATTGAGGAAAATAGGATAAAAGTTTCCTTATGTTTATCCTTATTGGAAACAAATGATGGTAGAACTTGTATACTTAGAAACCTCTAGGAATGTGATTCCTAGGGAAAGCAAGAGTGGGAAAGTTTGTCAATAGGTATTTGTTTCACACAAGGTGTTTGAAATTTCAAGGTTTTTTGTGTATGTTCATTTTTCAAATGTTTTCAAGATCAAGCAATGTGTTCTTTCGAAGCACTTTTACACTCCTAGGTTGATGAGGCAATACCTTGTTGGGTTCCCACTTGGATAAATCTATCTGCACATATCTTGTGCGAATGGCTAAATGCTTGACCACACTGGCTCCCCTCCACGACACTCACTTATTCGGGTCAGCCAAGCGTTAGTACCCATGAATCTCCCATGGAATACTTTCCATTTCCACAAGAAGACCGCATGTTATGTGGGGAAGCTTCAAATGACATAACCTTTTGCACCAACAAGATAGACAAGGTCTTTCTAAGCAAAGGGTTCTAATTCGGGCATTTCGTTCATGGGGGATTATCCAACATCGGCGAGAGTCCATTGCTATCCATCTCGTCAGAATAATCCTCGTGATATTGGCCTTTGTTCCATTATCCACACTTATATCCTGGGTGAAAGTCACTTGGCTTTAGCGTGTTCCTGGTTGAGTCATTCCCTTAGGTGATTACTTTTTCCCACAAGGCAGGCCCTCTAAGATAAACAATAGCGAGCTAACATATCTCATCGTTTACACAACCTTTGTTGAAAAAAAAAGGGGAAAACCTTCGCAATATGTCGTGCTCACACTTGCATGTTTTGTTCAATTTTAGGTGCCCAAATTGAAATGTGGAGGCAATATTTTTGACAAGTTAATATCACTAAAATTCTTTTGATTCTCAAGATCGCTGTAAAGCACGAGAGAAGTGCATACGCATTATAATGATATTAATTTGTGAAAAAGTTTTCAAAACATAAAAGACACTTGTTCATTTTATCCTTCAAAGCAATGATGAATTCATTTTAGAAGCACCAATTGAAATGTGAAGTTTGCCTTGTTCAATTTTAAGTCCAAATTAAAATCTAGTAAATGTCTAAAAATTCTTTTTAGCCCCTTGGCAACTTTAAAAAAAAAAGTTTGTTTGTTCTTTTTAAATCCCAATGAAAATTTAGTATTCTAAGGTCAAAGATTTTTTAACAAATTTTCTCAAAAAGTGTTGAAGAACGCTTAAGTGTTTAGAAACACTTTGCACAAAATGAACATGATACAAAAGAAAATTTGAACGTTTTTTTTTTTTAAAGCCTAAAATGAAATTATTTTTCCTAAGGCCAAAGATTTTAACAAATTTTCTAAAGAAGTGTTAAAGAACACTTTTAGTGTTTAGAAACACTTAGGGTTTGTGAAGATAACATCATGTTGAACTTCTCCTTTTGCCTCCATCCTACAAAATAATAGAAAAATAGAGAGTAAAAGAAAAGAAATACAGCAAATCAGATTAATATTAAAAAAAATTATTCAAATTTTAAAAACCAGACTCATCCCGCGGCAGAGTTTAGCAAGTGCAGTGCTCCTTAATGGGTGCGGTTCTTCTTTAAAAACATAGGCGGTGCTATATAGCACCACGCGATCGACTGTATGTGGTGCTCTGTAGAAATAGAGACCATGGGTGCGGTGGAGTTTTACATGCGGTGGAGTTTGGAAGCGGCAATTTTCGGCAAAATTTCAAATTTGATGCACAGGAAGTAGTTGCAGTGCTATATGGTGCCATGGGATTCAGGAGGTGTGGTGTAATATAGCACTGTGTATGAGTCTACGATGCAATACAGTGCCGTGTGTCTGGTATGCGGGGCAGTTTCCTGTATATGAATAAAAAATGTGGAAAAAACCACGGAAATTTGAAGAAAACATAATAAATTTTGGGATTGCCCTCCTAGTGCCAAAATGTGAACCCCTAAACCTACAAATGCACAAAGAAGTTAAAAATTGTTAGTTTTAGATCAAATATGCATGTAAAAATGAGAGATTCCCCATAAAATCCATCTATCTAAAACTTAAATTAGGAAATGAAGAACACAATGAAATTATAACATGTAAATCCTAATTAAGCAAATAGCATTATGATCCCATGGGGGAATTGGTGCCAATGATATGTTGCAATTGGCCCTTTCCCAACTCCTATGATTGCAAATGTGGATTGATTGAAGAAATGGTCAAATCTCTAAAGAGATTTGAGCATAACCTTGATGCAAGTGTGAAAATATGAAGAGTGTTTGGATGAAATGGGCAAAATCAGTTCTCACTTGAAGAGAGTAACTTTGCATATGAGTTGTGGATGGAGATTGAGGAGAAGAGTCTCCAATTTATAGATTCAAATCTTGGAAGAGATAGTGAAAATAAGCAATGTGGGACAAAAGATAGTCCAATGGAATTGTGCCACTTGTCCAAATGTGATTGGATGAGGAATGTGCAAGTTTTGACCAATGTGCCAATAAATGCAATTAGGTGGCATTTCAAACTTGAGAAATGACATGTTGAAGAGGGAAAAGGAATGAAGTTAATGTCACTTGGCTCAAGGTCAAGGACATGTAAGAGGCTTTTAATGCCTTGTTGGAAGGACCAAGTCCACTTGGACTTTTTGAATTCAAATAAGGAAAATTTCTTTTTTGATGCTTTGTGAGGGAAAATAGGAGAATTAATAAATCAAAGTAATTGATTTATTGTGCAAGCTGCATTCTCTAGAGAATTTTAATGAGAAGGATTAACTTAATCAAGGATTTGATTAACTTAATGAATAATTAGGTGATGTGACAATTTAGACTTAGATTTATGAATTGATTTAAGTCAGAAATTGAGAGGAAATGATTCATTAAATAAATGATTTGATTTATTTAATAAAGAAGGAATGTGTTAGATTAAATCAAATAAGGTTTAATTTATTTTATTTAATAGGAGGACTTTAGAGATTTTAGTTAAATAAAATGATTTATTTAATTAAATAACAATGTAGGGTTAATTAAATTAAATTGATTAATTTAATCAAAGGAGGTGATAGACTTAATCCAATAACTAGTAATTTATTGAATTAAAGGATAGAAAGTGATGAAATGCTAAGAATTTGATCTGAGATGAAATGTTGTTAGTAATCGGGATCAGGTGTGCCAAAACGAATTTGTACATTTTCCATGTCTACACAGAGAGATGTCTTCTCCCACTAAGAGCATCTGCAAATATATTTTCCTTTCCCTTGATATATTCAATACCAAAATCATACTCACTTTGGAACTCAAGCCACCTCCTTTGTCTCACATTGAGATTTGGTTGTGTAAAAATGTACTTAAGTCCTAAATGATCTGTCTTTAGTTCAAATGGTTTCACTAGGAGATGATGTATCCACATTTGTAATGCATGAAGGATAGCTACAAGCTCAAGATCATGTGGTGCATAATTCAATTCATATTTTTTAAATTTTCTGGACTCGTATGCAACCACTTTCCCCTCCTACATCAACACAGCTCCTACACCTTCACTTGAAGCATTTGTAATCACTATGAAGTGTCCATTAGGATCTGGTATAGTCAAAAATGGTGTCGATGTCTAATTCTATTTAAGAAATTGAAATTCCTCCTCACACTTCTCAGTCCACTCAAATTTCCTTCCCTTCTTTTGAAGAGAAGTAATAGGTGTTGCTATCCTAGAGAATCCTTCCACATATTTCCTGAAATATCCTACAAGTCTCGTTAAACTACGAACTTCAATAACACTCTGCGGTGTTGGTGAATCCATAATTGATTCTATCTTCGCAGGATCAACTGAGATTCCCTCAATAGATATGACATGACCCAGGTAGTGAACCTTCTTCTGAAATAAATTACACTTTGAAAACTAACCAAAAATATTTTGATCTCTTAGTCATTGCAAGACTATCCTCAAGTGCTTCTCATGCTCCTCTTCTATCTTAGAGTAAATCAAAATATCATCTATGAATATAAGCACAAAATCATCTAAACAATCTCTAAAGATTTTTTTCATTAGATTCATGAATGGCGTTGGGGAATTCGTTAGACCAAAAGGTACAACTATGAAATCATAATGTCCATACTGAGTTTGGAAGGTTGTCTTTGGAATATCCTCCTCCTTAATCCTTAGCTGGTGGTAACCTGATCTAAGATCAATCTTAGAATACACTGTGGCCCCTGTCATCTGATCAAATAGCTCATCTATCCTAGGTAAAGGATACCTATTCTTAATGGTAACCTTGTTCAACATTCTATAATCAATACACAATCTCAAGGTTCCATATTTCTTCTTCACAGAGATTACCGGTGCACCCCATAGAGATATAATTGGTCTAATAAATCCCTACTTCAGTAACTCCTCTAATTGAACCTTCAGCTCATATAACTCTGTAGTAGAAATCTTGTATGGAGCCTTGGATTGAGACTCAGTTCCAGGTAAAACTTCAATCGAGAAATCAAATTCTCTCTTCGGTGGTAACTTAGTAAGTTCTTTAGAAAAGATATCCAAGAACTCCTTGAGAACTGGATAGCCCTCTGGACTTTGCTAGACATTATCCAAGTCACTCACCAATATAGCATATATGGAACATCCTTTCCAATGTGCTTTCTTTAGTTGCATGGCTGAGATATGTCTCAACTCTAGAGGCTCTTGAGATCCAAAAAATTCAATTGGATGTCCAAAATCATCAAAATAACTCACAATCTTATCCTCGCAATTCACTATGGCTTTATGTTCAATTAAGCAATTGATCCCTAGGATCACATCAAACGAACCCAATGGTGCTACATATAGGTTAACTTGGGTTTGGAAATTAGGTAGCTCTAAATCATTGTAAGATAGACATGAATCTACCTCTTCTTTGCTCAGTTTCCATATTGAACCATCCATGCATGTGACATATAACCAGGTCTAATAGGTAACTTAGCAACTACTTTAGGATCAATAAAGAATTCAGTAGCTCCTGTATCTATCAAAATGGAAATTGATTGACCAAAAAGCTTACCCATCAGCTGAATAGGTGAAGCCTAAAAATATTCTTGACGGTTGTCAACCGCTGCATGAATCTGGTGTTGTGGTGCTCACCAATCACTCCCTCCTCATTGACCTCTTGTACGCTATGTGCAATTGGAGGCATAGTGATCTCCTCCACAATTGTAACATCCACCTCGTGGCCCTATGTGACCACCTATCATGTTCCTGGTATTAGAGAATTTGGTTTTATTATTATTCACTTTCTTGTTTCCACCATAGTTTCCTTCTCCTTTTTCCTGAGAGTTTGTTCCTCTCTTCAGGTTCCTTATCTGCTGATTTTTTTTACCCCTCTGGTTATTACTATTATTATTTTGTAACTTCCTATTTCCAAATCTAGGTTTAGAATTCACATTCTTCCTGTAGTTTTCTACCTATTGCAACTTTTGTTCCTATTTTATAGCCTTTTCAAAGACCTTATCCATAGTCAATGGATTATGAATATCCACATCAACTCCAATCTGTGGCCTCAATCCTAGGATGAATTTTTGAATACGGAACCACTCATCCATCTGATATTGTGGTACATACTTCAGGAGATTAGTGAATCCCTCCCACTACTGAGTAATTGTCAAACCATCCTTTGTCAGATTCTGAAACTCTATCATTTTTATATCAAAGAACAATTGTGGAAGCAATCTCTTCCTATAAAGTTACAAGAATAATTCCCATGTAGTCCCACCTGGTAGTAACTTCTTCTTAGTCTTCTCACTATCCCACCAAGTAGTAGTTTCTCTAGTAAGTTGATATGCAACCCAAACTGCTTTGGTCTCATTAGACATATTCCTCAGCTCAAAGTACTTTTTCACTTCAATTACCCAGGCTTCAGCTCCATCATCAATGGTCATACCATCAAACTTGGGTGGGGCTGCCCTTTTCAAGTCTTTTGCCAACTCCCCTTCAATCCTTGCTTGAGGATTTGGAATTTCTTCAAGCCTTGGATTTTCATTAGCGGGTTGCTCCTGATTTTGGGGAATTTCGTTTCAAGAGTTTTGTCCTTCTCTCACTCCTCGAACTTCCTGTTCCAGATTATCCATTCTAGAACCTTGCTGATTCAAAAGACTGAGAATATGATCCAACCTATCATTCTCATTACTTGCAGTAGCTCCTTTTCCTCTTGTAGCCATTATGTATCAGCAATTCCTGCATCAAGGAATATTTCTTCAGCGTAATGGACAAAAGACCCTAGTGTTAGAACCTAGCGCTTTGATACCAAATGTAAAGAGCTAAACTCTTTAATTCCAAAAATCTACAATTCCTTAAATAAATTCATTTATATTCCAAGAAATTCAAAACTCCATTCATTAACATTCATAAAATCCAAAAGATTCCAAACAGATCGACTTAAAGTCTACAATAAGACTCAATATTACTTCCAATTAATTACATAAACATTTCATCTTACATCCCATTAATATTACAAATGCATTGTAAAATAAATTTACAATTCAAGACTTAGGAATTTTGTCGCCTTAAGCTCTACAATAATCATACAAGAAATAAATATAATACACATATGAAGATGTCTTCATTTGATCTTCAATCCAATAGCATATCTTCAAACATGAAGACGAGAACAAGGATCGGGCACTTTTTCTGCCCAACCTCGAAGCTTACGCTTCCCCATAATTCCTTATTCGTTCAAAGAATACCCGACCCTGCACGAATCGCTTAGAAAAAAGAAGTCGACAAGCAAGTTGGAATCTAGTGCATTCCTAGTATAACTAGTAAATCCACAAGAATTTTAATTTTTCTAATTAATTTAAGAAACAAGCAAGTTCGATACTAGGATATGGTAGAGAGTTAATTTCATTCCATCTATTTCAATGGTCCTTAAGTTACTTGGCCAAGTAAAATTTCATGCACAAAAAATAATAGTAGTTTTGGAAAAGCAAAACTACGCTCTCTAAAAACCCATATTCGGCACCCGTCTTGGAAGGTAAATTTCCAAACACATGTCATGCACATTCAATTATCAAGCATTCATAGGTCCATTCAAAATAAAAAATAATCTTTCTCAAACACATGAAATGCACTTTCATTTTCAAGCAAGCATGGTTTTTAATGCAGTAATTCACTGTTTTAAGTCACAAATAACATAATGTTTATATTTTAAATCGATTAAAATTAAAATAAAATAAAAGAAGGTGTATCTCAAGTATGTAACTAAGTACATATAAAACAAGAATAAATGAGCACACATTTTTTCTATTCATTTACTCATATAATTTTTCTTTGCTTTGAAATAATCCTTTTCTAATTTGTTTCGTTTCAAAGTAATTTATATTTATATTTTTGTTTCCTTTTCTTTTATATTTTTCATATTTCTCTAAAATGCTATCTTTTCAAAAATGTAAACACTTTACTTCAATTTTGTTTCTAGAGAATTATCAAATTTCGTTCTTACTTTTCAAGCATAAATCTTTACACAAAATTATTTAATCTTGTCATTCTGGATAATATCCAGTAATTTTATTTAAATCAAAATCACTATCTTTCCTCTTTCCATTATTTTGAGAAATTATCTATCTAACAGTTTTGGTTTTTCTGAAGCTTTTTCTAAATTTAAATTAATCTAAAACATTACATTTTCTGTGTGCATATTTTCAATTTACTAAATCAGAATTTCCTAGAAATAAATAAATCTACTATCATTTTAATATTTTATGTCCAAGTTGTTCCATAGTTTTATGATAAAAATACAATTTGGTGTTTGATCTTTTTCCTAAATTTGATAAAAATAGTGATTTGTTTTTTGTTCAAATTAAAATACAAGAATAAAAGAGAAATAATTAAATCCAGATGTGAATTAACTGTAAATTTGGTGAATATTATTTTCATTGAATCTACTTGGTATTCCTATAGCTGTGTGTTTCCTAATTCTGGTTTGTTGGTGTTTCCTGCTATTTTGACTATCTTTTTATCTGTGTTCTTTTTCCCCCTTCCTCTGGTCTCTCCTCCTTACCTCTATTCTCCTTCTCTTCTAGCTGAGTCCTCTTTCTCTTCTACTGTCTTACATGGGATGAAGGGAGGCAGATTTTTGTTCTTTATTTAACTCTCCCTTGGCTGCCCCTTCACCTTTCCTCATGCGCATGGGAGGTAAGCAGCCTCAAAAACAATAAAATATTGTCCTCCTTCAGGTCATGCCTCTTCTCTCCTTCTCCCCATGCACCCTTCACCTTCCTTCTCTTTTGTGCGCCCTGTCCTCTCCTTTACATGTGCATCAGGTAAGTAGAATTAAAATTCATTAATAACATATACTCCTCTTGCCTTACTCTCCCTGATGATTCCTTGTGTATGAGATCATTAGTATAAGGTATACAATCATAACAACTCTCCTTCTAGCCATGCATGGGGAAATAAAGAGAATCCCAATAAGATAAAAGAAAAATATATGTTTTCTGCCTGCCTTCCAAAAAAATGGATTTTACTCTTGTCTCTGTCCTTCAATTCATGTGAATGGTGAAGTTAACAATAATGTTAGATCCACAATTTCAATTTCGATCTCTAGCCAAATGGTCAGAACTCCAAGTTCCTTTATTTTATTGCATTCAAAATTGATTGAAAGATATTTGTTTTCAATTTGTTAACTGTTGTTTTGATTTCAATTTTCAATTCCATTTTTAAACATATTGTTGTTTTCTTATTATTTTAAATAACTAATTTTTTAACATCTATTTCTATTTAAACATGTATTTCTACTCTTATTTTAAATCTGTTTTTCCACACAATAACATAATATTCATTTTCCAATAATTTAGAATAAAAGCATTATTATTTTTAACTAAAATAGAAAATATTACATAAAGAAGTAATAAATTGAATAAAAAAAAAAAAATTACTCATGAAAGTAATCAAATTGCCGTTTAAAACAAATATATTCTTTTTCACATAAATTTAAGCAATTGAAATAAACTTATTTTAAATTTCCAAACATAATCATCACGAAAACACATCAATAACTAAGTGGTGTGTGAGATTCCATAATCCTCATAAACTTCTAATGGCTAAAATGACTCTACCTGATCAATGTTTTCACCTTCATTCTCGTTCACCTGTTCCTGCGTTCACTTGCGCTCAATTTCTCATTAGCAATGAAAAACCCCAAATTTCATAATAATGAATTTAATATCATTTCATTTGCATTTAAATCTCAATTTCACTTTCAATTTCAATTTAAATAATAATCTAACATAAACAATAAAAATCTCATGATTAATAATTGCATTTAAATAATTGACAAAAATCAGTACGTGACACATTGCTCAATTTCACTCTCTTTTCCAATTTGGAAATCTATAAATGAGGGAATCTTCCTCTCATTCTATCATCCACAATCTAGAGCAAAGTTACTCTCTCCACATTGAGATCTAGCTTTATCCATTTTATATCAAGTGTTCATCATTTTCATGATTTCATAACAAGGGTATTCCAAAATCTCATCAAGGAGCTTCAATCATCCTTAAATCGCCACAAAGCTTACAAAGGAGTTGCGAAAGGGCCAATTTTGATACATTAATTAGCACCAATTCCCCCATGGGATCAAGTGTTTGCATTGCTTAATTAGGATTTCATTTATCTTTTATGTTTGTTCTTCATTTTTCCTATTATTGAGCATTGTAGATGGATTTCATGGGGAATCCTTGTTTTATCTTGCATATGAGCTTACTAATATGTTTTCTTCTTGTATTTCTATAGGTATAGGATTGGGGTTCACACATACTAGGCTTTTGGAGCTATGTTAAGTCCATATAGTGCCTTCTTTAACTTGCAAACCATGTCCAATTTTTCTGATAGCTAAAAACCTTTTGGTTTCTCTATATATACTTATTCCAATTCTCCATTCATAAATGGATACTTGACATCCATTTAGTATACTTTGAAGTCTTTATGAGCTTACAATGCCAAGAACATCTGAATGGCCTCCATTCTTGCTACTAGTGCAAAAGTTTCTTCAAAATCTATTCCTTCAACCCGTGAATATCCTTTACATACAAGTCTTGCTTTATTCCTTACCACTTCACCATCTTCATTCATCTTATTCCTTAATACCCATTTTGAACCAATTGCATTCTTGTTTGTAGGTCTAGGAACTAGTTCCCATGTTTCACTCTTCTCTATTTGTTGCAGTTCCTCTTTCATTGCTTTAACCTATCTTTCATCATTACATGCTTCACTCACGGTCTTAGGTTCTATCTTAGAAAATAAACACAAGTTTACCTCAACCATTTTGCTTCTTTTCTATATACCTTCACTTATGTCTCCAATTATCCATTCCTTTGGATGATTTCTTTATACATATTTATGAGTCTTAGGTGTAGGTTCAAGAATATCCTCTTCATCACTTTGTTCTTTCTCTTCCTTTTCTTCTTATTTTACTTGCCCACAAATAGGATCATTAGGTTCTACTTCACTTATTTCTACTAGTCTATACATAGCTTCATCAACTTTTGCATTAGAACTTTCAACTATTTTCCTTAGTGTTTTATTAAAGCATATATATGCCTTGTTGTTATTTGAATATCCAATAAAAATTCCTTCATCACATCTAGCATCAAAGTTTCCAAGATTCGCATCATCTCTTTTAATGTAACATCTTTTTTCTAACACTTTAAAGTATTTAACAGTAGGAGTATTGCCAGTCCATAACTCATAATGAGTCTTAGTTATGTTACCTCTGATCTAAAATCTATTAAGAATGTAAACAAAATTTTGGACTGCTTCTCTCCAATACACATCAATAAAATTTTCTTCTTTCATCATAGTTTTCATAGCCTCTTGAATAGTTTGGTTCTTTCTTTCCACAACTCCATTTTGTTGAGGGGTTCTAGGAGCAGAATAATGTCTCTTTATGACATTTTCTTCATAGAATGCATTAAACTCACCAAAAGTAAATTCTCTACATATATCAGACCTTAAAAATTTTATTTTTAGGTTTTCCTCATTCTCTACTCTTTCCTTGAATACCTTGAGTCTATCAAGAACCTGAGATTTCTCTCTAAGAAAAGTAACCCATGTCATCCTATAATAATCATCAATCAATAGCATAAAATACATGTCACCATTAAGGATTCATGTTCTTGTAGGACCACAAAGGTCTGTATGAATTAATTCCAGCATTCTGGTAGACGATTGTTCCTTTCCTTGAAAAATGATTGTTTATTTTCCCAATTAACAACTTCTACAAGTTGAATCTAAAGGATTTTTAATTCTAGGTAGATCTATGACAACTTCCTTAGAACTGATCCTAATTAGATTGTTGAAATTCACATGTCCCATCCTCCGTTGCCACAACCAACTTTCATTAATCTATGAAACAAAACACTAACCATCACCACTCTTAAGCTGATAGATGTTTCTATGAGTTCTTCTTCTTGTTGCTACCATAGTTCTAGATCATTTTATGATCTCATAGGTGTTATCCTAAAACACAAGCTTGAATTCTTTGCTACACATTTGTCCCAACACTTAAGAGATTATTCCTTAAACCCTTTACATAATAGACATCATTAATACTATGTTTCTCATCAAAACTAATTGTTCCTTTACCAACAATCTTAGCACTAGAATCATCTCCAGACACAACTATTCCTCCATCATATTTTTCAATTTTAGTGAACTTACTCTTTTCTCCAGTTATATGATTTGAACACCAATTGTCAATTACCCAGAACACTTCATCTTGTCTAGCATGAAAATAAGTCACCAGAGTGCCTTCCATCTCATCCTTCTTGCTCTCTAGACTAGATTCCTTTGCACATATTCCATGGTTAGTAGATACAACTTTAATTTCTAGGTATAGAAATAAACATTCATCTTTATCTTCCTCAAAATCGAATTCATCATCCAAAATTCTTGTATCTTATTTGACATAATACAATTTCTTGAACTTCCTATCCTTCTGGTCTTTGTAATTATTATTATTATCCTTGTTCTTCTTGTGTGTAGCTCTTTTAGGACATCTTGATGCATGATGTCCAATATTTCCACAACTGGAACACTTAAAGAGAAACATACCTTTGTATTTACTAGTACCTTTCTTCAATTTGCTTGTGAAGTTTTCTTCCAACTCTTTTGAATCATCATTTGAGTAATCTCCTATCTTCATTGCTCTAAAATTTGTTTTAGTCTTCTCCTTATCTCTTTCAAATTTTATCATCTTGAATGTAGTCAAGGCACCAAATAGGTGCTCCTTAGTAAATGTCTTTGCATCATATGATTCTTCAATAGCGGAGACTTTGTCACTGTAATTATTCAGTAGGGTCATCAATATCTTCTAAATTATATCTTCATTTGACATGGTACCACCTTAATTCTTGATCTCATTTTCTATAATTTTAACTTTCTAATAATATCTTGCAATATCTTCACCCTCTTCCATTCTCATTTTCTCACATTTTTGCTTAGCTGTTAGCTTCCTTGACAATTTTATTCTATCATTTCCTTAATAAATGTCTTTCAATTTTTCCCATACTTCATAAGCAATGCCTAAAGAAATAACTTTGTCCTTTCAATTTTAGATAGAGCACTAAAGATAGCATACCTTTCATTTTCATTATCTTCAAGAGATGCAATCTCATCTATAAAGGAAGGACCAACGGATGGTGCAACATACTTTGTCTCCATAGCTTTCTAGGTCATGAAACCAGGAGAGACCAAATAAACTCTCGTCTATTCTTTCTAGTCACTATAATTCGCTCCATCAAAAATAGGGATCTAAAACATGTATTCCATCTGATCTACCTCAAGTGGCTAAGATTTTCACCGAGGAAGCAGATCTCTAATACAAATTGTTGAAATGCACAATACAACTGAGAGGGGGATGAATCAGTTGTATCAAATTACATTACTTATAACCTTAATCAATTCCACTTCAACTCAATATTTTATTAAGTGTAAACATGAAATACAAATAATTCAAAGCAAACACCAGAGACACCACATTTATATGAAAAACCTAATGAGGGAAAAACCATGGTGAGGATTAGCCCATAATATAGTAATAATGCAATACCGGATACACAGGCTCACTGCCAGAGGGATCACTACCTAAATACAAAGGCTCATTGCCAACAAAGGACACACTATCTATAAGGATGCTCACTCCCTATAGAAAAATAAAATATAAATAAAGATCCACCACAAAGGTTGCACACATTCAAAACTTGATCAGAAGATTCTAGACACCATCAACTCATTTCTTTCAAGTATATAACACATCAAAGTACTGCTACCTCAATTCATTCTTGCACACTTTTTTGTTCATACTTTTTTACACACTTCACTTCTTTGAATGATTGATCGATTGATTCCCCTTTTTTAATTCACGACATCTTGAATTTCTTTTATACCATCTTCAACCCTAGAATTATTCTCTAAGGTTAGCTAAACATTCTTCAATTTACAATTTCAAATTAGGTCATCTAGTCTACATTCATGTGGTGGATAAGAATGAGAGAAGACCAACTACACATTTAATTAGGACCCAAAAAACATCTTGGATCAAACACACAATTCCTTAATTTGATGCAAAATCTTTAGATAATGTGTAGACATGAAGTCTGCCAAACCTAAAGTTAACACTAATGATCTTTGAAGTACATGCATCTCCAGCAAGATGATCACATGTGGATCACACAAAATGCTTCACCAAATATTTTACCATCTCTAAGAAACCTTCAGGTACATCTGCAACAACTATAAACAATCTTCATTCATAGAATGTTCTTCAATAGTCCAACCGAACCAACTAGCAAAACAAAGGAGCTCTAGAGCAGGTCTTCTGAAGTGCCAAATAACAAGCACATTTTCTAGAACATAGAAGCCATCAATATGAATCGTCTCCTAGATTTTCAGGATCTGAAATCAAATGATAGAAGAATGTGGAGCCAAAAATTCTCCCAGTCCATAAACAAATAGTTCTGCCAAACTAGTTCACACACTGGTGAACACATCTTTCACTCTCCATCGAACTAGAAGCTAAAACTCATAATAGATTATCTATTAAGGCTCATGAACACAACTATAGATCCACACAAGCATAGGATCAATACAAAAGAAATGTAGAGCACAATATTGGAGCACATTCAAAGCAAACACTCAACACTTCCTTCATTATCTCTTAAATTTTCTCAAAAGCACTTGGAAAAAACACAGCTACAACTTCATAAATACAGCTCCATGTACTCTAAGCACTTCTATATTATCTCAGCTATACAATTACCATCTGCAATCAACCTAAACTATGTTGACATCAATGAAAAAATTAATGACAACACCACCAAACACATCCATATTTGCAACAAAACTTTCCCTTACAAACATGCCTCAACCTATGATTGAGCCTACCATTCTTGATGAAACCATGGTCAAACCTAAAGAAATTCCAAACAACCAAGACCAAACTAAGATAGATCCTTTTCATATTTCTTACGAAAGACCAAGAGATAATGAAAATAATCTTGTCACACCACCTAAGATAAAAATTTAAATTAGAAAGCTAAAGAAAAGGTGGTTGAACAACAAAATTACCCTATGGTTGATAAACCAACTCATACAAAAACGTAACTTGAAAATCATACTAAAATAAATAGAAATGCTAGAGAATGTAGGCGTAGAAATCATGCTCTTTCTCGAAGGTTAAATGAAGGAAAAAAAAATCAACATCTAAACCTGACTGAAGCAATACATGATGACTCACCCTCTTTACTACAACAACAAGATCCTATACCACAACAGGAGATAAATCCTTCTTTAGACATAATCATTCGACCTCCCATTGTGATTAACTTGGATGACGATGATGAGGTTGCTAAAATAGATGAAGAAGTGCATAACAAACTGAACACATTATTTGCTTCTATGAGCTTAAATGAAAATTCTCCTATGAAGAGTGTTGAACTTGGAGATGACCCCAATTTGGTGCTTTCTATTGTCCCTTTGGCTATTTATCCACCTTCTACATATGATGAACATAATTGGGATGTAGATGACATGCTCATAGGTTGATTCACATATGCCTTACTCGTCTTTTGCATTATCCTCTTTTTCACATTTTTGTGTTATTGCATGTGTGTAATGTGATCCTTTGTATTGTTATATTTTGTATCTCTCTCTTTGTGGCATTCCTCTATTTGTATCTACATTCCTCTCTATGTCATAAATATTTTATCTTTTCTTGTGTTTTCCTTTTGGGGATGATGCAATGCATCGATAAATTCATGTCTCTTCCATGTTGACCCAAAATCTTTTCCTTTATCTTTATCTTTTTATTTGTCTTGTGTTTTCCTTTTGGGGATGACACAAGTCATTGAGACATTCATATCTCTTGTATTTTGACCCGAAAGGTTTTTTTTCTTGTTTTTTTCTCTCTTTGTGTCATTCTTCCTATTCCATGAGTATTTGGGGAATGATGATGATTACAAGCTCTTTAAAAACATTGTAGCAAGAACATACTGACCCTAAGTCCATGGATCCCTCATGTGTTTAGATTTTTATTTTGGGGAAACCCCTCCCTTTTTCATAATTTAGATTTATTTGGAAACATATTACTTGGAATAGGGCTTTTCAAATAAGCTCTCATGTCCTCTTTCCAATTAGAATTTATCATTTTCTACTTTAAAGTAATTTCTCACAGCATGGTGTTTATAAAATTATTTAAAGTGGGGGCATACATTGGCACTATTCTTTTGTGTTTCATTGTGTAGTCTTCTTACTTCATGTGATGTGTCTTTTTCTTTGTGGTTACATTGGGTGTAATGTCCCTCAAGAGCATGATCTCTCTTAGCATATTATATTCCTCTTAGTGGCTTGATGTGACACACTACATTGCCTAAGTTGTGAATGTTCTATTCTTCAATTAGTCCTCTCTTGGAGAAATTAGGCCCAATGTTCCCTAACTTAATATCTTACATGAACTAAGTAAAACTACTTTGAACATACCTTACACTACTTTTGAATTTTTGGTTATATGGCCACCTTTAATAACACACTTTGCGTGCTTGTGGAAACATCTTGTTTCTTCCCGAGTTTCAAGCATACGAAGCTTTTCTTGCCTCATGAAGCTTGATTTTCATTATTTTTTGGTACCTTATCAAATTTATCAAGAGGTATAGCTTTGGTGTGGTTTTATTTATGGGATCTAAACTTAGGCATGATTTTCCCATAGCCACTTCCTTTTCTGTGTGAGTGCATATCAGCCACATGTGTATGTGTCTCGCTCAGGGCTCACCTAGTGGACAACTTGAGGTTCCACTAGCCCTTGTGAGTGTGCATTGGTTTGCATGGTGGGAATTGTGTTCCACTTGTAAAAATTCTTGGATAAACAACTTAGATATGATCCACAACATGCGAGACAAATGGTTGATGCCTTATCCATCCCTTTCGTTTTTGTTTTATTCTCTTTGTGTCTTTGGTAGTGTATGCTTGTGCCTTATTGTTTCTCCTTATATTATTTTCATATGTGTTATTTTGTGCCTATGTTGGGTTTTCATAAGATATTGATCCTGGGGGCTTGATCATCCCTCTTGATCATTTTCATCCTATCCTACTAGTATTGGTACACTTGGACCCCTCTTGATGCAACTTTCATCTACTTTAGTGTGAGTTTGAAGTAATTCCATCCTCTAAGTAAAGTGGGGGCTAAATATGGTGTAGGAAAATGTATCCATTTACATTTTTAGACTTTTTGGGCCCTCCCTACTAAAATTGGGATTATTTATGCCTTATTTGGCCTTATTTTGCATCCACACACATTAATTGATGCATCTTTCTGAGGATAATCTCAACATATATCAATTGACTAATCATAATTTAATGATTTTGGTTTGTATATCCTAGATTTAGTGATTTTTGTTTTTATATCCTAGATTTAGTGATTTTGGACTCATACACCACCTTGGGTATTTGGGTTCCACCTAGGTTTCAGGGCCTAGATTTGAATTTCACATAAAACCTGTCTTTCTTGAAAAATGTGTCCCAAGCTTTTCCTAATGGGACTCATACAACCCAACTAGCATATAAGTCTCGCTTATCTTAGACCTTGTTGCAAGGTGTGTGCCCTTGGTCTCCTTGGTTGTTCAACATGGTGCCCAAGATTCGTGACATGGTTTAACCGCATCCCATGGATCTTAACTCTAGCTTGTATCGAGCATTGATAGGTTAATCTTTTGGTGCAATGGTAAGGCCAAAAATTGGTATCAGAGCCGGTCACAATTTCAAATCCACCACTTGTGATGGGGGGATTTGTTGCAAGGTGTGTGCCCTTGGTATCCTTGGTTTTTCATCACAATGCTCAAGATTCGTGACATGGTTTAACTACCTCCCATGAATCTTAACTCCGGTTTGTATCAAGCAGTGATAGGTCAATATTTTGGTGCAATGACAAGGCCAATAGACCTATTTTGAATTCAAATTCTTGGTATGATTTTATTGTCCTAGATCTAATTTGGCATAAGCAAGTATAAATATAAGGTTATTTCACTCATTTTTCACCTATAAAGCTTACAATAGAATTCATGTCAAAGTCATCATGCATCATGTTTATTTTTGAGCTAAAATTTGTGATGTAGGGTTTTCTTATTCAAGAAAGAATTCAAGTCTAGATCCATACCATTCAAGCAAGAGTCAAGATCCACATTCATGTTAGAAATTTCATACATGTTTGCAACATCTTATTCAAGGGTTTGGTGAGTTACAACATTGCATATTTGTTCATTCATCATTCATCCTTTCTATTTCCTTTCATTTCATGGTTTGATTACCAAAATGGGGTTTCAAAAAGGAAAACCCCTATCCACTAACAAAACAACATTTTCCATCTATTTGATGTGCTTTTTGTAGATCTAGGTTGAATATCCATTGAAGAGCAAGATTGGAGAAAATATTTCAAGGTTGAAAAGTTGTCAAAGCTATCACCTTAATTGAAAGATCACAGAAAGTCACCTACAAATTACAATTCAATGATTCAGACCTAGAGATTCAAAAGCGGGGATGCAACAAGAAGTCATCATAGGATATCAGAGTTTAGGAGAAACCTAATACTATTACTAAATCACCACTTGTGGCATATGAGTCCCAATATACTTAAATTTTGACATTTCTAGCAGATCCTGATTCAACAGTTCTAGATTCTAGTTTCTATTAGAAACCCTAATCTGGAATAAATCACCTAGCTTGGTGTATGAGTCCTAGTGTGAATTAAAGTTATAATTTTCATAATTACAAGACTTCATCCAAGCTTCTTTAGTTTCTAGGTGCACCTCTATACTTTCTCAATCTTTTATTCTGCATTTTAGCTTCACAATTTATATCATATAGTTAAGTTTTTCATATCATTTACATTCCTAGTATTTCCAAGTCCTATCTTGGTTGTGAATCCATATTTCTTCTTTAATCATACCCTAGGAGAACTTTTAGTATATATCTTTTCCTTGTTCCATCCTTGGATTGAGATATCTAGTATTTCCTGGAGTGAGACTAGGTGAAATAGGTCCTAAACTCCTAGGTTCCATCTCCTAGAAGATAGAACCCCTATTTTCTTTGTTTCAATTAAAATGTCAAGAAATGATAAAAATAGGCCTTGGTATACATAATAAAGGGGTTTAGGGGCCTCTTTATGAAGGATAAAAATGCATAAATGTAAGGTCACTAAAATAGGTCCAAATTAAGTATGAAATTGTACTATCTCATAGAAAGGATTACAATTTTCTACAATACAAATTTAATTTATATTTCATGTATATAGTTTTAAAATTTTTTTGAATGGTTTTAGATCTCTTAGAGCTATAATGCAATTTCTAGTTTTTGGAAGATCTTATAATTTTTTAGACTTATTCAAATTAAAGTAATTAGCATGTCAAATTTTAGTTGTAACACCCTACCAAAAAACCCCAAAGGACAACACATCTACTAACAATTATGACATTTTTTTCTTTTTAAAAAGTAAATCAACATATAGATTATACTATCAATTACATAAAATGTAAACTACATGTACATATGCACTAACTATGTCCTTTAGGGTATCATGACTACATTATGGATACATCAATTATCCAATCTAAACATACATCATTAAAAAACTAATAACAAGAATTCATTTGCATCCACTGCATTAAAATATTTATATATATATATATATATATATATATATATATATATATATCCACAGATACAAAACCATTCAAAAGAATAGAGTACCAACAACCAATGAATACATATACAACTTCCCACACATGAGGTAGATCATTACACTATTTACAAATTTACGTCTAGTTTCCCTTATAACAACAGGAAGGATACATCAAATACATGATAAGATATAACTGAAATGATTATGTTACATAGCATCAATGCTATCTCAAGTTTGGTACAAGATCAAGAAACTCTATATAAGGTATCACATCCATGCTCACGAACATAAAATAGGAACCCAATGGAGTGCATGGAACATTCCACCCAACCATGTGGAACCCTAAGGTCCACTCCCCGTGCTAGGAGATGACAATAAGGTCCCACCACAACAACAATCAAGAGAATAGAAGAATGCAACAAAAGGCCAACATGAATCCAACATACAAGGTACACCAACTTCACATGACAATGACTCCACTTCTAGAGGTATGTAAACAAAAAAGGAGAACACAAGACAAGGGAATGCTAGGTTGTAGTAGGGAAAAGAGTGGCATTACATGGTATCATCATGGGTTGCCCTGGAAATCCAACCCCTCTACTAACTCCAGAACTTGGCCCTGAAGTGATACCCATGCGGGACTACATCATCCTATCATGGGTACAAGGATGTTTAGTCATGCCAATGAGGATCTCTTGGCAGACACCTTGGTGCCGACACCTCTAATGGCCTCCCCAACTCATCTTGAGCTTGTACTAGCACTCAAGGCTATGAATGGGAAACAACAATTATCTCATTAATGTGTGAAGAACCCATATCACACACACAATAACCAGCCATAAAATGAGCAATCAGTGCATGGTTAAACCCTCAAAAATTCATCTCAAGTGGAATACCAACCATCTCAAAGAACAATCAACAAACCAAATCAATCAATTACCCCCTAAGCCTTTAGAAGTCTACTAACCATTTTGCACAAGGACTCCCAATTTGAATACTAAATTCACATCATCTCCTTTCTAAAATCAACACCACACCTGAACTTATAAAAGCTAAACTAATAGAGAATCTACATAACATTAGTACATAGTATGAGAGGAAGTGCATCACCTTAGAAATTCTCATCAATTCATTCACTTAACTAGCTCCATAGTTTTAAATTACAAAAGACTATGCTATCACTTAATATAATTTCATAATTTATTCAATATTCCAATTATTTAATACATATATATCTATACGTCTATATATACATATATGTATATGTATATATCTAAATAAATATATATACATATATATAACTATATATATAAATATTAAATGATAAATAGATTTTAATACAACAAATACACATATATCATACATATATAATATGTATAAAATAACTGAATGTTGTTTATTTTATAAAAGAACTAATATGTATATATAAATATCTCTAATTTATAACAAAGTGTTGTTTTAATTTATAATGTTTCTTTTAATCAGACAATACATAAATTCATGTATACATATATATTAAAATTAAATAGAATGATGTTTTTCATTATTTATTACAAAATATAATGAGATATACATATTTTTAATTCACACACGGATCTGTACATATATATATACAAATCAAAGACATGCACACTTTGAATCTAGCCATCAATTATACATACAAAGAATATCAAAATTGTAGATTCAATGAGAATCAAACCCCAACAAAGGAATATTGATACCTTAGCCCATATACAAACTCAAAACCATAAAACTTGTACAAAATTTGAAACCACAACATAAATGAATGAATTGAATTCCATTGAATGCCTTATAATAAGGTTGTGACATATCATAAGCATCTGTGCTATCAACTGAATACATGTAGTTTGAAACCACCAAATGTTCCTAAGTTGACATCATAGATCGTAGAAAATTTGAAACTTTAGAAAATAATTAAAGAACAATGCCAAATCACAAATTCAGAAACCAAAATCACATCATATAAAAATTGAACCACAACATAATTAAATAAGTTTAAAAACACAACATTCATGCAAATAGATTTACATTTGAAAGGATAAGGGGCAGCGAACTTCAACCCAAAAGGAGCATCAGCCAAAAGCAACAGTACAAACAACAAACCATTCAACATGAAGCATGTTTTAAATTAAAAAAAATTAGGGAATTAGTTGAAAATCAGCCTCAAGGAAGGGAGAGGCCCTAAGCAGCAAAGGTGGTTCGATGCAAAGAGAGGAAAAGAAGCATAGACAGGGTGTGGGACGTGTTATATAAAGAAATGATTCTAGCTAATCACACAATGAATTGTTAAAATGAATTCAACTCGTCTTGTGACCTCTTGAGTAAGATACATCATACCCCTAGCCTATGCCCACACCTAAAGGAGTTTTAGGAGTGTTGTTTAGTAATTTCCTAAACATAGGAGTATGAAAATTTAATGGGAAACACCTTCAAGAAGACTAGCAAGCTAAATTAGAAATATTTAAAAATGGCTTCAATCTAACCCCTTCTAAAGCTTATATGGAATACTAAGGGTCCCACTATGAATTGTAACATCAATGAGAAAAAATATCATCTTATAGACTAGAAGAGGTAGTTATGTGGAATAGAAAGGGTATATGTGAGAATGGAAATCAATAAAAGATTCATCAAACATTTCGACTTGGATAATAGTAATTCAAAGCTACAGGACAGTGACTTAGAAGAAAGAGAGAGATGTTGTTGTGGGTAAACACCATGTCAAGATAGCCTTCCAAAGACTTAAGAAACTTTCAAAAAAATGCAATTGATATGCATAAGGGCATGCAATTAGATTAATCAAATAGGCTTTAGAAAACTATCAATTAAGTTACAAACGGTTGTAAGGGCTTACCATAATACAAACAATAGAGAAGAGTCAAATTACAAAAATGAAATGATTTTAGAATAATTAGATGAATACACTTATTCTTATTTATCTCAAGATGGAAATAAAATAAATAGAATCCACATTCTCAATCAATATTATGGAACAAGCATTCATTTTCAACACAAAGATAAAATTTGAAATAACAATGGAATTTGGGTTTGATCACTTGACAAAGCTGGAGATTTGATGTCGAGATGATTCCTTTGCTACAACCACCCCTCTTCAAAAATCCCCAATCCAATTTTCTTTAAAACAATCAGTAGTCAACAATTATTCTACCCAAATTTTCTTCTAGATTGTGTTTTTGTTCCTTTCCCAAAACCAAAAATCCACCCCCCTCCATTTTTCCCAAAAACTCCACCTTATTAAAAATCCAGAAAGACATTCACTTTTGAAAGTAAAAATCAAGCAACATCCACTCAAAAAGATAAGTTTCCCATTTCACAAATAGTTCAGAGTCATGCATGTGCATGAACTCCACTTTTTCTAATTTTTTTTAAATTGCTTTAACAACTTGTTCAAGATCACATCCAATTAACTATTTTATTTAAATTATATTATTTTCCTCATTTTCTTAATTAAATCTCAATGATAATAATAATTATTATCTTTGCATTTAATTATAAAATACTTTATCGCCTAACAATTTAATTTAATAAATTAATTATTAAAATCCCGTCTAAATATCCATTTCAATCTTGATTTATTTAGTTATTTATTTAATTCCAAATTAATTAAACAACCTTATAAATCAATTTAATTTAATTTAATTGATTAAACAAGATAACTCATTGTAAAATTTATCCAACACTGAGAAAGGGCCAATCACGGAGGGACACTACATTAGTAATCAACAAGTTGTGTCATCTCTCTCTCTATTTCACTCATCATTCATCTCTTATGCTCTAGACCTCTCTCACACACTATCTCCATCCCTATATTTGACTCTCTCTCTCTCTCTCTCTCTCTCTCCTTCCCTTTCTACTTCTCTCTATCTCACCTCTATCTCCCTCCCTCCCTCCTTTCCTCTCTAATTTTCTCTATCACCAAATTCTTCATGGTGGAGCAATGTGGACCAAAATATTGGTTCTCTGATCATTGATAAACCGTAATCTAGACTTAAGAAAATATGTAAATCATTTCATCTTCTCTAGACCAAAAATTCTACATCTATTCAATAGGTTATCATCAGTTACAACACCATATAAAGTTATAATTATCAATCTCCCTACTCAAAAATCTCTTCACACTATACATTAATCACAACATTTGTAGCATACACAATTGACATCAATGAAAACACTTGTAGCATACTTGCAACACTATATATTATATATATAATATATGTAGACACCTAAAATTTATTTTCTAATGTCATCACCCTCCTATGAATTAAGTAATTTTAATTATTTAATTATATCTTTCTATCATTTCACCTCAAGTTATGATTAATTAAATATCATTTAATTACATCACTAAGGTTCATGTCCCTTATAATTAAATAAATCTAATTTATTTAATTTTCACTATATACACCTAAAAATGGTCTAGAGAATTCGATTAATTGAATACAAATTATTTGATTAATTATCTTAAATTCCTCTACTGTTTAAATAAATAGAAATATTTATTTGTATAGTTCACATTCACATTCTTCTAAAATTCTTTTATTATCTCATCTTAATTAAATAAACGAAATTAAAGACTTTGTTTGATTTAATTATCAAATCCCTATTTTATTCTATGACGTCGGTCTCAAATTAATTAAATAAAGAAAAAAATGCTTTATTGATTAATTATCATATTCCTTTGTTTAATTTAATAAACAAATCCTATAGTTTGTTTTATTAAATTATTTATCTCCCTTTTCCTAATTTAAATAAATAAAAAATATTTGAATTAGAGCATAAGGAATATTCCATCTATATTTCCTAAAAAATGAATTAGATATCCTATGTCTAATTTATGTCAAAATCATGTCAAAATTAATTGATTGAAACTTCATGGGAAGTTTTGTAGACAAATTGGAGACAAATTCCAAATTCTTCTCTCAATCCTCCTCCATCAATCTTTCCTCTTTTCTTGCTTGGTGTTTTCATGGGTGAAGACAATCTCCATTTTTCTCTCAATATTCAATCCTCCAAATTGAATCCAAGCCTCTCAATGCCTTCCCTATGCATTTCTATAGCCAAGAAATCTATAAATATAGCCTCATTCAACCAAGAAAGGATCTAGATAATTTATTTTGTGCACTCTTACTCTACAAGAATTTAAGCATCAAGCATCAAGCATCCAAACATCCAACATCCAACAAATCATGTTTTCACAATCATGGCTACCTCCTGTAGCTGCATTTATCTATTTCATGTCAATTTATGCTAGTTTAGATTCTTTATCATCTAGTATTATCATTTAGCTCCATATCATTGAATTAGCATCTTTCTCATTCTTCAGATAGTCATTTTAACAGTCACATCTGCTTACACAATCTGAGAGCAAAAATCATTTAATAAATATTTGGAGATAGAGAGAAATCTGACGCTTTCAATAGATTATTTCTTTGATTTAGTTCAATTGTCTTTGTCTTTGATATAATATTGTATTAAGAAGTTTCTTTTGTGCTTTTTCACTTTATTCACACTTACAGTTTGGTGCCCACTGTGGGGCATTAACCCTAATTTTTATCAAAAATTTCTGAAAAGTGTCGCAGGTTTTCGGCGTGTTTTTCTTCAGCGCTTTCATGCTTTGTTTCGGCATTTTCGTGATACTATAGTGCTTTTGTTAAAAATTTCAGCACTTTCGATTCTAGCACTTCCATGACCTATTTCAGTGATTCGATGAACCATTTCTATAAAAGTTGATTTAGTGCTTCCATGGAAAATTCCAGTGCTTCGTTGTTCTATTTCAGCACTTTCGCTTTCAGCGCATCAGGTAAAATTTATAGCACTTATGTGGACTATTCCAGCACTTTTGTAAAATTAGTTTGGATCTAACACGACAGCGGCCAGATTTTATTTTTTTCATAGTTAGACTAAAATTTATCAATCCTAGGATAGTTACTTCAAGTTTTTTAAAATTTATCAATCCTACGATAGTCACTTCAAGTTTTCTAAAATTTATCAATCCTAGGATAGTCACTTCAAGTTTTCTAAAATATATCAATCCTAGGATAGCCACTTTTCGTTTTCTTAAAAGAAAATTTATCAATCCTAGGATAGTCATCACATTTTGCAGTATAAAGTTAAAAAGAACATCATGATTTTTGTGAAGCAACATCTTCACAAAGATTAGAAAATTTATTTTTGGGCTTAAAACAAAAGAACTTATATGTTGGGTTTGTGGTGATTAGGCTTATGCTCTCCCCTTAACTGGGTGATCAAAGTGCCAGAGTCATTTTTACTTCATGCTATTTACGCTTTATTAAATCCTTTAAAAGGCCTTTTGTAGTGGGAAAAAGTACTCACCCTACGGGAACGACCTAAGTGGGAGTGCCTAAAGCCAAGGATTCCAACCTACTATAATAAAAATGCAAGTTGTTGATGAAAGTCCAACTTGATGGTAGTGAGCAAGATAACCCATCCCCAAAATCTTTGTTCTAAAGATTGGGAGGTCTCTTGAGGGAGTTTATCAATTTCCGCACTGCATGGAAGCCCTATCTATGAACCATAGAGTAGTATACTACCGAGTTAGTTTCCATACATTGTCATACTCACAGTACAAGGGGAGGCAAGAATCTACCCCCAAGACATTCACAATATAATTGCCAAGGACCGTTTTCTCAGAGGATGAGAAATCCAACTCTGAGTAAGCACCTAGAAATGACAAAAACATGAGTGCCCTCTAGGGGGTGACACGGCTGTGTGCGTCAACGCAATTCAAGATGTGGGTTATGAGTATAATGATGACCTACTTGTCCTTAAGTGTGAATCTGTTTGATTTGTGTACAATTGTCAAAGAAAACCCGTCAAAATCAATAAAGACCATTTGTGGTTTTTGAACATACATGATCTATTCAGTTTAAAACATTTATTCACAATTACTTGCCGTGTTTTCACAAATTCATTAAAATCAGATTAAAGATCATCCTGAAAACATCAAGTCAAATCAAGGAAAATCCATGCTTTGAAAGTGGAAGTCCACCACGTTTGTCAAAAGAAAAATCAAAATCACAAAACCCAAGAAACCTTAGGGTTATTGAGATAGTCTAAGGAGAAATCATTTTCTATATCAGAATCGCAAGATATTTTTACAACATAGAACTTTCATCCACATATATCACAATTTTGCTAGGGGTCACACTTTAGATTACGTAGTAGAACCACTCTATTCACGAGCCTTCTTCCAAAGGAGAGCTCTCACACAATACCACAACCGTATTCAACAAATTCATCATTCTTATTTTCTGCAACCCCTGATACAATATGCCACAAGGCCAGATCAAATTTTACAATAGAGAGTCTTAAAAGTCTTGTTTTTAGCGTTCTAGAAAACTTGTTTCAGCGCTTCGGGTCATTGTTTTAGTGCTTACAGTCTTTATTTTAGCGCCTATCAAAACAACGCTTTCATCATCTTTTACAACACTTTCAGGTACTGTTTCAGTGCTTCTATCAAGATAGCGCTTTCATCACTTTTTCCACCACCTTCGGGCACTGTTTTAGCACTTTTGTCAAGATAGCGCTTATGTCGACTATTTCAATGCTTCGGGACTCTATTCTAGTGCTTCTATGAAATAGTGCCTCTATCCTCTATTTTAGCGCTTTCAAAATAGAGAGTTCAAAAATCTTACCATTTGGTTTGACTGTCATTTATCCACAGTTTTTACCAGAACACAGATTTCTTTTTCATCAGAATCACTGCCTGAAAAACCGAAATCAGAAAGGTTTGTACAAATTTCCAACCTTATCAACTGAAACAAGATCTTGCAAATCAAAAGTGCCAAAATCAAATACACAATCAAATTACTACACTGAAGTTTCATTATTATGATACTATCATCCTTTATCATGAAACCAAGTATAGTAATCAAATTTTTAGCATTGTCTCATCAATAAGATCATTCATCTTATTCGAATTTGTTAAAAGTTCAATTTACACTATCCAGCATATAAGATCAAAATTTCAGAAGAAAGGGCAAAAATTTGTATGCCAATCTTCACTAGGTCCCAAAAACAACGACTTAAAACAAGAACTTAAAAAATTCACAAGAAATGGCAGAACAAAATCCTTGGAACAGTCTGAACCAAAACTATAAGAAAGAGATAACTCCAGAGGATATTCAAACAGCTGAACAAGATCCCAAGTTCCATAAATTTATGGAAAATATTTTGGAACAAGACATGGAAAAATATCTTTTGATGTTAGCTGAATCAGGGGCTAAACTTCCAAAGGACTTCGATGTAAATCATCTGAAGGAAGCACCTGGAACAAATGAGACTGAGATACTACAACCCACACAAACAATAGATCCAGTTGCTACTTTAACATCAAAGATTCAAATGTTATAGCAATAGATATAGGATATGACAAAAGGGACTACCAAAAGATATGCGATATAGGACATTTGTCCTTATCCTTTCGACACAACAGTCAGCTTGATACCTTTTCCTAGACACTGTGAGATCCCAAAATACAATAAGTATAATGGAAGAATAGATCCAATAGATCATATCCGAGAATTCAAAACAATGAGCCTTGAGTTTTCCCAAGAGGAAACTTACTTAATGAGACTATTCCCAAGGAGTTTGGGAGGATCATGCATGGAGTGGTTTTCAAAATTAAAACCAGGTATCAGAACTTTTGAGGAACTCATCAATAGATTTATCTCCCAATACTCCTTTAACATCCAACACGATGTTACAATAGAGGATCTTTACAATCTAAAACAAAACAAAGGGGAAACGTTCTTATCTTTTCTCCGAAGATGGTGACGCTTGTTCGTTAGATATCCTAGATCCATTCCTAAAGAAGAAAATATGGAGTTGTTCATTGAAAACTTAACAGAAGAAATGAGTTATAGTCTCGAACTGCAATGTCCTCCCACATTCAAAAAAGTAATAGAAAACGGTCTTAAAATTGAAGAGGCATTAGTCAAAAGAGGAGTTATCAAGCATTTCAATGATAAAATAAACAACACAAGTAACTCCTCCAATCAATACTCAAGCAATGATAAGCCAAAATTTTGGCAAAAGAATCAAAACAAAACTACCAATGAGAAAGCAAATGATTCCCAAAATGTCAAACCAGTTTTCAACTTGATAGAATCTACATCAAAGAACCAAAACAATGATCAAATTGTCAAGTCGAATATCATACAAAACAATGAGATCACAAAAACACAGTCATATCAAAAACCATCAAATCGGCGAAGGTTCACACCTTTATGTCAAACAATGGAATTAGCAATGAAAGAATTAGTTACCAAAGGCCTTCTCACTACACGGGAAGCCAGATTCTGGGATCCAAAATTCAAACCATCATGGTGGAATGACGCGGATTACTACAACTTTCATAATAACAAGGGTCACAAAATCAATGATTGTATGGAGTTGAAACATGCAGTACAAGATTTGATTGACAACAACAAAGTGTATGTGGAGGGACCTCAAAATAATAACGATCATTCGGCCTTCAAGGATCCTTTGCCAAATTATGACAAAGGAGCATCATCGTCTTCAAACAAAAAAGTTAAGAACATCAATCATGTCTATGACACAACAATCCTTTGTCTATCTGAAGTAAAAAATGATCATACAGTTGGTCATAACATTGATGAAAATGAAACCAACAACATTACCCCTTTGGATTTTCTCCCAAGCATACAAAACTTTGAAAATAAAATCAATATCTTAAAAATCAGAGAGAATCAAGAACATCAACCGGCAAATGTGGTGACTAGGGGCAATCCAAGGTAGTGTTAAAAGGGGCTAGCTCCAAACATGCAGTTCCACCTCCATCTCATTATAATATTGTCGATCAATTACAAAACATTCCCCCACAAATATCAATACTAGAACTCCTTAAATTGTCACCATCACATAAGGAATTTCTAGAACAAGCATTAGTTGCCACCATGGTACCAAAGAATCTGGATGTTTGTCAATTCCAAGCTATGGTGGGAAATTTGACTACCCCGCATTGTTTGTCATTCTTTGAATAGGATGATGTCTCATTAAACCATCCCCATAATAATACATTGCATATCAGAGTATTAATCCATAATCATCGCGTCAAGAGAGTTTTAATAGATGGGGGAGCTGGTCTCAACATTTGTACTCTAAAGTTAATTCATGCTTTAGGGTATTCTAATGATGCTATTGATGCTCGAAGGAAAATGACCATCAAAGCATATGATGAGGAAGAAAGATCATCTAAAGGTTTAATTGTATTACCCATTCAAGTGGGACTCGTGATGAAACATATAGCATGTCAATTATTGGAAAGAGAGTTGACTTACAACATACTCTTAGGACAACCATGGATCCATGAAATGTAGACCATACCTTCTACATATCATCAATGCCTAAAGTTTCCAATAAATAGACAAGAGGTGACAATAGCTACTAATTATAATCATCCACAACATTGTGACACATTGAGAAACTCTAAAGATACCTTTGTGCCTCACAATAGGGAAGCTTCTAGTTCAAAATCATCCACCAAGGCAAAACGTCCAAGTATCAACACCAAGTGGGTGGAAAATAAAGATAAAGCAAAAGAAACAAGTCATGTTGAAACTCAATCAACAAACAATTCGGATCCACAAACTTCTCTATCAGACAAATTTCAAAAGCAAGTCCAATTGACAAATAAAGGGATGGGATAGTATTCTATAGAGAAATCACTTAACCTTTCACAGTTAATGCCATCTCCTACGACATATGGTCAACCATCTATGATCAAACCTCCAACATCACTACCTAGCACAGTTCTTGAAGAATGGTTCATAAAAGCCAGCACCATTGAGGAAGAATTAGATGACAAAGAAATCCTAGATTGGCTATATAAGGATGAGGAAACCTCTGCATCAAACATCAGTATAAAAAATGTCAATATCAACACCGGCAAGTGTGGAAAAGGAAAGGCTATCCTTGAAAAAATGGGTTATGAGGGACAAGGACTTGTTGGATTAAGAAAGGATGGAATCATAGAACCTATCACGCCTCTCACTCTCCATTCAAAAGAAAAACCAAGACTAGGCTATTCTGAAGAGCGAAAACAGGAGATGACAAAGAAAGTTGTTGAAAGGATCCTTGAAGTTAGAGATAGCTTTGAAATAGATTCAAACGAATATGAGTCGGATGTGAGTTCCAAGTATCTTTCACAGATATTCAATTTGACATAATCCAACAATATGCACCTACATGTGAGGAGGGACAAGGCTCTGGGTCTAGACCGTTTGTAGCAAAATCATTAAATATTGATGACTCTAGTTTGGACGAACAAAATTTAAGTGATTTAGATGATTTTGAAGAAGGTACCATCATTGAACTTGATATTCCTGATAATAACTATGACGATATTGCTGTCCTAACCCTCACTTCCATCTACCTGAGTCAATCCGATCACATCATTCCATTAATCCATCCAGAACTCATTGACTGGGAACCTATCGAACCTTTGACTATACCACAATTTGCAAACAATGATGCCATCGTTAGTTTCCTATGTCATGCAGAACCTAGTGCAAGTTTTATCTATAATACTCATAACAACATGACTTGGTAGGAGGGTTTCAAATCTTCTAGTTGCAAAAGTGAAAACAGGGAAAATAGATCTAATGGTGAAAACCATTCTATGGCGGCATTAGATCTGGAAAGATAAAAAAATAAAGAATGCATCCAACGGTGAAAACCTTTCTGAGGCACCAAAGGATGGAAGATTAGACACCCTTCCAGAGCATTATCATGAGTGATTGTCATTTCTGGTAGAACCAACACAGTCTATGAACATCGGCATTGAGGAAAAAGCAAGAATCCTACATCTGGCAGAATCCATGACAAATCAAGAGAGACCGGAATTCATCAATTTCTTTAAACAAAGAAGCATCAACTTCGCTTGGTCATATTCTGATATGCCAGGCTTAGATCCAAATCTGCTCATGCATCATTTGTCTTTGCCCACAGGAATCAAACCTGTCAAGCAAAAATTGAGAAAAATGCATCCTCACATCACATTGATGGTAAAGAGATAGCTAAAGAAATTGTTGAATGCAAGATTCATAAGGTCTATAGACTATTCCAAATGGATATCAAACATAGTACCTATTTCAAAGCTAGACAACAGCATCAGGATATGCACGGATATCAGAGACCTCAATAAAGCATGCCCAAAGGATGATTTTCCTTTACCAAACATAGACATCATTGTGGACTTGATGGCAAGGAATGCCATGTTGTCAATCATGGATGGTTTCTCTAGGTACAATCAAATAAAAATAGCTCTAGAAGATTAGGAAAAGATAGCTTTTACATGTCCATGGGGAACCTTCTGTTGGAACATCATGCCATTTGGTCTGAAAAACGCAGAAGCCACATATCAAAGAGCAATGACAACAATATTCCATGATATGATGCACACCTTCATGGAGGATTACGTGGATGACATCTTGGAAAAATCTTGTACTAGGGAAGTACATCTACATATCCTAGACAAAATCATCACATGGTTATAAAAATTCAATGTCAGGTTAAACCCCAAGAAGTGTGTCTTTGGGGTCACATCAGCAAAACTATTGGGATACATTGTCTCAGAAAAAGGCATTGAAGTAGATCCAACTAAATTCAAAGCAATCATAGAGATGCTGCCTCCTATGAATATTAGTCAACTCCAATCACTACAGGGAAGGATCCAATTGATTAGGAGATTTATCTCCCAGCTAGCAGACAAAAGTCATCCTTTCAATCATCTCTTGCATAAAAATGTGGTTTTTAAATGGGATAATGGGTGTGAAACAACATTCAATCAAATAAAATAATATCTCATTGCACCACCCATTCTCATGCCACCAACAGAAGGAAGACCTTTGATATTGTATATTGCAACGATCGATATCTCTTTGGGGGCACTATTAGCGCAAGAGGATTATGAAGGAAAAGAGCATGCTATCTACTATAGCAGTAGAACATTAAATGGCTATGAAGTGAACTACACTTTCATAGAGAAGTCTTGCTTGGTGGTGGTATTCACTACTCAACAGCTGAGACACTACATGTTGACTCATACAATCCGACTAATAGCAAAGATCGACCCTTTGAAGTATCCACTTAGTAAAGCTACCTTGACAGGTAGACTAGCAAAATGGGTCATGCTCCTAAGTAAATTTGACATTCAATATGTGGAGACAAAAGTGATCAAGGGTCAAGAAATCACTGAACAATTAGCTGAAGCTCCTCTACCAAATGATCAGCCAATGACAATGATGCCACAACAATGTGTATTATATTTTGATGGATCATACACACAGTGAGGATCAAGAGCAGGGATTTTGTTTATCAATCCCCAAGGACACACCATTCCTAAATCATACAGACTGATGTTTCAATGTACAAATAATGTAGCTGAATATGAAGCATTGATCATTGGGGTCAAAATAACAATTCAATGGAAGATCACGGACTTACAAGTATATGGGGACTCACAACTAGTCATTTATCAAGTAAATGACGATTATCAAACAAAGGATGAAAATTTGATGCCCTACAAGCAACAAATAGATGATCTAAAATAGTTCTTCGTCAATATTAAGTTTGATCAAATTGCAAGGGCGGAGAACAAAGTTGTTGATGCTATGGCCATAATTGCTTCATTATTACAATTGCCAGAGAAACGTGTTTTTTATGAGTTTATGGTAGAAAAAGTACCATGTCCTTCCCATAATAATTTAGAATCCAGTACCATATGCCATCTACGAAAAAACCTATGCTTACCTAAAAGACAATATCATACCTCTCGATCTTTCTAGGAATCAGAAATGAAGTTTTATCCGCCAATCCGCCTGACATATCTTAATCGTAGACATCCTTTATCGTCGAGGTCTTGATGGTACCTTACTTCGATGTCTAGAACATGACGAATATGAAATGGCCTTACGATAGGTTCACAAGGGTATTTGTGGGACTCATTCAAGTGGGATAACTCTAGCTAAGAAACTCCTGCGTTTGGGGTATTATTGGCCATGCATGGAAAAATAATCTTATCAGTATGTCAAGAAATGTCAATAGTGTCAGGTTCATAGTAATCTGATTCATGCATTGGCTTAGGAACTACATCCATTTACAACAACATGGCCTTTCTGTCAATGGGGACTAGATATGGTGGTAAAAATACATCCTTCTTCATCCAATGCACATAAGTTCATCATCATAGCTACCGAATATTTCACAAAGTGGATAGAGGTAGTACCTCTTACAACCATCACTGGGAAGCAGATCTCCTCTTTCATCTTGAACTATATCATCTATCGCTATGGAATCCCTCAATCCATTATCATTGATAATGGATGACCTTTCAAGAATCAAGATGTCCAAGAACTATGTGAAAAGTTCCACATCCAACATCGTTTTTCAACACCATACTACCCTCAAGGAAATGGCCAAGAAGAGGCCTCAAACAAAACAATTCTAAAAATCCTAAAAAAGATGGTTAATGATGTTGGATGGGATTGGCATGTTCAACTCAATCCTGCACTATGGGCATACATAACAAGTATCAGAACACCAATGGGAGCTACACCATATGCCTTGGTATATGGATCAGAAGCCATATTACCCATAGAAGTAGAGATTCCATCCCTTCATGTCTCACTCAGAGGAATCATATTAGATGAGGATTATAGGGTATCTAGGCTGCAGGAACTGGAGTTGTTAGATGAGCATCATCAACAAGCTGTTAATCATCTAACGGCTTATCAAAAAAGAATGTCAAGGAGTTACAACCATAGAGTAAAGCCGAGGGTCTTTCAAGTTGGTGATTTGGTTCTAAAAGAGAACCCTAGGAATCAACAAGATAGGGAGAAGAAAGGTAAATTTGAGCCAAATTGGCTAGGTCCTTTTGTTTTCATATCAGTGTATGGATTAGGGGCATATCAGCTATCAACGTCAGAAGGGGATTTGTTTGATGAACCTATCAACAGTATCCATCTAAGAAAGTTCTATACATGAATCTCCTAGTGCATGGACCAAGCTTTTGGAAAGGTTTGCTTAATGGAAACCTGGCAAACAAGCATCTTGGAAACATAAAATAAAAATATATATATAGAAAATAAAAAAGAGAAAAATAGAAAAATATACAAAAACATATTGGTGAAAACCTAGAAACAGGCATCATATTTGATTCAAGATCAGTTTTCCCATCTATTTTGAACATATTAGAATCATTAGTCTGATAGTCACTATCAATTTGTATCATATCATTAGTCTGGCCATCGTTGCATCCATATCAAAATCATTTCACATGGTCAAAATCTCACTCCATAGCTTGGGGGCATTATCTGGATATCACTAGGGGCAAAAAAACATCGATTTCACCAATCAAGTAGGACAATACTATGACAAGAAAGCAAAATTAATGATCAAAATGCAACATCAATCACCATCAGGAAGGCATCAATCATCTGTATCATATCGAAAATCCAAAAACATGTCAAAAATTAAGTCTAGAAAAGAGAAATAAAAAATCATTAGGTCTAATTCAGTAAAACTACGTGGTCTCTGCGTGTGTAACATAGGAAAGGCTAATATTTGATCAGCCCTCGAGACCCCTAGGATAGGTCAATAGGTTAGGTCTTTGGTCAAAATCTTGAAAATCACAAAAACATCAAAAAATCAAAATCAGGATGGATGATCTAAAATCTGACTAAATGAATGAAACACTCAAGGTAAAAGATGGATAAATTGCATTTTTTTTATTATCATTTCTTTGGAGTTACTCGATGATGTATTGCACTAGAGAAACAAGGAAAAAGAGTGATATTTTTATTGTCTGCTATCTATAAGTTAATCATATAAATGTGTGAATTATCGAGGGATGTGTTATGCAAATGTATCACCGATGACATTCAGAATTCACACACTCAAATGATTAATCTATGTTTGTTTATGCAATGAATTCTTAGATCATCTCAATTCAATTATACCTAATGCTTGTGTTCAATTGAGATATCAAAAATCATGAAAGTAATACTCAGGTCATCATTGGACTAACACAACCATTCCCGCTTGTACTAACTTTCAACATCCAATAAAAGCTCTATGATGATACCAAGCACAAACATACTGTTAAAATGACATTGGTTGCATATAGTTGCATGATAAAATTAGATTGCATTCATAATAAATTCATTGTCTGCAGAGTTTTTTTTGCATAAGGAATTCCAATCAATAATTATCTTTTATACAAATCATGACTGAGTATACTTGACATAAAATCCAAAAATCAAAAACAAATAGAAGTCATCACCTCATCATTAAGTTTTCATCATTTCATCATCGTGCATTACATCATCACATTCATTACATATTTATCATACATCATTAGAACATCATTACATCATCATTATTATCATTATGTTATCCATACATCCATATATCCATACATTTCATTACATAAAATAAATACAAGTCATGACATTATCATCATTATATTATCTATACATCATCATTATCATTTATCATTTAAAATTTCATACGTTACATCATACATCCATACATCAAATATTTTTGCACATGCATTCCTCATAATCATCATCACATTGAAGTAAAAACATTCATATATAGAAACATCACATGATACATCATCAAAATAAATGCATCCATCACATAGAAATCATAAATCATCATAGGATCAAATCAACTGACTCATATATATCATTAGTGTCAAGTGTACAATGAAGTCTGAAGTAAAGATACATCATCAAAAATGAGCTACATCGTGGTATACATCATGTCTTAAAAAAGAAATCTCAAAATCACAATAGCATCTATGATCTGCTACTACCAGAATGAGCGGGCCCAATAGGACTAGTACCGACACCACCCCCAAAAGTACTAGGATCTTTTGGATCTCTTCGTGGAGGCTGTGTCACACCCTCACTGACTATCCAAGTATGTGTCTGACTGGATGTCGAAGGGGCATAGCTGACTCTATGATCAGCAGGCACTGCAACATGATATCTACCCCAATAGAACTCTACCTCTCGACCAACCCACAGAATCTCCCTCATGTAATCCGCCACTGAGGTACCATCGACCACTCTCTGTAAGGTCTCAGTTGTCTCTTGTGCCCCCTCAAAAAAAATTTGTGCACTATCTCCCTCAGCCAACAATGTGGCAACCTAAGTCTACACAATGGCCAACTATCCCTGAACCTGCGCTAATGCCTGAGCATGGACCTGAGCTTGAGCATGCATTTGAGTCTGCATTTGGACTAGCAAACCCTGAGCCTGTACCAACTATCCCTACAGTGTTTGAACCTATGTCTGAAGACTATCTGTCTTTGGTGATCCACTGATGGCACTGCCACTGCTTGCCTCTTGCGAGGCCTACTCGATGATGGAACAACACTGACTGGTCCTGGCCCTCTGCCACCTCCACCACCACCATCACTGTCATCATTGCTGCTGTCATCACTGCCAACCTCCGTACTACTACCTGATGGAGTATCACCCCCACCCCCGCTATCCTCTGAACCCTCGGCTACATCCTCCTCTACGGGTAACGGTGCTGGCTCATCAGGAATGGTGATATGAGGATGTGGAGTCAAATCCAAAAATGCAACGTACTCCTCTGTCACTGGCACCTCTGTAATGTCTCTACGCATGTCCCACACTAATGGCTGCAATGCCCTATATCCCTCTACTAGGACCTCATATGATAGACAAGGCCCCCAATCCGCTACATCACTCTGCCACCTAGCATAGTGAGCTACTCTCTGTGGCATACACTGAACAATGCCATACTGCCTGTAGACTCAGCATAGCAAGAATATCTCCAACACAAACGGTGTCTGACCAATCAGGTACATTGAATCATAGAGGTATCTGAGCACTGCATCATTCTTGTCCCACTGCTTGTAATCTAGGTATGGCCTCCATATGATGCTCTTTGTATCATCAAAAACCTGCCTCCAATGCTCCAACTTACCCATCCAAACCTGGGTAAGCCAACCTCTGTATCAAAACACATATGGCCTATCTGCTGGCCTATCCATCACTGGAAATGAACGAGCAATGGAAAAGTGCTCCCATGCCCATATCTGTAACAAAGTCATCCCTGTTGATAGACTATGAGCCCCAAGGTACACCATTGAATGAAGATCATAATAAAGATGTGCCAACATACACATCCCCCATGCATATCTCATACCATGTACGACCATGCTCTCTAATATACGGCCCCAACCCACAAGAAATCCCTTTGACCTATGATCAAGGCAAAGGAAACCTCCAATGAATCCAGCAAGCACTGCTAGAAGTGAAGCATATGCGTCACCAATCATCCTCCATCTGACACTCGGACTTGCAATGTGTTGATCCTGAAATACTCTGCAGAGAGCATCTCTCCCTCTAGCCTCATGAGAATTGTACACTACAATCTCCCCCATGAAAGGAATCCACAAAATCTGCCACACATCCTTGGGTGTGACTGTCATCTCATCGGTGGGTAAGTGAAAGGTGTTGTGGTCACTATGCCACCTCTCAGCCAAAGCGGTAAGGAGACCCCGATTAATTTTAATCTAGGGCATGTCAAGTAAACTAGTTAGGCCACAATGACCTATAACCTAAATCTCATCTGGAGTCAGATGAGGAATCAAAATAGTCATCCAAGAAAACCGCTCGCATCTGGAGCATATCCAGATCCTCCTATCCCAATGAAAAATCAACAATTAGTGCACTATGTCAAGAAATCAAAAGTCATTCTACTATCAAGTCTAATAAAAAATTGGTATGGAATTTTTATCAAAATTCATGAACAAGTATCAACAAACCTCGCCTATCATGAGGTTCATCAAATGTTATCTAAAAATCTTGCCTATCATGCGGTTCATCAAACATTACCAAATCTCACCTATCATGAGATTTATTAGATAAGAATCATTTCCTCACCTATCATGAGGTTTATCAAATTTGATTATATCCCACCTATCATGAGATTTATCAAATAAATGAATAATTTCCTCGCCTATCATGAGGATCATCACAAATTTGATTAATTCTCACCTGTCATGAGAAAAAGTCTTATTTAAATCATCAAATCAATCATCAGGAATTTGGATCATCAATCATACCAATCAGAAGAGTGGACATGATCGGAATTGACAAAATCAAGGTTAACCAAGTCAAAATCTAAAATTTTGTCATGGAAGCGCTAGAACAGGCATCCAAAGCACTAAAAATCAAAAGTGCTACTTTATCAATTGGATGCACTAAATCAGTTTATCAAAGCGCCGCTTTATCAAAGCGCTATAAAAGATCATCGATGCACTAAACTACCAAATCAAAGTGCTAGAACACTCTAGGCACTAAAATTCAGCATCTAAGTGCTAATTCTAACTACCTAAGCACTACATCATGAAAGCGCTATACTATCCTACGAAAACGCTAGAGAAAATAATGCAAGCGCTAAATCTCGAAGCGCTAATCTAGCTTATGGAAGCGCTACATTGGAGTGAAAGCACTACAATGTAGCTTAAAAGTGCTAAACTAGCTAAAAAATGCCAAAAGCATTAAAAATCATAAAAAACAAAATTGCACAAAAAATGAGGAGGAATATGGGTACATACCGGAGGTCCGTACGTAATCGACCGCTGGTACCATCGAATGCGCTCGAAATGGTGAGTGTGGTAGGGGATTGGCATCTTGCTCCAACTAGTTGAAATGTCTCTATCACTGGGAATTGAAAGTCAAAAGGTTCAAATGACTTTGAAAATGACCTTTTGGACTATATATAACTTTTTGAAAGTGGATTTTGACGAGTTTTTATTATATTTTGATTAATTTTATTCAGGGAATTAATTGAAATTCATCTGAGGGATCTATTTTCTTCATCATTGTCAGGAGATAAATTATTTATTCATCAAATCTTCATCACATCATCATCATATCATCAAATCATCATAAAATTTTGAAAAATCTTAAAAATCATCACATCATTAATTTATCTCCTGAGGAGGCATATTATTGGCAGTCATCTGAAAATCAATATCTGGGGCATGTCTGGGGCACAGTGAATTATTTTATTTTATCATAAATCTTGGCAGTAGCAGCAAAATTTTCTTCGAAGCAACGCGTAAACACATCACTTCGAAGAGGGGCAAAATGTATACACCTAAAAATGGTCTAGAGAATCCGATTAATTGAATACAAAATATTTGATTAATTATCCTAAATTCCTCTATTGTTTAAATAAATAGAAATATTTATTTATATAGTTCACATTCACATTCCTCTAAAATTCTTCTATTATCTCATCTTAATTAAATAAACAAAATTAAAGACTTTGTTTGATTTAATTATCAAATCTCTATTTTATTCTATCACATCGGTCTCAAATTAATTAAATAAAGAACAAAACACTTTATTGATTAATTATCATATTCCTCTGTTTAATTTAATAAACAAATCCTATATTTTGTTTTATTAAATTATTTATCTCCTTTTTCCTAATTTAAATAAATAAAAAATATTTGAATTAGAGCATAAGGAATATTCCATCTATATTTCCTCAAAAATGAATTAGATATTCTATGTCTAATTTATGTCAAAATCATGTCAAAATTAATTGATTGAAACTTTAAGGGAAGTTTTGGAGACAAATTGGAGACAAATTCCAAATTCTTCTCTCAATCCTCCTCCATCAATCTTTCCTCTTCTCTTGCCTGGTGTTTTCATGCGTGAAGAAAATCTTTATTTTTCTCTCAATCTCCTCCATCTCACCATTCAATCCTCCAGATTGAATCCAAGCCTCTCAATGCCTTCCCTGTGTATTTCTACAGCTAGAAAATCTATAAATATAGCCTCATTCAACCAAGAAATGATCCAGATAATCTATTTTGTGCACTCTTACTCTATAGGAATTTAAGCATCAAGCATCAAGCATCTAAGCATCCAACACCCAACAAATCAAGTTTTCACAATCATGGCTGCCTCTTGTAGCTGCATTTCTCTGTTTCATGTCAATTTATGCTAGTTTACATTCTTTATCATCTAGTATTATCATTTAGCTCCATATCATTGTATTAGTATCTTTCTCATTCTTCAGATAGTCATTTTAATAGTTACATTTGCTTACACAATCTGAGAGCAATAACGATTTATTAAATGTTTGGAGATAGAGAGCAATATGATGCTTTCAATAGATTATTGCTTTGATCTAGTTCAATTGGCTTTGTCTTTGATATAATGTCATAATAAGAAGTGTTTTTTGTGATTTTTCACTTTATTCACACTTACAGTCACCACTTTCTCTATTATAATTAAATAATTAATCATAATTATTTAATTATTCACTTATCTTGCTTTCTCCATGACTAAATAAATTCTTTTTGAATGATTTTCCAAATGGACTTTCCCTCTCACTTATTTTGAATTAAATTAGTATTTAATTCTAAAAATCAGTTCATTATTTTCTTCTATAAATAAATAATGTTGGCATTGTTTAATTATTCACTTTCCTCTTCAAACTAATTGATTTTATCAAAAAAATAGTTAATTTCCTCTTTCTCCTTCACTTTCTATCTTATCTCATCTCATCTCATCTAATTTCGGCCATTGATCAAAATTAAAAATCTTTGAATCTCGACTATGCATTTTCCATTCGTCTCTCTATAAATACCATCATCATTTATCATTTCGATCATCTTAGAATATCTTAGAAAATTGAGAATTTGTATACTGTCATTCTAGTGAGATTGAAACTTTGATATTTTTCTTTTCCTTGGTCATAGGCTTGTTAAGTGCATACAGATAATTTTGAGGGCATTAATTTCCTAGAAGAAAAACAGAGAAGGGAAATGGAGGTGAAACATTGATGATATGAAGACTTTGGGTAACTTTGTTGCATTATTTACATGTTCATATTTATTTGTTCTTCATTGCTTGATTGGGGTTTTAGTTTAATTGATTTAATAATGCTATTAATTTGAAAATCTGACCCTGATACATATGGTGAACCTAATGTGAAGTGATTTTGCAAGGTTGATCTCTCTATTCTGTGCAAAGGAAATTCCATCATGGAGAGATCATGGAATTATCATGGAGGATGTGTTTCTTTATTGAATGTTATTCCTTACTAATATTCCATATGCTTTTTAAATGTAAATGATTTGAAGATTTGTGTGTTGTGCAGGTTCAAATTTTATGTATTAGCAATAACATCATGAGCTGCTATGATCTTTATGCGCAAGAGTAAACCCTTGTAAATTTTATTTTTTTTAGTGTGATATCGAAATTTTATTTTCAGGAACAAAAAATCCTTTCTTTTGAACACATTTAGATTATGATTCCTTCATAAGAATTTCTTTGATCGATTTGGCTTGAATGGCTATGTTTTCTATTGCGATTTATAGAAATATTGTCTTTAATCATATATAAATGCTAAACATGATAATTTATTGTGGTGAAATATGATTTTTCCTCGGCCTCTACTCTTCATCGATAATAATATATGGTTAATTTCCCTTAGTTATTCAATGACGAGAAAGCTCATCATTCACTTGGCCTTATCCTGAAATATCTCAAAACATCGAATCTTTCAATTTTGATGAAATATATACTTATATGACAGTGCAATTTTTTATCATGATAGATTTGTCTAGATTGTATCTGGCAGTATTAATGCCCTCAGCATATATTTTGTCTCATCTAAATGTCTTTGGGAGAATTGAAGTAAGTTTTGGGAATTTGATAGGATCCAACATTACTTCATCTGATACACCTATCTTTCCATAATTAGATATTTATATTTTTAAATTAGACCTTTCATTAGATTTTTAGATTTTTAAATTAGATCAGTAATTAGATTCTTAGATTTTTAATTAGCATTTAATTATATTTTTAAATTTTTAATTAATTTTTAATTAGAAATGTAGATTTTTAATTAGTTTTTAATTAGAAATTTAGATTTTTCATTAGTTTTTAATTAGAAATTTAGATTTTTAATTTAATTTAGGTTTTTTTAAGTTAATTTAGACTTTTAGTTTGATTTAGATTAGATTAATTAGATTAGCTTAATATTATTATTTTTATAATTAGAGTAAATGTTAATTTTTTCTTTAGTTTAGTTTTTATTTCAAGACTAATTTTTTTAATTTGGTCTTTTGCAAGAGCACTTGTCCAAGACTTGAAAAATAAAAAAAGTCTCACTTGTCAAAGACTAAAAATCAAAAAACTACTAAATAATTTGATGCATGATGCAGTCAAAGGAATTTGATTTGAAATTGAGTGTATTCATTTTATTAGATCACATTTTTCAATTGGTGGTTAAAAAAATAATATTTGTCTTATTTCACGTAGATTTAACTAGGGGGTTAATAAACCACTATTTTTGTTCTTATAAGATGGTTGGTGTATGCTCTCACCTTGTGCGAACTCGGTGATCAAAATCCAAACCCATCTCTTTATGTTTTACATCCCTTAGAAGGGCTTGACACCCTGCTTTGAAAGGTGGGAACAACCCAAGCAGTAATTTCGGGCTAAAGCCAAGCTCTTTCGAACCGCTATATAAATATGTGGTTGTGATGAAAATTATGATCAATGGGAAATGGTATGTGATAGATCTCCCCCATTATCTTTATGATGTGAAAAACCCTTGTTCTAAGGGTTGGGAGACCTCTCGAGGGATTTTATCATAGTATTCTCTGAATTGGATGCCTTTACTAGAAACTTTTGGGTAGAGGTTGTGACATATTCTCTGAATCCGACACTTTCATGGTTCATTGTAGAGATGGAAAATTTCTTGAGATCCTTGTTGTCTTAGGGAAGTTTGAACTTGGTATGCTCGTGAAGTGAGTGTCATGGAGGGGATCCAGTGCTACTAAGTTCCTAGGTAATCCACTCTAAGTAGGCACAGCTGGAGAAATCCAAGTGGGAATCCAACAAATATTATCTTTGCCAACCTATAATCTGTGCTTGTATTGCAACAATCAAACAACATTTTGTCTATTATGTCTTGCGTGTGTGTTCAAAACAAATCTCAAACAAACACCACACCTGAAACTTATGGAATTCAAACCTTGACACAAACTAGGCCAACACATCCAAAACAAGCTTGACATTCAAATTTATTTAGAACAAGGACTTGCTCACTTCATTCATCCATCACCTCATCTTTTTACTTTAAACATTCCCCATAGGTCTAAGCTTTAGGTCATCTTTTTTTATCTTTCATTAACCTCTTGCATAAACCTCTTGATTAGGAAGCTCATCAAACTTAGACTGGAATATAGCTTCAAATTTGTATTCACTTGACCTTATCTTTTAGACAACATTCATCCTAGTCCTCATCATTTAGGTTGGTTCCTCAGTTCATTGATCCAATTTGAGACCACCTTTTCAACATATCCTATTTAGTCTTTACTATATCTAAGGTCATTAACAATCAAATTAGTTATTATACCTATCTTAGTTTGATTAGCAACCATATCTTAGGTTTTATCCTTCATACTAGGTCATACTATTCTATCCCTTCATTCCATGCTTTTCATAACTGATTCATAGGCTATCATCACCTTGAATCTTAATCTAGGCATCATTATTAAGCATCCCCATATACTAGAAAATCCAAAAAAATAGTTGCATTACATTTAAGCATACCCTATTTCAAAAAAATACCAAAAATATAACCTTAGTCTCATACTTTCCATCTTCATTTTGAGCAAACCTTATATGGTTGAAATGATATTGCAAAATAAACATCGAGTAATGGATCTCTTTCATGATGATTATGATCTTTATAACCACACAAGAAACTTAAAATTTGGTACCTCTTCCAATGAACCACCCAAGACATCTACTAATCCTTTTGAAAGATTCCTCATAAGAGACCCACATAGACAAGTAGAAATTTATAGAGGAAGTTGAAGTGGCTTCCCAAGACCCAAAGTTTGCATCACTTGTAGATGAGATAGTGCTATTGGACCGCAAAGGTTTTTGGCCAAACTTTTGCATAGTGGTGCTAAACTACCTCAAGGCTTTGATGTAAACACACTTCAATCAACATCCACCCAAAACCAGAAAAACCAAGGCCTTAACATGTCTACATCTAGTGGTTCCAATACCCCATAAACAAATGATTTTATGCCACAAGGGGCTCCAAATCAAACTTCCACCTCTATTATTGCACCCCTATTTGGAACTCAATCAATAACACAATCAGGGACACAATCCACAATGCAATCAATGACACAGTCCCTAACACAATATATGTCACAACCTCTTGGTTCTACACCTAATCCATTTAACATGATAAACATATCTTAAAATCTATTTGGAGCCTCAAATGCAAAAAACACCACATCATCAACTTCATTTGGAACATCTAGGGCCTTTAACACCACGTTATCAAATATTTTTGGCACAAATAAAATGAATAGAGCTCATATTCATGGAACCAACACAAACACCAATGTCCCACAAGGTCTTAGCATAAAGGTCCCCCAAGAAGTAAATACACAATGTTATATAGTCAATACACACAAGCTCCTAAAATTTCTAATACTCTCCCAATGAAATCCAATACCAACACCTCATACATTCCAACTCATACTATACACATCCCTAAAATCCAAGTTCTAATTCCAAATCAAATATTTACACCAAAAATCCAAATTCCAAACACAACTCAAACATCAATACCTCATATCAACACCAACATACCATACCACATAAACAGTGGATCATGAAAGACGAGTTTAGGACCTTACCAAAATGTAGTTGTAAATGTCAAATAAGAAGACTTACTTTATCAAAGAGTTATGTCCTTATGGGAATTTGATAGGACATTATGCATGCCTCCTCTTCCTCCAAATTATGCCATGCTAACTTTACCTAAATATAAACAAAGAGGAAACCCCATTGATCATGTGAGGTAATTTCACAAGACTTTGATTGATATTTCTTTGGGACAAACATGTACTTAATGTGACTATTTCTTAGGGGTCTCACAGGACATGCTTTTGACTGGTTCGCCCATCTACCGACAGGCATACGATAATGGGATGAACTTGTTGACAAATTTATCACCCACTTTGCCTTCAATATCAAAAATGACATCACTATTGCAACTTTATGTCAAACTAAACAAGAAGGTGAAGCTTTCATAACATTCTTCTAGAGATGGAGAAGTTTAGCTAGTTGTTGTCCTATTGAAATTCCTGAAAAATAGAAAATTATCATGTTCGTACAAAACCTAAACATAAACTTAAAGTATTCTTTGGAAACCCATTGTTGTTCCAAATTTGCTGACCTCATTGAGAAAGGTACCATCCTTGAGAAACCCCTTATTGCTAAAGGGGAAATTAAAACTTGTACCAAAACAAAAAATTCCCAAGGGACATCAAATTATAAAAACAAGTTGTTGGTCCCGTAACAAGAATGTGACAAATGATGGAGTCATCGATACCAAAGTTGTGAATAGAATAGTTCCCGCATTGACTCTCAAATCACCCAACAAAAACAATAACACATCATATGTCCCTAACCAAGTAGCTAATGTGGTACAAAATAATAAAGAACGGGGACCCCCAAGACAACCAAGGAAATACCCATGGAGATAATACACTCCTTTACTAGAACCAATTGAATCTATCTTGAAGAAGCTAGTATGATCAAACATTATATTGCTCCAAGAGCCCAAACCATATTACCAAGACAATTCAAACCTTCTTGGTGGGATGACAATGCCTTTTGTGATTACTATAGCATCAAAGGGCATAAGACCTCATCATGTCATTAGTTGAAGAACATGATTCAAGACCTAATTGAAAATGGTACCATAGAGGTCAAGGGACAACAAAAAAATTCCAATAAAGACCATATGATTTTCAAGAATCCATTGCAAGGCCATGGTTTTGGAAAACCCTCCAATTCAGGTCAAAGGATAGACAACAATGCCAATTATACCAATGCCTCTTTGGACTACAAAATTATTAACCATCCCTGAGTTGTTGATGATCATGTTAATATGATCACCATTAAGAAGCAACCTGAATGTGTTGCTACTACTTGCAAGGAAAATATTACCATATCTATTCCTCCTCCAAAGTATCCACAATCCAAAGCCCAATACAATCTTTTTGACCAATTTGGGCAAGACGCCCACACATATTTCCATCTTTTAGCTTTTGTGCATATCACCTGAACACAAATCTATCCTCAATATGGCTCTAAAAGAAACCTTTGTCCCTAATGTTGGGAAAATGTGTCTCAACCTTGCAATTATATACGGTTTATTTTTTATAGGTGGTGACTGATAATGAAAATATTGTACACTCGTAGTATGACTTGGGGTTTGGGGCATAACCATAGAGAAAAAAATTGATGACATGTCAAGGTTTTTTTCTCGCTGACACATCAAGGTTTATCTCCCATTGAAACCTCAAGGTTTTTTCCCATTGACTCATCAAATATTTTTTGTTAACTCATCAAATTAGCAATGACCTTGTAAACCCTAATTCTAGAAGGTTCCAAAAATCTTGTTATAAGTGAGTGGGATGTATGTAGATGGAGTTTATTTCTGAGAGTTGGATAGCAGTTGGGTTGTCTCTTGATCTCTAGTTGTGATACTCCTATGATAATCTTGCTTTGTAAGTATATTGTAATATTTTGATTTCTGAATAATATATTGGTCGAATTTTGGAATGTGGAATTTTTCTCTCGAAAGGGTTTTCCCCACATAAATCTTTGTATTGTGGTATGCATGATATTTGTGTTTATTTATGTTTAAGTTTTTTTAACTATTAAAGATCTGTAAAGTTTTGCATTTTTCTCCTCTCATGATTAGTGTACGAAGTTATTCTACTACCTTAACTTCCTTACACCTACCATCCTAGACGTCAACTAATTTTAAGCCATGGTTGGATATTTGGCTAACTCCCACCATATCTTATTTTTTGAAAAAGATTACTCTACATCCAAGTCAAGCCATAACAACCCATTACACCTTGAGTTCTTCATCCACTAAAACAAGGTCAGACAAGTCCTAGTAGATGGTGGAGCTGGATTGAACATTTACACTTTAAAACTAGTGAAAGCATTGGGCCTCTCTGAAACATGTGTGGACACAACTAAGAGCATTATTATCAAATCCTATGATGATGAAGAACATTCTTCTGAGGACATTATCATACTACCTATCAAAGTTTGACTTGCAGTACTAGATACCACATTCCAAGTCCTGGATCTTGAACTACAATACAAACTAATCCTTAATCAACCATGGATTCATGCCATGAAATTCATTCCATCCACATACCATCAATGTTTGAAGTTTCATTACAATGGCACTGAAATCACAATCATTGGTGATCCTAACCCCTTTCAATATTGTACCAACTTGTGGGGGGTCCTTGAACACTAGTTTCCCATAAACCGTGAAGCTATAGTGTCAACTCCATCTACTTATGTTGATCCATCCACTCTAACTAAATCCTCCACATCCGCCATTCCATTCACCAATCCTAAGATGCAGATCTAGGACAAGGGGTGTGGGGAGTATCATATGAACACTTCTTATTGCATCACTAAGCTACCAAAGTCTCCAAATTCCTATGGCAAGCCATTCTATAAGATGGAACTTAAAGTTGTCACTAAAATTCCTCCTACCACCACCTTCACAAACTTTAAAGAGTTTTAAAAAAAAGACATTGATGGTATTTCAGATTGGATCTACAAAGATGAGGAAGATTTGTAGTTGCTATCGACATAACAGTATGGTAAAGGCTTTGAGCTCATGAAACAAAAGGTTTATGATGGAGTTAGTAGACTTGGAATACATAAAAATGGAATGAGAGAACTTTTGATGCCTCTTAAATGGATAAAGAACTTGGGGCTAAGATTCATACCAATTAAGGTTGGTGCTTCAAGTACTAAGGTTCTTTCAAATAAGGATGTGAGTGCTTTGAAATACATTAAGACATCTGAAAATACTACCATCTATTATACAGACACTGACTCTAATGAATATGAATGGGATTCTTATACCACCAGTGGCTATGAACTTGACTATCTCTCTCATGAGTCTGATACACCCTGCCCATCCATTACCAACCTCATGGATATTAATATGCATGTCGATTCCTTTCACGAACCTGACCCACCAAAGACCAAAAAAGAAAGAGCATAGATAGAATCCTTTTGGAACCCCAATAATACATCTATCTTCACCTTATCTATTAATTCTCCATCCTTTAGTAACATTGATGATGGAATACCCTTGTCTACCCACAATTATTTGATTGGGACCAGCAAGATTCACCCACGTTGGACATATTTTAAAACAATGAAGCCATCATTGAATTCATTGGACTATAAGAATGCATAGCACATGGGGACTATAAGGCTAGTTTCACTATAGATATTGATGATGTGGCATATTTCAGCAAGATTATTGCACCCTCTAGTCACAAAAATGACAAGAATAAAATAAAAATGAAAGGTCTTGAGGTGAAAATCATAAGACACCTTCTAACCAAGAAAAGGTAAAAAGAAAGGATGTATCCGACGGTGAAAACCTCTCTGAGGCACCTGAGGATGGAGGGCTGGAATTTCTCCCTTTTAACCAAGAGAGATCTATGATGTTGATCGAAGAAGTAATGGAAGTTAATATAAGTACAACAAAGAGTCCTAAAATTCTTCTCTTTGCAACATCCATGACAGAAGAAGAAAAACTAGAATTTCAAGACGTTTTCACAGAATGTCAAGTTAATTTTCCATGGTCTTATGCTAATATGCCTGGGTTGGATCTCACATTGGTCCTATATCATTTACCATTGCTTCCAAATACAAATCCAATTAAATAGAAGTCTAGAAAAATGCATCCTTAGATAGCTCTACTGGTCAAAGCTGAACTCAAGAAATTATTGGATGTTGGTTTCGTAAGACCTATTGACTATGTAGACTAGATCTCAAACCTTGTACCAATGAAAAAACCAAATTGACAAATCTTTATCTGCATAGATTTTTGTGACTTAATCAAAGAATGTTTGAAGAATGACTTTCCACTTCCTAATATAGATATCTTATTAGATCTAATAGTAGGCTACAAGATGTTTTCCCTCATTGATGACTTCTCAAGGTACAATCAGATCTATATCATCCCTGAAGATTAGCATAAGATGATATTCACTTTCCCATGGGGTACATACTATTGGAATGTCATGCCCTTTGGACTTCAAAATGTAGGCACAACCTATCAGAGATCGATGACCACCATATTTCATGATCTCATGCACACCCTGATAGAAGACTATGTCGATGAACTTTTGGCAAAATCCTTGACATGTAGTGATCATTGGAGAGTCCTCGACAAAAAATTTAAAAGGCTTGAAGAATATGAAGTCTGCCTAAATCCTAAGAAATGTGTCTTTGGCATGACATTGGGAAAACTCTAAGGATACAAATTTTCCTATAGAGGCATTGAAGTAGACTCAAAAATAGTGAAAGCTATATTAGATATTCCTCCCCAAATAGGAATCATTCAACTTAGAACATTTCAAGGCTAACTTTAATCCATCAGACATTTCATTGCATAGCTTGTAGATAAATGTCAGCCTTTTCAGTATTTATTATGCAAGGGAGTTCCTTTTATATGGATAGACAAGTGTGAGGCATCCTTTCAACAGATTAAAGAGTACCTCTTGATGCCTACTATTTTGATGCCACCAATAGATGGTAAGCCCCTAATCCTTTACATATCAACTACCACTTCCATACTGGGGGCATTATTAGCACAAAATGATCATGATGAGAACAAAAGATATATTATATTAGTCACACATTGGTTGGGTATGAGCTCAACTATAGTCCTATTGAATATGCTTGTCTCGTCATGGTTTTTTCCACTCAAAAACTAAGACATTACATGCTAATTCATTAGACAAGACTAGTGGCTAAGATGTATCCTATCAAATACCTAATCAATAGGGCAGCATTGATAGGACAATTGGCTAAGTGGGTCATGATCCTTAGTGAGTATGACATACAATATGTGGAATGAAAAGACATAAAAGGATGGATTATCATAGACCAACTTGATGATGCACCCACAAAAGCTAATCACACTTTGATTTTTGATTTCCTAGATGAATCAATATTCACACTAGACATTGGAGCAAGATGGAAATTATATTTTGATGACTCATACACTAGTCATGGATCAGGTGCAAGAATACTATTCATCACCCCTCAAGGTGATACTATTTCCAAATCCTTCAGAATATCTTTTCCATCTACAAACAAAATTACAAAATATGGGGCCTTACTAATAGGATTATGCATGGATATAAATGGAATATTACAAGTTTGCAAGTCTTTGGTAATTCCCAATTGGTCATCAGACAAGTTGGGGTAATTGCACCAAGATGGTTCCCAAAAATAGGGCTTAAGTGGCCACTTTTTTTCTAAAATCAAGAAATACTGACCTTGGATGTGAAATTGAGGATATTTGCACTCAAAATTTTAAGATGGAACAAAACAAGGATAAAATATCTCTGATTCTACTTTCTAAACTACTAATTTATTTTGAAAAAGGTTGGGATTAAGGGGTTCAAAAGAGGGAAGTACACAAATTGGTGTTGTTTTTGTCAGAAAAACATAACATAGAAACTCTTGTACAACCTAAGCATGGTGAAATTTTTTGTAGTATTTTTAAAATCTCTATGATCAGAAGTTACCTAACAATATGTAGTTGATGCACGATTTTTCTAATAAATTTTTAATGGATATTTAATTTTTTACTAATTTTCTAAGTGGACACTTCTTGAAAAGAAAAATTTTGGTTGTGCTCCCCCTACAAATTTTGGAAATTAATTGAATTTTTCTTTTTCAATTGTAGAATAGAGTCTAGTTTCTAAAAATGTAATTTATTTGAAATTTTGATGAACGGTTAATTTATAATGAAAAAAACACCAAACACTGCTTTTTGGGAATAAAGAGACATACAAACAAAATAAATTATGGATGAAAGGCTTAACATTATCAAAAAGTTAAAAAAAATACATCATTGGATATCTAAGAGAGAACCTAACATTACCCATGTGTTCGATTTTTTCGATATTGAACCACATGCAATCCTAACAGTGAGCACGAACCCGATTATGTGAAAAAATGTAGAATTTGCAAAAACACATCTCTGGTCATTGGGAATTCCCTCCAAGCCTTTGGGTTGGTATTCCAAGGAAAATATCAATCCTAAGGCTTGGGGATTCCCAAAGAAAGAAATAACACGAGCGTGTTGTAATGCACTCATTTTATATCTCAGTTTTGACACGGTTTTTTGCTTCTATGGGAAACATGTCAACCAAGACATAATGTGAGTGTGTTATAACATGCTCTCATTATGTCTTCCTTTATGTTAAATTCCACTCTATTGAATGTATGTTGATATATTTGTATGTAATATTGTATCTACACATGTATGCATGTATGCTTGTATGGATATAGGATTGTAAGTACATATGTATTATGCTTGTATGTATGTAAGTATGCATGTATTTATGTATGTCTCTAGAGGGAGCGAGAATTTTAAGAGAGAGAGAAAGAGTTGTCTAGGTAGGGTGGGATGGGGAGAGGGAGACACACAGAGAGATAGAGTCTGGAGAGAGGGAGAGGGGGTTGAAGTCAGAGTTTAAGAGAGAGGGACTTAGCTAGGTAGGGTGGGAGGGAGAGAGAGAGAGAGAGAGAGAGAGAGAGAGAGAGAGAGAGAGAGAGTTATGTAGGTAGGGTCCCAAAGGGAGAGAATTGAGAGATAGATATTAAGAGGGAGTGGGAGAGAGAGGTAGTGGGAGAGAGAGGGAGTGTGAGAGAGAGAGAGGGTGAGTGAGAGACTTGAGAGAGGGAGAGGGTGTGGGAGGGAGTGACTTAAGAGAGGGAGAGAAAGAGGGGGTGGAGTGAGAGGGACTTATCTAGGTAGGGTGGGAGGGATAGAAAGAGAGAGGGGGAGAGAGAGAGAGAGAGTTATGTAGGTAGGTTGCTAGAGGGAGAGACCTGGGACAGAGAGCAGGTGGGAGGGAGAGACTTGAGAGAGAGGGAGAGAGAGAGAGTCTACAGACAGGGAGAGGGGGTGGAAGTGATATTTTAAGAGAGAGGGAGGGGGAGAGAAGGGGTTTTAGTGAGAGGGACTTAGCTAGGTAGGGTGGGATGGAGAAAGGGAGGGAGAGAGATAGAGAGGGGGAGTGGGAAAGAGAGAATTGAGAGAGAGGGTGGAGAGAGAGAGATGGTGAGAAAGAGAGCTATGTAGGTAGGGTACCAAAGGGAGAGACCTGAGAGTGTGAGGGGGTTGAGAGGGAGAGACTTGATAGATAGGTAGTGAGAGGAAGTGTGAGGGAGAGGGAGTGGGAAAGAGATGGAGTGTGAGTGAGAGACTTGAGAGAGGGCGAGACTGTGGGAGGGAGTGACCTGAGAGAGGGAGAGAAAGAGGGATGTAGAGTGAGGGGGAATTATCTAGGTAGGGTGGGAGGGATAGATAGAGAGAGAGAAGAGAGAGAGGAGAGAGAGAGAGAGAGTTACCTAGGTAGGTTTCTAGAGGGAGAGACCTGAGAGAGAGGGAGAGAGAGATTATAGAGAGGGGGTGGAAGTGAGAGCTTAATAGAGAGGGAGTGGGAAAGAAGGGGTTGGAGTGAGAGGGACTTAGCTAGGTAGGGTGGGAGGGAGGGAGGGAGGGAGAGAGAGAGAGAGGGGGGGTGGCAGAGAGAGATATAAGGATTGAGTGAGTGAGAGAGAGAGAGTTGAGAGAGGGAGAGGATTTAAGTGTGCATATAGAGAGAAAGTATGGTAACTTTTCCTCCTTTTCCTCAATTATAAAAATAGTAAAAAATAGTTTTGTACGAATGTGACCTAGATGATTTCCTTTTGAGATAAAATAGATTATTATTAATACAAGAACAAATATCTCAATTTTAATCGAAGTTAACTCCCCCTATTGGTTTCTTTCATGAATATTTTGAACAAAGAAAATAGCCAGGACTTGTTTACTTTAGATATTTAGCTGAATTTATTCAACGAGGTCTAACTCATAGAATAGGTGTAATGAATTCCGAATTAAATTCATTGTTTTTAGCAGCAATGCCGATTTTCACTTATTTTTATCAGAAGATGACTTCCATGCCAATTGAATTGTCTTTATCTGACCAAGTGAGATTTTACCCACTCTACTTGGTACCATCCCTTTCAAATTGAATTTTATTGATAGGGCTTAAGGAAACTGGATGATTGCATTTGGCTAAAAGTTTAGCAGCAGATTCTTATTTAACTTTAATAAGAATATTTCCTAAAAGTTTTTTGAGGCAGCAGAAACTTCTGCCTCGCTATGAATCTGAGTATATATCTTCAACTCAAAAATCATGCCTTGAGCATGAAAATATCCTTCGGTCTCTCAACTGGTCAGGCACACCAAAAGACATATATGAGAAAGCACATTATGATAAAAAATCTCATAAGTTTTTGTATACCCAACGAGAGGATGCTAACCCTCCAAAATATTATATTGTTTCTTTCTCTATTTTGTTTTAATATTATTTATAGCGTGTATTTACAATATTATAGCGAATATAAGTTCTGCCATGAACTTAATCACTTCTATAGCACTTTGAATGTGAATGACCGAAGTGTTATTCCTCTTATGAATAAAAAGGAATCGATGAATAGTGGAATATTATCTTGATCAAATAGTAACATAGTGACTATTCCTATTTTGTTTTACAAGAAAGAAAGGATAGCAGGGTTGACTTAAATTCTTTTCCTTCAAATGAAAAAGGCATATGGAAAAAGTGAATCCATTTATAATATAGCGTACAGTTCTTATTTACTATGCTTGGCTATAACAAAAGTTTTTTTCATTCTAAAGACCAGTAGAGATACATGTCAATGTCAACAACAATGAAAATTGGAGTAGGAGGAAAATCCATTGGTTTTATAGATCGTGAGGTTTCGAGTCCCTCTATCTATAGGCCTCTTTCTCAAAGAGGTCTGTTTTTTTTTATTATTATTATTATTTGTTAGATTTTTTAATAAGAACATAAGAAAACTTTATCACATAAGATGTTTGAATTGTATGATCAATTTGTGTCTGCTTCTATATATAACATATATGTATGTTTTTATTTGCATCGTTGTTTCTACTCTTTCAAATGTTGTCTTTTACCTTTTTGTTTTTAGTTGAAAAGAGTTTGGTTAATGTGCTAGTATGATGCATAGGGAAACAATCGGGATACCTCAGTTGGTAGAGCAGAGGATTGAAAATCCTTGTGTCACCAGTTCAAATCTGGTTCCTGGCATTTATACTTTTATAAGTATTAAAAAGGATTTATAGACCTTATTCTACTCTATATATTATGAATTGTTTAGAATAAGCATCAGTGATTCTATGGTATGGAATTAATAGGGAGTTCGCCCAAGTGCTTACTTGAAATAACTCGAACTAGAGAGAAATTTTCTCTATTTCATTTTATTTATATCTCGTAAAAAAAGGGTATAACTAGGCTTATTAGATAGTTTCCAATTCATCTGAAAGCTCAAAAAAAATGATTACAATTAATAGAAATATTGAGATAAAGTAGCTTCTACCTTAACATTATGTAAATAGAACTAGATCAGGGAAGGGTAGAGGGTAGAGGGTTAATGGTAGAGGGGAGAGATAATTGAGGGTATAGGGTTGAGGACCTATAGGGTTGATGTTTTATTGTATTGGGTTAAGGGTTTGGGGTGTAATGGTTTTTGGCTGATGGTTTAGAGTTGAGGGTAGAGTATTTAGGTTTTAGGGTTGAATGTTTAATGGTTTAAAGGTTGATGGTTTAGGGCCGAGGGATCAGGGATCAGGGATTAGGATAGAGAGGGATGGATGGATGGATAGAGAGATGGAGGGAGATTTAAGATAGAGAGAAGGAGAGAAGAGGACAGAGGGACAAAGATATATGAGGGTTGATGATCTAATGTATAGGGTAGAGGGTTGAGAATCGGGGGTATAGTGTTGACGAACTATGGGGTTGATGGTTTAGGGTATTGGGTTGAGGGTAGAGGGTAGAGGGTTTAAGGGTTTAGGGTTGAGGGTAGAGGGTATAAGGGTTAAGGTTAGATATTAGAGGGGAGAGAGATAGGATTGAGTGAGTGAGAGAGAGAGAGAGACTTGAGAGAGGGAGAGGGGTTAGGAGGGAGAGACTTGAGAGAGAGAGAGGCAGGGATTGGGAGAGAGATTGAGGGTAGAGGATAAAGGGTATCAGGGTTAAGGGTTAAGGGTATAGGGGAGAGAGATAGAAGAGTGAGAGAGAGAGATTTGAGAGAGAGAGATTTGAGAGAGGGAGATGGGGTAGGAGGGAGAGACTTGAGAGAAAGAGAGTTGAGAGAGGGAGAGGGTGTGGGAGGGAGTGACCTGAGAGAGAGAGAGAAGGATAGAAGAGGAAGGAGGGACACTGATATATGAGGGTTGAGGATCCAATGTATAGGGTAGAGGGCTGAGAACTGAGGGTATAGGGTTGATGACATATAGGGTTAATGGTTTAAGGTATTGGGTTGAGGGTTGAGGGTTGAGGGTTGAGGGTAGAAGGTTTAAGGGTTTAGGTTTTAAGGGTTTAGGGTTGAGGGCCCAATGTATAGGATAGAGAGTATAAGAGTTGAGGGTTTAGGGTTTAAGGTTTGAGGTTTGAGAGTTGAGGATTGAGGGTTTAATGTATAGGGTAGAGGGTAGAGGGTTTAAGGGTTGAGGGTTGAGAGTTGAGGGTATAGGCTTGATGGATTAGGGTTGAGGGTCCAACATATAGGGTAGAGGGATTAGGGTTGCAGATAGAGGGTAGGTTGAAGGTAGAGGGTAGAGGGTTTAAGGGTTGAGGGTTTAAGGTTGAGGGTTTAGGGTTTAGGTTTGAGTGTTTAAGGGTTAAGGGTTGAGGGTATAGGGTTGAGGTATTAGGGTGGAGATGGAGAGATGTATGTAGGGAAAGATGGAGGGAGAAGTGAGATAGAAATAAGGAGATAAGATAAGGGAGGGACAAAGATATATGATATTTTGAAGATCCAATGTATAGGGTAGAGGGTTGATAAATGAGGGTATATGGTTGATGACCTATAGGGCTGATGATTTAGGGTATTGAGTTGAGGGGAGAGGGTAGATGGTTTAAGGGTTTAGGGTTTAATGGTTTACGGTTGATGGTTTAGGGTTAAGGGTAGAGGGTATAACAGTTAAGGGTAGAGAGTAGAGGGGTAGGATTGAATGAGTGAGAGAGAGAGACTTGAGAGAGGGAGAGGAGGTAGGAGGGAGAGACTTGAGAGAGAGAGGGAGGGAGGGAGTGGGAGAGAGATATAGGGTAGAGGATAGAGGGTATAAGGGTTAAGGGTAAAGGGTAGAGGGGAGAGAGATAGAAGGAGTGAGAGAGAGATATATTTGAGGGTGGGAGAGAGAATTAAGAGAGAGGGAGAGAGAAAGAGAGGTAGAGTGGGAGAGAGAGAATTGGGAGAGAGGAGATAGAGGGGGGAGAGAAGGATGGTAAGAAAGAGAGATTTATAGGTAGGGTGCCAAAGGGAGAGACCTTGAGACCTGTGAGGGGGGATAGGGAGAGAAGGGGGTGGGAGAGAGAGAATTGAGAGAGATGGAGAGAGAGGGTGGAGAGAGAGACAAGAGAAAGAGAGAGTTATGTAGGTGGGGGGTGCCAAAGGGAGAGAGACTCTGAGAGTGAGGGGGGTGAGAGGGAGAGAGGGGGGTGGGAGAGAGAGAGTTAAGAGAGGAGAGAGAGAGAGAGAGAGAGAGAGAGGAGAGAGAGAGAGAGAGAGGGAGAGAGAAATAGTGGGAGAAAGAGAGAGTAGTAGAGAAGGAGAGAGGGAGGGAGAGTTGGAGGGAGAGGGAGAGGGAGAGAGGAAGAGAGTGGGGGAGAGGGAGGGAGTGGGAGAGAGGGAGGGAGAGGGGGAGAGGGAGAGAGATAGAGGGAGAGGGAGAGAGGGAGGGAGAGGGAGAGATTGGAAGAGACTGAGTGAGTGGGAGAGAGGGAGGGAGAGGGAGGAAATGGGAGAGAGATAGAGGGTAGAGGATAAAGGGTATAAGTCTTACAAGTAAAGGGTAGAGGGGAGAGAGATAAAATTAGGGTTTAGGGTTGAGGGTATAAGGGTTAAGGGTAGAGAGATAGAATTAGGGTATAAGGGTAGAGGGGAGAGAGATAGAATTAGGGTAGATGATATAAACAAAGAGAGAAAATAAATCTATAAAAGAACCAACTTTCTCATAATGTGAGCACATTTTGAAGAAGTAGAGATATGACCATTTTTAGCAAGAAATAGTGTGCTCACATTATAATGTGAGCATGCTATAAAATGAGTACATTTCTTATTTCTCTAAAAATGGTAAAAAAGCCTCAATTTACCCATGATCTCGACCCACATTCTGTATATTCTCTTTGTTTTGCACGTGCTTCGACAAAAAGTAGCTTTTTGATGATGTTGTGAAATAAGCATGCACGTTTTTCACATTCCACCACCTTTACATGAAATAGAAGATTTTTCACATTGAAAGGCATATAATATCAATTCAAGTTTGAATTCCAGTCAATTGAAGTTTGGAGGGGAATAGTCTTTTGAAAATGTCAAAAAATTTAGAAGTTTGAAGAAAGAAGAAGCAAAGGCTACATAATTGGGTAGAACTCCTCCATTTGAAACTTTGGTTTTTTAGGTAGGTGAAGTATTTACACATTTTCTTTCATTCTATTATGGCTTGATTTCATTTTTGTTGTTTTTCATATTCCATGTTGATAATTGTTTTTTTCTCATTACAACCTTAGTTGATTGCCTTGCCTATGCTACCAAATTTTCCATGCAAGTCTCTAAAAAAATAGAATATACTCCTCCCACATTGATAGCACTAATTTAAAATATTTTTTTTTTCATTTCTATTTATAAATTTCCTCATCATTAAAGCTACCTCATCACCTATGTTTTCATATATTTTAAATTTTTCCTTGATTAGTCTACCTACAAGGGATTTTAAACCTTCTCTCCACTATTTCAAGACTCTTTATTCAAGGATAAGTTAGAAAAATTTGGAAAGGTGTAGCCTATCTTGTAGAGAATCTACCAAAAACAATAAAACATCAAGGGTACTTTGATGCAATTTTTGAGGAAGAAGACAACTTAACTCAATCTCACTCCAATCAACTTATCAAAACTAAACCAAATCTCCACTTGTCCATTCAATTAGGACTCCTTTACCTTCACAAAACTCATGGATAAAAGACATAAAACTGATTTCTAAGCACACAATACCTTAAAAAATTATCAAACACTTTAAACAACATCAATTTAATTGGTTCAACCCAATTCCCAACTTTGATATATCCAATATGAAAACATCTCAAAACAGACTCTCATAATCAGCAAACTAGGCCCTTTTAGGCGCTATCAATAAGAAAATTCTCAATTACAAGACTATTTCCATTTATTAATGCTTCAAGCATGCATAAATATCTCTATATAACATGAAGGAATCATTCTCCAAACTTAATTCATGATAGTTCATCAAAAATGTATCCTAAACCACCATTCTTGACAAAAAATTAGGACTGTTACATCACTGTCATGGCAGGACAATCATTAAATGGACTTTAGAAACTTCAAAAATCACCAAAAAAAATCTTGAAATAGATTCAAAATACCCCTAAACACATTTTTAAAATAATATCTTCAAGAAGGAATCAAAAACCATAAACAAATTCTTTAATTCTCACTGTACATTATGCTTTTTCCTAATTTTTGACCAAAATATGGCCTAGGGCATCATGATTTTAAAAGCTAAGTATCACCACTTAGTCTAAAAAATTTATAAATTAAAGAGTACAAAAAAACATACCTTCCTACTAAATTTTAAGTGATTCCATCAGTTAGAATAAGAGAAATTCAATTTTCGTTTAATTTTGTTTACCCTAGCAAGGGTTTTGAACCGTCTTCAATAAACAAGCCATAACTTACTCAAATCTAGATGAAATTGAGTGAGACAAAAATGATAATGTTTTAGACTCATGTATTAATCATTAAAAATTACTTCCCTATAAAAATATGGCTTTATGAGGCCATATAACGCTTCACAATTCTTTTTTACCAGCAAAAACATATAAAATTGAATATAAAATAGGGTCTCTTTATTGTTTTCTCCATTATGTACATCCCCTCTACCTCTTGCTTGAGGATATCCATCAGTTTAAATGGTTTCTTGACCATATAAAATGACCCAAACCAACCTTTAACCTAATTGACTCCTAAACTTCCAAAATTTTCCATTTTTTAATTTTTTAATTTTTACCTTAACAACAATTTTGCAAGATTTTCTCTTTTCCCACTTTTGAATCCCTCAATGCATAAGAACCAAAAAATTAAGTAATTACATAATGAAAAGGTCCACCAAGACCTTGTTCTAAGAACAAAACACCTAGAACCTATTTTGGACCTCTTTTTACAATTTTTTACACTTTTTGTAAATTGGATAAAACAACCTATCTAAATGCTCATCTAATGACTCAAACACCCTGAACTAATATTCATCTCATTATCATGATACACATAAAAATATCACCATGTCAAAGAGAGAAACAAGGAATAATCTAACATATGAAGAGCTCCAAACCTTCAAATAAAAGGAGAGAGAATGGTTGAGGGTGTATCATGAAAAGAAGAAAATGGAAATGATTGACGAAAACAAGACAATTGAAGAGAAACCTCAAGTGTCAAAAAGAGAACAAAATTGACATAAAAAAGGGCACGAATGTGAAAGTGGAAGTGTAGGACAAAATTGGATGTTGTAGTTGGAGACACACCCTCTACCGAAAGTGAATACGAAAGGTTCACACCATTAAGCACAAGTGAATATGGAGGGAAACCATCTACCACAAGTGAATATGGAGGAACACCATCTACCACAAGTGAACATGGTTGGACACCATCCACCGCATCTCAAGTTGAGAGTACATCATCACTCAGATTTGATGAAGAAGGTATGTCATCATCCCCATGTGAACCACAAGGTATGTCTTCTACTCCACCCTCAATTGAAGGTATGCAATCTAGCCCACCTCAATTAAATATTGATGAAATTGTTAATGTTGAGATGTATGTGCCTAGGAAAACACCATCTAGAATTTTTCATAGAAAGCCAAACTATTTGATTAATATTGATGAGGATATTTTGCAGCACATGGAAGGTAAGATTCCAACACACACTTGTAGAAGATATGCTAGTAAGATTTGAAAAATCTTCTTTGAAAGGCTAAATGAGACCGCAAGATGTCAACTATTTGTTGAAATGATGCAGGGTTTAAAGTATAGAAACATAATGAGGACTCTTGGGTTGATTACATCAAATGCATCAAGTGAAAACACTATTGTGAAGAATCTAATGGATTCTTATGAGAGTGTGGGTAAGACCTCACACTCAAAGGATAGTAATGTCACCTGACATGTCATTACATTGACTTTGGTAAGCTATCAAACAAAAAGATCTCATCTCATTAAAAAGACGAGTGAACAAATGAGAATTAGTAGAGAAAAATTATCAAAAGTCATTCAAAGGTGGCAAAGAATTGAGGGAACCAATTCAAATGAATTATGAGCATTCTCAAGGAAACTGATACAAAAAGATTAAAAAATTGTTGAAGCATTAAGAACACTAATTGAAGAGTATTGGAAGAATAACACAAGGCCATCTCTCAATCAAAGGGATGTCGTAAGAAGGAGAATCGGTAGTTGGAACCGTGACCCACATCCAAAGCATTTTTTTGGATATCACTCAAACCCAATTTTTTCATAATTTCAAAATGATTATCCTCAAATTAGTATTTCTCAAATATTTTTTGAGATTCTTAAACATTTTTATGTCAAGATAAATCACACATTCACTACTTGTTGTTGTAGACTACATATTGAATTCTCTAACCATTATGATGTTTATCATTCTATATGTTTAGATTTACATACTAACGATGTTTTGTAGGATTGTGGCATAGAAGCCCCACCAAAATTTTCAAGAGAGTTCTTATCAAAAAAATTATGTGAAATAGAGGATGGCCAAATATTCTATAGGACAACATGCTTGGATGGTTCATGCAAGTTTTGTGGTGGCTTGCAACGAATGCCACTATGTCAACATATGGAAAGCACAAATGAGGTGGGAAAAAAACTAGTAGAGTTTGGGAAGTATAAACTAGTGGCATACATCAAAAATGATGGGTCTCAAGCAAAAAGGTATGATTTGGTTATTTCGAAGATTCCATTATATCAGTTTATGTCCATGTTTTGTGACAATACAGTGTATGAGTATGCAAGGCATACCCATAGAGCCCGATGGCTAGACACACAATTCAAGCTATGCAAGGACACCTTTCTAGTTGGCAGAATAGTATCAGTGGTTGACTTTGTAGAGAACTACACTCTACAACAACAACATGAGGTGTAGTCATAGTATTACAGCTCCACATAGGTTTCAATATTTGTGCACATAGCATTCATTCATGAAAATAATAGAAAAGAGGACCAAAAGAAGGTATTGAGGGAGTATCACTTTTATATTAGTGATGATCACACTCATTCTCCAAAGTTCGTGCAAGGTTTCTTCTGGATGTTCTACAATGATTTGGCTCATAGGGGCATAGCATACGGTTGATAAATAATATGGTCAGATAAATGTGCAGTAGAGTTCAAGAATGTGTGCATGTTCTACTAGTTGTGTAGGATTCATCTCACTATAGGTGTTCAACATATGTGGAACTTTTTTGAGGTCAAGCAAGGAAAGGGGGAGCATGATGGTGCAGGAGCATGCATGAAAAGAGAATTAGCATGAGAAGAGTTAAAGTATAAATATAATGCAAAGTTGATAGATGCAAGATCAATCATTGAGTGGTTTAATGCTTCGATGGGTCAAGGTAATGAAGGTACGTCTTCAATTTGTAGATTTTTTTCGTTGATGGATGATACTAACATTTCACCATATGAGGATTGTTGTTTACTAATAGGATCAAGTGAGCTACACTCTTTCCTTAGCTCAAATGTAGGTTCATGGAGTATCGATACACGGAAGATGGAATTCTTTTTTTCTTCATGTACAATGCAAGCTTGGAATGATTGTGAGTTAGGGGAGTGGGTTGAAAAATGGTGGACAAGTTATCTAGATGGATCAATGTAGGGCATGTTTATGTAGTTATTTTAGATGAAAAAAACAAAGAGGGAATGAACTATTACTTGTCTCATTGTGTTGAGGCCAAAAAGAAATTGGAGGCCCCAATTATAGATGGAGAAAACATTGAATACCCTATGGGCTCAGTTGTTGTTACTGGAACGTGGCTTAGAAGGTACCCATATAAGATTGTTAAACATTGGTTGTTTCAGGACTTTGAAATGCATCATAAGATTCTTCATTACTTGAACCTTGTCATGGCATCCAATGTTCGTTTACCAAATATGGGGGTAGACCTTTGAAAAAGACCTTGTGGAAGGTCCATGAGTCTGACCATGAGGTAATACTTGACACAATAACGAGTAGAGTAGACCCGGATGGTTCGTTGGATTAATTTTTAAATATATGCACATTGGTTCTTATTAATTTTATACGTGTATGCACATTAAATTGTTTGATTCCAATGTTATCATCTTCTTTTACTTTTCCTATTTGTAAGTAACCTACTAAACATTGATTGGTGTCCCCTTATAGAAAATGTAGATTTATGATCCATTCAAGAGAATCTTAGCTAGAAAAGCAATGCAACATCCTTATTTTGATGATCTTGACAAATCTCAATTATGATTTTAAGCCATTAAAAAAGTGTGTGAAGCTTGGTGAGGGAATTTCAAGTTATTCATTTGAAATTAACCTTATGATGAGCACCTATGATGTAGACATTATAAGAGCATCTCGAATTTCAAGATATTCTATTCATGAGAGGTATTGTGTGCAAAAGGTATCTTGGAACTCCTAATGAAGATGTATGACCAAGAGTGACTAAGTTGAGAGACTACCATTCATATCTATAAGTGTATTCCATCTATTTTTATTTCATTTCCATTTTAGATGCTCTTTATTTTTCTTCTTTTACTTTGCGTATCTGTAAGTAAACTACTAAAAATTGATTGGTCTCTCCTTGCAGAAAATGTTGATTTATGAGCCATCGAAGAGAATCTCAGCCAAAAAAGAATTGAAACATCCTTATTTTGATGATATTGAGAAATTTCAATTCTGATTTGAAGCCATTATAAAAGAGCATGTGAAGAAGCTTTGCAAGGGAATCTCAAGTTGCTCATTTGAAGTTAACCTCATAATGAGCACCTATGATGTAGCCATTATAAGAGAATCTCAAATGTATGAGTGAAATAGTAAAAGATCTATGAGAAAAGAGTACCTAAGGCATTGTAATGATATTTACTTGTAATGATATTTATTGAAATAAAGAAATTTGGTGCAGGGGCACCAAGGTTATTGAGCAAATTTTGTTCATGGAAGTGTTAAGTTAGTTTTGTGTTTTGAGATTTTTCAATTGAATAAGGTCATATTACACCAATTTATAATGTAATAAGTCATGTTAGTTGGTTTTGTGGTCATCTTGGAGTTCATGTTTCATATTTGTCAAAATGATGTAAAATTGCAAAAATTGAAAAGTTGTCAATGTGAAAAAAGTGCAAAAACACGTAAACTTGAAGTGATTCTGATAGGTAGTGATTTTGATAGCAATACAGGGAGGAAATCAACTCATTTCCACAATAGAAAAGGATTCCAAACTCCTTCCTTCCCTGAAAACTCAATCTTGGCTTATTTTCAACTTTTCACCTAGTCACTCGTGTAGGTCTATAGACCTATTTTTCCCACCTTAACTCTTAGAATTCCTTAACAACCTATGCAAAAAACCACCATTTTAGGCACCCATTTAAGCCTTCTTCAACATACATCAGACCCTCATAAGAATCTTGTGGGTCATATATCACAAAACAAACAACCCCCCTTTATTCTTCCTAACACACACAAACCACCATTGGGAAGCATTAACCAATCTACCAAACCACCAATTCGTCCACTTTTAGGGCGTGATAAGCCCTCTAACATAAAAAACCCCAAAACCCTCTCCATTCACAAGTTAGGAAAGGGTTTATTGAAAACTCAGACTCCAAAACTTCCCATAGCCAGCCAAAGCATGAAACACCTTCAAAAAGGTCTAGACAAGCTTAAAAGTTTGAGAGATATCGCTGCCCCCAAATATTTCTTCAAACCCTAGCACTAAACCACCATTTTCCACTCAAAAATGCACCATTTGACATCTAGGGCATCACCTAAAAAACCCTCTACTCTCCTCCCTTACACACAAAATTTTTCACACATGTTTTATAACCCTAACTAAGCCTTTCCATCAAGTTACAGAAGCATATAGTGGGTGGAAGGCTTAATATGACATTTTAATACACTCAAAACCCTTAAAACAAGGTATACAGACTGACCCTCAATAATTGGCTTCTAAAATGCACAAAATCACTTGAAATCCAACCAAACCAAAACTAAAACAAAGTTAAATTTTGTGCCCACCTAATTCCATTGAAAAGAGAGCACAATCACTCCAAGTTGCATTCAACCAGCTCGATCTGGTCCAAAGTGCAAAAGGGCAACAATCTTTGACTGAGTATTACTTGGAAACCATGGTGCTTACGAAATCTCTATCTAAACCAACGAGATCATGTTGGGCCCTCTACAATAACCTCTCTCATTTTTTTTTATCTCTGAGTGGTTTTCTCAAGGTGTCCAATTTTCACTTGATGGAAAAAGTGTCAAATGCAAGCAGTGCAAAGCTGCAAAGTGGTGCAACTTTCGTTCTACAACTCATGTGACCAAATGGACTATACCAATGCATTTGAATAGGTATGTTTATGCTAGGAATCATCCTCTTTCACACCCAAATATGTGGAAACAATCCAATCTACATTCAACCATATCAATACCTTAAGGGTCCAAAGTGTAAAATGGCTGCACACTTCAACATTTGTTACTCGAATACTGTGATGCTTAAAAATTCTCATTTGATCCTATGAGATCATGTTAGGCCCCTCTACAATAACCTATCTTACTTTTTGTTATCTTACAGTGTTTACCCGTGGTGTGTAGTTTTCACTTGATGGAAAAAGTGTCAAATGTAAGTAGTGTAAAGTTGCAAAGTGGTGCAACTTTCATTCTCCAACTCGAGTGACCAAACAGACTATTCCAATGCATCTGAATAGGTATGTTTACACTATTCATGGTCCTCTTTCTCACCCAAACACGTGGAATCACTCTGAGCTACATTCAACCGAATCGATCCCTTATGGGTCCAAAGTGCAAAATGGTTGCAAAATTTAGCATGTTATTACTCAGATACAATGATTCTTAGAAATTTCTTCTATGATTCTATGGGATCATTTTGGGCCCCTCTATAATAACCTCTCTTAGTTTTTTCTATCTTGAAGGAATTTTTCTGTGGTGGCAAATTTTCACTTGGGGAAAAAGTTGTCAAGTGCAAGTAGTTGAAAGTTTCAAAGTGGTGTAACTTTCATTCTACAACTCGTGTAACCAAACAAACTATTCCAACATGTCTGAATGGGTAGATTTATGCTATACATAGTCCTCTTTTGCACCCAAACATGTAGAATCGCTCTGAGCTATGTTCAACTGGATCGATCCCTTAAGGGTCCAAAGTGAAAAAGGGAAGCAATATTTGATGGGCTATTACTCAGAAAATGTGATGGTTATGAACTCTTTATCTAATCCTACAAGATTGCATTGGAACCCTCTACAATAACCTCTCTTGGTTTTTGTTATCTCAGAGTCGTTTTCTTGTGGTGTCCAGTTTTCACTTGATGGAAAAAGTGTCAAATGCAAGCACTGTAATGTTGCAAAGTGGTCCAACTTTTTTTTTGCAATTCGTGTGACCACAAAATTGTTCCAATGCATCTCGATAGGTACATATATGCTAGGCATGGTCCTCTTTGAAACCTAAACACATGGAATTTCTCTGAGCTACGTTCAACCATCTTGATCCCTTATGATGGCATGGAAAACAATCAAAAAGAGAAACATACATATGATGGTTGAGAAGTCTAAGTTTTCCACACAAAATGTGTATGATCATTGGAAAATCTAATTTAGTGGTTGTTGAAGAGTTTGAAGGAGAATATCAATCAAATATCTCTATTTCTTAGTTAATTTTTGTGCATTTTCTTCATTTCTAGCCTGTGTGAAGGTTTGTACAATAGGAGTTAGCTCTAAGATTATCTGAATCTATTGTAGAATGGTTTTATATTTTATTATAATCCATTCTTATGGAATTATATTAAGTTCCAAGCATCTTAGAAGTAGATTTATGAAATAGGTCTGAACTTGCTCATACAAGGGTTTGAGTGTAATATGTTTAAATAGGCCATTCCACATATTGTTTAGGTTTTGTCTTGGTGGAATAGGCCTGATGTAAGTAGGATAGGGAGAAGGAATAATAAAATAACATTGGTAAAGGAATTGGAAGAGATTACTAACATTGCCCCTATTGAAAATTCAGAATTTAGGCCTTAAAAGCAAGGCTAGAAGAGGTGAAAAGAAGAAATTGCTTGAGAATAAGTTATAATAGGTTGGAAATAGAGTGAGGTTGTGGATTTTGATGTGTTCAAAATGTCTAAAATAATAGGGGAGGTCAAAAGTATCTTATGGCATTACTCCCTAGTTGGGAAAAGAGGGGTTTTCAATGAAAAAGACAGGTTTGAGGGAGTAAAAGTGGGTAAAGTCAGGGGACAGCATAATTTGGTGGTCAATTATGTTTGTACAGAAAAAATGAAGAGTTTTGGAAGATTTTTTGAGGCTGTATGAGGTTTGGGTTTGGATTTGAGGGTTTGGTTCACTGGTTTGGCCAAAAAAAATTAGAGGGGCTTTCAGTTTGTTTTGGGTTCATTAGTAAGAAAAACATGTAAAAATATATATATATATATATATATATATATGTAGCCTAGAAGCATGAATTAGGATTAGAATATCACATAACAGATCATATAACTAACAAAAACGTCATAAACTTGAATGTCATTTAAAACATGCATGATAAGTATTCATCATTGAAACTTGAATTGTGGTAGCTTGATATACATAGTCTATTGATGTTGGGGTTCAATTTGTATGATTTTGAAAAGAGAAGTCAACTGAGTAGGGTTATCAGAATTCTTCAGAAATAATAAGAATTTTTTTAGTACACTAGCCATTTTGATGTCTTCTTGTAGTCTCAAACATTATTTTGTATCATTTTGACATTGGTCCTGAGAGTGGTAGCTTAATATAGCTCCACAATACAAAATTTGGTTTAACTCTGCAGTGTAATAGTGGAATAGGTAGATTTTTCTTTGAAAGAACCAAAGGGTGACTGGACAATTGAAGTGTATAAACACATCTTTTTGTAATATCAAGGATACTTTTTAAAATCTTTTTATGAATCATTTCATGAAATACCAATTGACAACCTATTTTTTGTTTTTACATAATGTTGTTTAGCATCAATCAATTAATATTCAAGACAAACCATGAAGGACAGTAATGATGAATGCTAGGGTTGTCCAATTAATAAGTATACACATGAATAATTCAAGCATGTACATGCGAATAAGGGAAGCACAAGTAATCAAAAACACATAAGCCTTGAAGTATACACATGTATACATAGTATACATAGATTAATACAAAGTATATGCAGGAATACAGGGTATACACATGAAAACACGTAAGTCACAAAGTATACATTGGAACACACGTAAGTTAAAAAGTATACACGTAAGTTGTAAAGTATACACTTGAATACACGTAACGCATATCTATTGAACCATGAATTTAGAATGCAAATATGGCCACCATCAATAAAAATATTTGTATTAACCAAATAGCCATGTAGGCATACATCAATATATGTCGATATAAGTATGAAATATATGTACAAAATAGCCATATAGGCTTACAAGAATGCCATATAGGTATACAATGTCAAATTTATCCAATATAAAATATATACAAAACTGTCATGTAGACATACAACAAAGGGCTCTAGAATCAAAAGTCATTTCTCTCCATGCTCTCGAAATAAACTCTTTCCTTTTTCTTGTCAATCGTATGGTGATACATCTATCACTCATTTATGTTGCGCTCAAGGAGTTATCCTGCTACTCCTCCTAGTGTTTAGTTCTTGGTGAAGTTTTATCTATTACAATAAGAAGTAAAGACATTAATATATAGAAATTACATTATAAAAAATGATATATTTAACAAAATATTCACTTACCGCCATCTGATGATCACTCTCCACAAGGGAAGTATTCACGCACCTAGGCCGAGGCATGTTGAAGCCCTGTATAAACCATCCAAATAGAAATTAAACCATGAATCAATAATGATTTTCTTTTTCACTAACTAACATCTATAACAATGAATGTAAATTGAAATTTAGTAATTTTCCTCATACCTCCCCTATCAGAGCCATCAAGGATTCTATAGCAGATGAAACACCGATCTCCATTGCCCTTGTCACATTCAGAGGTGTATCTTCTTGCAAAATCTAAAAATTAAACAAAAAATTATTCAGTCACAAAAACTACAATAGTGATCCACGTCATGACTTATAATGTATGAGATAATAAAGAAAATTTTGAGTACTTATTAAACTATATATTTCTGACTATTATGCTTATTATTTTCCCTATCCATATCTTGTTTGAAAGCACGTGTTTTTATGTTTTTTCCCATAGCAGGAAGCCAGTGAACCATTTGATAAAATTCTTTCATATACATGTACAATAATTGTGGTGGCATAGAGAAGGTAGTGAACTATTTGAAAAAATGCCTCAAAGAAATGGGGTCTCATGGTGATGGAATTCCATTACAAACAAATGCACGTCATGGCATTCAATCACCATAAGACCACATTTCTTTCAGACATTTTTTCAGATAGTTCATTTCCTTCTCTATGGTATTATTGCTTACTATTATGCTTTGATAGAAATTTTCCAAGCATCCATAATTTGTTGGAAAGCACCTATTTTAGGCTTTTAGCCATAGAAAAAAGCAAGTGAGTAGTTTGATAAGATGCTTTGGTACACATGTATGGAAAATGTGGTATCATAGAAAAGGTGGTGATATATTTGAAGAAATGCCTCGAATAAATCTGGTATCATGGTGGTGGAATAGAATTCCATCACCATGAGACTACATTTCTTTGAGACATTTTTTCAACCTACTAACTGCCTTGTCTATGCTATTGCTTACCTTTATGCTTTGATAGATTTTTTCCAAGCATCCATAGTTTGTTGGAAAGAATGTTTTTTAAGATTTTAGCCATAGCAATGAGGAAATTAATGGTTTGATCAAATTATTTGGCAGACATTTATGGAAAATGTGGTAGCATAGAAAAGGTGGTGAGTTGTTTGAAAAAGTGGTGTAGGTGCACCTTTACAAGAGCATGCCTCCACGAGGAAAATTTAGGATTTTGAGGTTGTATAATTATTTTCATGATATATACAATAAGGCTTAAACAGCCATTTTTTAGTTTTTAATGGTCTTTGGTAGTCATTTTAGGCATAAATTGTGAAGTTGTAGAATCTTAACAAAAGTTGTCAATCAATGTTGTAAAAATGCAAAAAGGTGCCAAGTGGAGGAATATGAAGAGTCAAGGTAGTTGTAGATGAAATATTAGGTGATTAGGAAGTTTAAATGATTTTGAAAGTGTTTAAAATATGTGATTCATCATTGTTATCTATTGTTGAAGCATTTTGAAGGAGAAAACTAATAAAATATCATTGTTATATTGTTGTTTTATGTGTTTTCCTCCATCATCTACCAATGTATGGTTCTATTTAGGTGGTAGTGCATCTATAATGTGTGTGAATTGAAGTATTTAGGTGTTGGAATCAATTTAAAACTAATTTGAGCATTTGATATTGAGTTTCAATCTTTTGGTGGCCTGATTTCTCTAAGCGGTCAGAAAATAGGGGCTAAGGGTTTGATTGCCCAAATGAACTAAAAATTCCATTCCACATTTCTATAGAAACTATTTCTTGGTGTAATGGACCATTATTAAGTAGGATTAGGTGTAGAAGAAAGGTAAGGAATTGGTTTGTTGAAGTTTTTGTGTGAGTTCTCCTCGCTTCCCTAGTGAAAAACTAGCTTTGGTGCCTTTTAAACAAGGCTAGAGTGAGTGAAAAGAGGACAAGAGTTTAGAAGTGGATAGAATCCCCTAAAAGCTATGAGATTAGGTGAATTGGAGGGTGTTTAGAATATTTGAGAGGTTGTAAGTGGTTAGAGAAGTGAACAAGTGAGAAACCCTAGGTGAAAGAGGGTAAAAACTAGTGAAAAAGAGTGATTTTATGAAGGAAGTGTATGTAGATATTTGGGGCAGCACTATTTGAGGATGGAATGAGCATATACAGGAATAAATAAGCCTGATTGAATTGATTATGATCTTGTGAGAGGTTAGGGCATAATATTTTCAATAAGCCCTAATTGATTGCAAGGAAAGTGAGGGTTTTATGAAAAGAGATCTAAATGAGCGAGAGGAGACCTAAAAGTTGAATAATCTGAGATTTTCTTGGCTGTCTTTTGATTTTTTGGAGAATTCAAGTGTTTTTTGTGTGTTTGGATTTGTGTCTCTTTGAAAAAGAGGCCTAATTATGGCCTAATTTAACATTAAAAGCCAGATTTGGGATAGTTGCTCCAAAATAGTTGCAAGTGAGTTTCAGATATGTGAGAGTAGGCCATAATGGGTGCCTATTTTGGAGCATAGACAAGGCAGTGAACCATTTGAAAATATTCCTTAGTAAAATGTGGTCTCATGGAATGCCATGACAAGCAAATGCAATTGGAAGCTTCTCCTAGACTTATTACTTATGTTATGTGAAGTAATTGTATCACTACTTCTGTTGACTTTCTAAACAACTATATTGTAGTTGAAATTTTGGCATCTATCAACATCTAGTTATTAGTTATGGAATGTGAAGTAATTCTTTGAGTTTGAATGATGTGCAATGCAATGTAATAAATGATATGAATATAAAATACAAAAATCTATTAAGTATAATTCATTAGTTAAACTCTTTATTCTATTACCTACGTGAAGGTTTGACTAAATCCACTGGCACCAGGAGGTGTTCCCTTGAAGCCTCCAATATTAGCCTATTCAACATCCAAAATCTCATATTAAAATACCATTCATAAGACAATGCTATTAACATGTAATAAATTTATAATTTTTTATTAGTTGCATACCCCACCAATAGGTGTACTATAGAAATAAGTAGGTATAGGGCTGATGTATCTAGTATCAACACTGTGACCCTAAAATTTTATTAAAATCATAAAACTAAATTAGTTAATCTTGCATTTCAAAATTGAAATTTAATAAATTATATTCAATGAACATGTTAAATTTTACCTGATTATCAATTCCATATGCATCATTTAAAATGTCAGCTTCCCTCTCCATATCCATAGCTACAGACAGATCTTGTGCAGTAGCCTCCTGAGTGTTGGTGGGGTCATATGAACAAGTCGCCCTGTAATATTAACACACATGGGATCAAAGCCTACTTGTCAAAGATTCCCCTGGATGGTGTTATAAAAGAGGGCTAGCATGTTGGATAACACTCTACGTCAAAGAGATGATGGCCTATAGAGTCTCTACATCGACACTCTCCTTCGCAATGGAAGTGATGATGATGTGCTGATGAGGTGGCCTAGCAAGAGGTCATCTCGCTTGCCATGTAGGATCCGGTGAAAGATGAAGTAACAGAAAATGCTAAGCTAGAATAACTCAGACCATAGAATAACTCAGACCATATGCAATTGGTGGCTATATTATCAATATTGACAAAATTGTGGATCCTTTGGATACTATCTTCCCAAGTGCATATAGTATCAAAAGGATCCACAATTTTTTCAATATTGAGAATATAGCCACTAGTTGCATACGGCCAATCTTGATGATCAAAAATCTAAATGCAAGTTTGTATGAAATTTTGTATGCAAGTTTGAATGTAAGATTGCAATAAAATTGTGTGTTTCATATTTCCATAAAATTGTTGTCAGAGCCTTAATTGATGTTGTAGATAATGCCTTCTGATGATCATTCTCTTGATATAATTCCTAGATCTGGATCTGATCTATCCTATGCTCAATGCTTCAATTCCAAAGAGCTTATCATCCCTAAGATTTGTTTCATTTGTGTTATGTTTATCCTCATTCTTATTGCTATAATTTTGTATATCAGTCAAAAGTGAGATACTCTATGCATTCTAAGCCAATGGTGACACATTGAGGTCGGATCTGGAGCTGAACCTTGCTATTAGATCGTGAGTAGCTATGGACCCGCAGTAAGACCATAAATCATGTATTGAAGCTGACAGATGGGCATGGAAGGGTGAGCAGTAAGACAAAAACTGTAGCAGCAAAAGGATCGAACACACAAGTAAGTCCTAATCTTTCTCCAATGGCTAACCAACGATCAATGAATGCCAGTAGCTCTCTCTCTTTTGTCATACATAACTATTTTGAGGATAAAGAAGAATATGTAGATGAAAATGGAATTTAAAGTTTCTAGATGTCAAGATATCAGATCTATATCCTAAAAAAGGCATAGTAGCTAAATCCATGCATACTGTTTGACAATCTGAGTTAAATCTTAAGGTGTCTAGAATCGAGATCTGTCCAGTCTATCTTCCATTTTTACTTCCTGCTGATATTAAGAGATGGAGGGAGAAGGGATATTTTAATGTCCATTTTTCCTATGTTGACATCATAATCCATCCTCATTTCAACTATGATATTGGTGCTGAATATTTTGGTAGCCTTAGAGACACTAGGTGTCATATTTGGGACCAAGCCATAGTAGCCCAATTCTGAGGCATTCTCACTAAAGCCTCTGATGAACAGAAGGCGACAAAGGTCAAATTTCTATTAGACCTAATTTTACTATTAGTTTAGAAGAAAAATATGTACAGTCTACTTTCTCCCTTATTTTCCAAGTAAAAGGTGTACAGCTTCAACCTGATTCTATTTATGCCACAATTGGTGGATGTTGTATATATTGATTATTAAACACTATTTTTCCACCATCAAATTTTCCAGTTGGGTAAGTTATCCAAAAGGAAACTCAATTATCTTTGACTTTTGTCATTGCATCAATCTTGAAGGATTCGATATCGGTTTCCTTGTTATTGTAAATTTCATTACCTAAGAACAACCTAGATTCCAAGAACTTCCTACACCATCTCCAAGGTTTTGGTCTAGAAAACCCCGTGTACAAACCCAAAGAGTTTCTAGTATCAATCTCAGATCTTTACCTAAAGAAACTTTGTTTGAACAACCTGAAGCTTCTACCAGTGGTAGACCTAGTCTGTCAAAAATATATTTTTCTTTATCTATAAATTTCCCAACCACTTCCAATAAGCCATACATGGATTATAATCCTGAAGAAGACTTAGGATCATCTAGCCATTTCCCTTTGTATAGGCAACCTTAAATTAATCCTTATCCTTCTAAAGCTTCCTTGGCTACACTCTCTGACCTAAGCAATAACCCTGAGTTAATGAATAAATAGCTAGATAGGTCAGCAAAAAAATAAATCTAACACCCAAGGAAGAGGACCAGCAAGAGAAAAAAGGAAAAGGAATTAAAATCACCAAGATGGGTGAAAAAGGTTGTATGATGAAAGAAAATCTTCCTAGATCAGGAGTCAAAAAGAAAAGTATTTATAAAATGGAAATGAAGGGAAAAGAACAAGAAGTTGTAGGATATGAACCCGACAGGTGGCCAACCCCTGAAACTTTCATAGTGGTTAATCCATATAAACAACTTTGAGGTAGATATGAAGCCAAACTGCATGTAGATCTGGGTGAAAAACAAAAAAAAAATGAAGCCTAGAGAAATTGGATAGCCCAATGGATGATCTTTGCACAAGAAAATATTGATGATATGGTTGTTGATATTAAAAGTGTTGGAAAAAATTGTTTAAAAACTTTTATAGAATTACATAATCTCTCTACTTCTATTCTAAAGATAGAAAACAATTCTTCTTCTACAAACAATGATTTGTCTGATATCAGTTATCAAATCAAACACACACATCAGGATGTGAATAATTTACTTTCAAACCAGACAAATCAAGACAGTTATCTTCAATCCATGTATGAGAACCAAAAACAACATGAGGCTTCTAGGAGACTAGATGTAGAAGATTAAAAAATTCTCATAGATACAGTAGCCAAGAAGCTGGAAAAAAATTGACTGGTTACAAAAAAGATAAGGAAAAATCAAACTGGTAGGGATAGTTCTGAAGAAGAAGACAAAGAAAGAAAATGAAAAAACCAAGAGCAACCAAAAAAAAAAAAAATTATAGCACAAAGAAGAACAAGGAAATATGAAATAGAAGAGATTATTGAGACATCTTCTAAAAGATCTCAACCATCTACACAAATGTCAATGCCTAAAATAAAAGAACATAGTCTAGTAAATCAAGAAGAAAAGGGCAGGATACAAGATTGGTTGCAAGAATTAGAAGTAGAAGAAGAGCAACCAAAACCTATATGGATGAACCTAGTTTTTCTAATAAGGAGTCTAAAGAAGAAGAAGAGTCAGATGTAAATACCTTTGAAGTATCTGACAACAAATTTGATTCTGAAAATTCTAAATTTTCTGTAAACACTGTAAATAGTGAATCTGATGAGTTAGAATTAGATTTTTATGAGTATAAAAATTTGCAAACTGTTGATCCTTGGGAATCCATGAAGAAAATTGATAACTTTGATATTGAGATGAAAGATGCAGTAACAAAAAATACTAAGCTAGAATAGCTCAGACCATATGCAACTAGTGGCTATATTCTTAATATTGACAAAATTGTGGATCCTTTTGATACTATCTGCACTTGGGCAGATACACTCCAAAATATGGTTGATAGGAGTAGTGGTAAATTGAATGAACCTACACAAATCTTGTATGTTGTAAGACTATTATCTGGTAAACTCAAAAATTGGTGGAATAATTTACTAGATCATGGCAAGAGAACTCCCATAGATGAAAATATAGACTATGTTAAACAAAGGGATATGGGAAAGGATGATATTTTCTCTGCTGGTTTTGAATAATTTAGGTTTCTGCTAATAGATCTTTTCTATGGATAAACTTCAAACCAAGTAATTGAGGCCAATAAGATATTACAAACCCTCAAGCTGAAAAATTTGGCCAAGTTCCACTCATATAATTTAGTCTTTGAAGCCTTTATGATTGCTGCAAACAAATTGCATGACTTAACCACAAAACAATATTATTTGAATTCTTTACCTTGTGGTTTAGGAACATGGGACGAAGACTATATTATTAGAAAAGAACACAAGACAATAGAAGAATGTAATTATGCAGAACTAAAAGAATTCATTAGATATAAACTAGAAAAGCAATGTTTGCTAGGAGCTTTGCAAGACAATAAAGAAGAATACAATTACACATGTAATTTAAAGGAATTTTGTGATTTACCTCCTGTTAATTAGCTTGTAGACTTCCAACAACTTAAGTAGTTCAAAAAGAAAGGTTGTGGTAAAAAATGGAAATGTAAACGGTGCTCCCACAATAGGTTTAGGCTTCCAAAATTCTAGAAGCCTAAACCAGATTTGCCACATAGTTATGCCTTCAATGGAGAAAGAATTCAAATGGGAAGATATGCACAAGATGCACATGTGGAAATCATGGGTAAGAGGTTCATAATAGATTTCATTGAATATAATGTTTTGTTAGGATTTCTATTTCTCACTAAGTATGAACCACTTCATTTTTGGAAGCATAAAATTTCTTTGAGACATGAAGATGGTCAGGTAGAAATACCCACTTTGAAGATAATCAATCGTAAGTTTGAAAATAGTGGGAAGAAAGAGAAAAAAGAATCAGTAAAGAACTAACAGAATCAGTCTGAACCCCTTGCAGTTCTAGTCCCAAGAACATGAAGAATGTGAGATTCAAATTCGACCAGCATGCCAATCTACAATTCTACATGAGCCAGCATATCTGATGAGCCCCATATAGGTAAAGGAAATGGATGAACATGTAAATGATCTATTAGAAGGTCATTTCATTAGACCCAGCAAAAGTCCATTTTCATGTCTAGCATTCCTAGTAAACAAGAGAGCTGAAAAACAAAGAGGTAAAAAGAGATTCTACATTAATTATAAACCTCTTAATGACATAATTCTTCCTTTTAATTATCCAATTCCATTTAGCTCAGACCTGATCAGAAGAGCCACAAGTAAAAAGATGCTTTCTGAGTTTGATTGCAAATCTAGATTCTAGCAAATCAAGGTTAAAGAATCAAATAGATACAAAACTTCATTTTCAGTTCATCAAGGACAGTATGGATGGAATGTGATGCCCTTTGGTCTCTGTATAACACCTGCCTACATCTAAAGAAGGATGGACTAGACATTAAAAAATTTAAAATATTTTTGTGTAGTTTATATTGATGACATTCTTATATTTTCTGATTCAGAAATAGATCATTTGCAACACCTAGAGGAGTTGATTATAGCAATCATAAAACATGGAATCTATCTGTCAGCAAAGAAAATGGTAATTGTTCAATCCTAGGTATTCTTTCTTGGTCTTCATTTAAACAAAGGGAAAATCCAATTGCAACCTCATATTCTTTAGCATATCCAATAATCTCTAGATATATTAGAAGATAAAAAATAGATTCGAAGGTTTCTTGGATGTTTGAATTATGTATCCCCTTTTTACAAAGGATTGGTAGAAGATAGGAAAGATATATAGGAGAATCTCAAAGAAGATAAGAAGGAAGGTTGGTCTTTGAAGGCCATAAAAGCAATTCAAAGGATAAAATTCAAATGCCATAATTTTCCTTCTCTCCAAATTCTAGCCCCAAATTTACCATTGTTCTTATATATTGATGCCTCTGACTCTACATGGTCTGTTATTCTAATACAGGAAGAAGAAGATGGGAAAATAATTTTCTGTGGTTATAGGTCTAGAACTTTCACTGACACGGAAAGCAGATACCAGATTTATGAAAAAGAAATACTATAAGTTAAAAAAGGATGGAAAAATTCAAGATTGTCTTCAAGCCAGTGAAGTTCATTGTTCACATAAACAGTCAAGCCATGAGAATCTTCTTAAAAAAGAAGCCCAATAAGGATATTTCCTAGGGAAGAGTAGCCATATGGTATTTTGAATTTCTCAGCTATAATTTTGATATTGAATAGATAAAAGGTGAAAATAATCCATTAGCAAATTCTTTAACTAGAGAATTAGTAGGTTCAATATATACTGATCTTGTTTTCAAAAGTCCATCATTTTATAGATCTGATGGAACTCTAATGTATGTCCATGAATATGATGAGGACCTAGCAGATGGAGAAAGAAAAAGGATTCTACCTTATTTACTAGACCAGATTATGGTAGGGTTACTAGAACATTATTTCCTCAACAAATGGCTTCTAGAAATAAAGAGAACAATTCAATATTATTATGGACAACGAATAGTATATTTTGATGAAGAAAAAGAATTTTTAGCACTTCTGGGACTAGAATACACTCCAGTCAGGCACTAGTGTAGCAGATATGGGTGTATCCACATCAAAATTAGAGGATTTTTTGGCATGAATTCTTCTAAAAGAAGTAAGATGAATCTGCTCAAACGTCTTAAGTATGGGTTTATAAGTAGAATTACTTGTCATCAATATTATTTTGAAGAATACTTAGATTTAAGTGGTGCAAGGTTCAAAGAAGACATGAAAGAATTCTTAGAATATATTCCCAACTATGGAGAAGAATGATTACTTGCATGACCGAATATTTGGTCAATTATCCTCATACTGGATATTATTTTCCCAGCATTGAACTATACCCACTTGAAGCCAAGTGGTATTCAGAAGTAAGGATTGAAGATATGGACATCAATCTCAAACTTGCAAAATTGGCCAAAAGAATTGAAATGGATAGAGCATATTCCCAAGATTATGTTATACAAATTGATTATGCATTTAATGCCCACACTCAGGATTGGGACTTATCTTTTTCACCTTTACCTTCATAATTAATGGATCCTATACCACTCCCCAGGAGCTCGCAAATGGGCTTGTCTATGTCGTGATGTCACCCATGTTAAGATGTGACAACAGGATGCAACGCTACTTCAAAAAGAAAGATCCTTGTAGCCACTTATGGGTGTTAAGTGGGCCATTCTCACTTACGTGTGTCCAAAAGGGATTGTCTTTTCTCCAGTATGTTAGTGCTCACGACAGACTGCCTAACGGCTATCCACTCCATAGTGTGGTAGGTTAGTGGGACAAGTGTCATATTTGTATGGATGGATTCCAAATTAATTGTAATATGCCCTAAGGTTACAAGCTCAGCCCCTCCTGTAAATTGTTGGGGATGCCTCATTGTTGGCATCATAAGATTGCTTGGAAAAAAATTGTCCAATAGTGAAAACCATGTCAGTGGTTCTTTGGATAAGTACCATGGTGAAAACTTGGAAAATAGGTGCCATGAGTAATTAGTCTTTTCTCTGTCATCTACTACCACTCTATGTGGTCTTTCACATTAATCCATAATGATTCCTTTACCTTCCATCATCCCCCAGTTGACATCCATCATCCAGCCTTGTCTTCTTTATCATGACTTCCAAGTGGTTGGTGTTTTGCATCCTTTCTCCTCCATCTTTTGTCCATAGTAAACTACTATCCCATCCTATCCCTAATGGTTAGTCTTATACCTAACTGGGGAAATTTCCTAACACCTGGCTTCATTGGGTTCTACACTTGTCATTGGAGATCAAAACATTTGAAAAAAATATATATATCAAATATTCCCAAAGAAGACAAAAAAATCAAATATTCCCAAAAAAACATGTCAAAAACCCAAAAACATTCAGATAACATTCAAAAAATCCCAAAATTAGAGTCAGAGTCAGTCATGTCAGTCTTTGTCATTGTTGAACTATGTTGCCTCTGTGACTAGACATAGACAAGGCAATCTATTGATGTTCCCTCGAGGCATTAGGTCATTCCTTTAGGTGTTGTCAAATAAAATCATAATTCAGTCCTTTGTCATTTAAGAAAAGTGAACAATCATTTCAAACTACGAGGTCTCTATGCACTACTACATAGGCAAGGCCATCTATCAATAAGCCCCCGAGGCCCCTAGGTTAGTCTTTTAGGGTTCTTCGGGTCAATCAAATTAAATCAAACACTATCAACTCAGACGCAAAATCGTCATCTGAACTTAAAACACAAATCATGAATCAATAAGACAAACAAGCCAACAAGTCTCCAAGTCAAAACAGTCATTTGTCACATTAATCAAACCAGTCAAACTAGTCGAAACCAATGGTCATATATAAGATGTGTCCTTCCTAAAACCAAAACTTTTCATTGTCACACTTTGGCATTAGCCTTATATAGGTAGTTACATGATTGAAACTAGACTTCATGTCTTATACAACATGTTTCTTTTCCTGAAACCATGCCTTGTCAAAACAGTCCACCCATCACTCACCATCACTTGGCACATTGGCACGCACTTATTAGCAAATAATCTGAATGACTATTGACCTTTTTGATCTATTTTGTTTTATCTTTTGGATTTTATGTGGTCATGTTACTAGCCACCTCGAGGATGTCCCATGAAGGATTTAGAGGATAAATGATGTCTCATGACTTTTCTTTTACTTGATTGTTGTATGTGGTTTATCTTGACAAAAGGACTGGGGCAACATGACCCTTAGTACGAGTTAGGACATTCCTTGTCTATGACTGTCTGTTTTATAGATGGATGACCTTGCACACCTTGGTCTATGTCATACCATGGTGTTTTTTGTCCATTTTTTGCATTTTACCACCCAATGATGATTAAATGAAAATCCTTTCATAGAAAAATATATATCTAAAAATAATCTCAACTAGCACTATCTCAACATCCAAGTCTTCTATGCTAACTGTAGACACCGAAAATTGGTTTAGGCCTGTGAGTACCACTTTCGACATAATTTTCTAAATGTCCATGGTCATGATTAAATAATGTTAATTATTTAATTACTTGTCTAAACACATATTTCCTCTATTAATTAAATAACCTTTTAATTATTTAATTAATTCATTATGACCCTTTATTCAACTTGATTAATTAAATAAATCGTATTTATTTAATTATGTCACTAACTAATTAGTTCTCCTTTTTAATTAAATAATTTATTATTTAATTATCCCTTTGTCATATTTCAACTATAACTAAATATTTATTTTTTATTTATTCAATTTAATCCTTTTCAACAGTCAATTAAATAACTAATATTATTTATTATTATTCATTCATTTCAATTTTTGAATGTTGAATTATATTAACATTTAATTCATATTTAATTGTTTCAATCACATTCTTTTGTCATCCAGTTATCTAATCATTCACTCACCTTCTAACTCAAGATCTATTTTAAATCTGTCAGTTATCTCTGGATTCGATATATGATCGTCTTTGCAAGGAGACTCTTTGTTGCAACTAGTTAGTTAACTAGTTCTAACTCATATGCATGAATGTGTTTATTAATTAAATATATGTATTTAATTAATTAATTCATGTGTGCATTCGAATGGATTATTCTTCAAGTTCTAACTTTGTCTTTTTCATTCAAATTCTATTTCTTCTATTTTTGAAGACTCTCAACTGAAGATTAAATTGTTTATTTAATCTTGAACTCATGTTCTTTCTATTTTCGAACAATCTTGACACAAGATTTAGTTATTGTTCTAATTTAATCTATATCCTACAGAATTTCCTAAATAACGTTGTAACTGACACAAAACTCACATCGCATGACATTCATCAATCTCGATCGTTGATCTCTCTTTCGAATCTGAGCCGATCATTCAAAAACCCAATTTCTATAAATTCACCTATCATTAACATTATTCCTCCTCTCCCGAAATCAATACTTTTGAGAAGAACATATTATCTTTGATATTTTGCTAAGACAATACATCTAGGTTATGCTTGCATCAATACTGAAAATCTGAGGGCAAGAATAGTAAGACAACAAAATGGAGAAGGACAATCAAGATAATTCAAAGAAGTGGAGCATATTCGGTGAGACTATTCTAGTTATAGTTTTAATTGTTTTGTTCATTTGTATTCGTTCTTATTTGATTGATTTAGATATATATTTGTTAGATTAGATCTAACACATCTATCTATGTAGATTCTCCATTTATTCTAGGTCTACATTTGGTCGCATATGATCAGGTGAGTCACATCTGTCATAAAGTAAACCGCATCTGTCTAAAATCCGCAATTGCCTGTCAACATTTGAAAACCTGTTTAGTCAAATCACCGCATGTGCAAAGTAAAACCGCATCTAATAGGTGAACCGCATTTCACTATCAACAGAAAACTTAAAAAATTGCAAAATGAGTCTGAAAGCATAATTGTCTTTTTCGCTTTTGTTTCTAAAGATCAACCTTGGACAAAATCTAGAAAAAAATTTCTCAAAACCTTGCATTATTAGGTGTCATATACATCCTAGTCATAGTCATCCTAAGTTGCATGCATTTAGACACTTACTAGGAAATTGGATATAGTAGAATAGATCAACTTTCCACGTCATTGGATATGTTCATGTTCTATTTTTCCTCATCATTGAACCTAGTCACTTTGGTCCTATTAGTGAATATTTTCAGCTCAATAGTCTAGTTTGGGAAATTCACCTTGTCAACTGTCTTTGTCCTACAATTAGGTTCCTTGGTCAACTCAAATCATTGGTTGGATTTATTCCATAGGTGGTAGGTTTTACCCATCTTAGAATCATTTACCATCATATTCTACTCGAGATTTTGCATATTGTCTGTCCTACCATATGTCATCTTAGTATACATCATTTTAGAAATCTTTAGCAATATCCTTTATATTTAGAAAATCCAAAAAAACACAGAAATAAGACATATCAGTTCTTAGACATAGTTTGCATTACCAGATTTTGAGCAACTTTTCATGGTTGAAACAAGGTCTCAAAAGAAACATAAATCAATGTCAGACCCTAACAAATTTGTCAATCCTTTCAGAAATAAACCATCAGGGAAAGAGAGAACACACAAAACTTTGCTTGAAAAACACGTCACTAGAGACACACATTGACAAATTTATGTTGAAGACATAGAAACCATTGTACAAGATCTTGAGTTTGTATCCTTTATGGATGAGTGCTTTTCAAATGATCCCCAATGATATGTATCAAAGTTGCTAGTAGAAGGTGCCACACTACCACCAGGATTTGATGTTCACACCTTGAAAACAACATCTACTCAACCAACACAAAATGTAATGTCAAGTGTTTCTATTCCCCGAATTACTACAGTGATATCAACTAGCATACCTACTCAAACATCATCAATTGTAAGCACAATCCCTTTCAACATAACACAAGGTTTACAATTTACTGCTGGAGAAAATTCATCAAACCCCTTTGGAAAAAACACTACTTGTAAGAGATCCAAAGTCAGCATGAATATTCCTATACCAAACCAGAACATTCCAACAAGAAATATTCCTACACCAAACCAAAACATTCCAACAGGAAATATTCCTACACCAAACCAGAACATTCAAACAGGAAATATTCCTACACCAAATCAGAACATTCTGATAGGAAATATCCCCACACCGAATTAGAAAATTCTAATGGGATATATTCATTTTCCAAATCACAACCCATCATAGAACACAACATTTCAGAACACCTACATTGATCCAAACAACACAAACAACATGTACTTGACACAAGTATATGTTCTCCAAAACCAAATTCAAATGCTTCAACAATAGATGGACAACATGTCTATGTTAGGAAAATGAACTATCTCAGCGCAAGATCTATGTCCATGTCCTTTTGACAAAGTGCTCTACATGACACCCTTCCCCCATGGATACATTATATAGAATTTACCTAAGTATAATGGGAGGAAAAATCCTTTAGAACACATAAGAGAATTATCTACGACATGCATGGACATATCATATGACCCCACATACTTGATGAGACTATTTCCACGAACCCTTGTCGGGATAGCACTAGAATGGTTCTCTAAATTACCATATGGCATACAATCTTGGGGTGAATTAGCTGAGAATTTTGTAGAAAAAATTTCATTTAACATAGACAATGAAATAACCATAGCTACTTTGTGTCACACAACACAAGAAGATGGCAAAACTTTTACCACTTTATTCTAGAGATGGAGAAGTCTAGCTAGCAGATGTCTAGTTGAAATACCAGAAATGCAAAAAGTCACGATATTCCTTGAAAAAATCAATCCAAAACTGAGAGGTGACTTAAGGGTACATTGTTGTACATCATTCCTAGACTTGGTACAAAAGGGCATCATCCTTGAAAAAGGCCTTATTGACAAAAGGAAAAATTAAAGTACCAGGTAGAAAACCAGTGGTTCAACATCAAAACGCACCCAATGATAGAAACAAATTCTGGTCTAGAAACAAAAATGTTACAAATGATGGCATTTTTTATGCTTAAACCAGACATATGGGACCAGTTATCACACTTAGAGGTTACAACACCAATCAAGACATGATGAGTAATCCAGATCAAACAAAAAAATTTGTCCAAAATTCACATCAACAATGACCACGAAGGAGATTTCCTAAATGTGAATTCACCCCTTTGGGGCAGCCAATCGAGACAATTTTCAAAGAGTTGATTAAACATGATCTCATAAAACCGTTAGAACCAAGATAATATGATCCTGGACAATTTAAAACTTCATGCTAGGATGATAACGCCTATTGTGACTACCATCGAATGAAAGGACACAACCTACAACAATGTCGACAACTGAAGAATACCATACAAGACTTTGTTGAAGATGGAACCATAGAGGTTAATGGGTAGAAAAATACCAAGAACAGTGATCATAAGGTCTTCACAGACCCATTACATGACCACACAAAAGGAAAAGCCTCTAGTTTGGGAACCAAGAATACTCCATCAGCCAATTATACAAATACCAAGTATGACTATGGAAAAGGAAAGATCATAAATCACCTCAGAGCTGCAAATGAAAATGTCAATACCATCACCATTAAGAAGCATCATGAATGTGCTATAAACACATGCAGAATTAAGATAACTCTTCCAAGTCCTTCTTCTGAGCCATCTACATAGTCTTCCAAGTCTAAGTACTATCTGCTTGATCAACTGAGCAAGAACCCAACACAGATATCCATTTTGGAACTATTGGCTTTATCACTTGAGCATCGAGCCATTCTCGACAAAGCCTTACACAACACGATTGTCCCTAGCAACTTAGATGTCAATCATTTTGAAGAAATGGTGGGATATTTAACCAACTCCCATCATGTCACATTTTCCCAATAGGATTACTCAACCGAAAAGACTGATCATAATGACCCATTACATCTTGAAGTCCTAGTCCATCAAACCAAATTCAGAAGAGTCTTGGTGGATGGAGGAGCAAGTTTGAACCTATGTACCCTAAAATTGGTTAAGGCATTAGTATTCTCAGAAGCATGCATGGACACCTCTAAGAGTATAGTCATCAAGGCTTATGATGATGAGGAAAGATCATCCAAAGGAGTTGTCACACTCCCTATCAGAATTGGCCCAGTAGTTATGAACACCAGCTTCCAAGTCTTGGATCTCACCCTTCCATATAACCTGTTGTTAGGTAGACCTTGGATACATGCAATGAAATCCATACCTTCCACATATCACCAAAGTTTTAAATTCTCGTATAATGTCACTGAGATCATGATTGGTGGTGATCCAGATCCTTTTTAATATTGTACAAGCCTAAGGGAAATTTCACAATGATAGGTACCCATTAATCAAGAAGCTTCATCACCCACTTTATCCCTATATGTTGATCCATCACATCTTACCAAGGCCATTTCATTCAAACCACCATCATCCACTCCTAAGGTCAAGATCCAAGACAAGGCTTGTGGAGAATATCACATGAAGGCATCCTATTGTGTCAGTCAGTTGGTTCCACCTAAGGCATATGGCTTACCCATGGTAGATAGAAGACATACATTAGTCACATTTCATGTTCCCCCTACAATGACATTAACCAAATGGGGAGATTTAAGTGAGGAAGTTGTGGACCAAGGTGATATTACCTCCTGGTTGTACTAGGAAGACAATGAGTACCCCTCACTGTCTATTCAAATAGCTAAGGATCAATATGGAAAAGGCTTTAAGATAATGCAAAGTAAAGGCTATGATAGACATAGTGGGTTAGGACTACATCAAAATGGAAGGATGGAACGAATCATTGTCTCACATGACTAAAATACCTAGGGATAGGGTTTCAACCGCTTAGAACTAGTTTTCCTAGTACTTCATCACCATTTCAATAGGATCTGAGTGCTTATGCAGACATCGAGATATCTCACAAATAGATTCCCCTAGTTTATGATGAATCCCTTGACTCAAGTGACTATGAATGGGATTCCCTTTCCTCTACTAGTACCATGAACCTAGATAATCTATTTGGAGAACTTGACCTAATGATAAAACCCGTACCAATTCCATCTAGTCCTCGTAATAACAAGTCCTTGTACAAAGAAGAATGGCTTAAGCACTATTATTAGGAAACCCTTGATCATGCATCTTGGGCACCTGATGAACCATCTTCTGACAACCTAGCCATTGCAATAATCCCACATCAGAGTTTACCTACCCATAGGAAAAAGAACAAGAAGGAGTTATTCCAAAACTTCTGTGACCATGTCAACCACTCTATATTCACCTTGTCAGCTTCCACCTTTAATAACTCCAATGATGACATGCCCCTCATATATCCCCAAGTTATCAACTAGGATCAATAAGGTACACCCATCTTAGACACATTCAAGAATGATGAAGCAATAGCTAAGTTCATGGGACTTCGAGAAGGCATACCTAGAGGGGTTCATAAAATTGGTTTTACCATAGACTTGGATGACAAAGCATATTTTGTGGAGTCTATTTACACCTCTAGTCACAAAAATGAAAATAAAAAGAAAAATGATGAAAATGAGAAAAATGGAAAGTCCCTAGGTGAACACCGAAAGGCGCCTTTGGATGAAGAAACAATAAAAATAAAGGACATATCCGAGGGCGAAAACCTTTCTAAGGCACCCAAGGATAGAGGTTTAAATATTCTCCCCGTTGAACAGGAAAAGTCACCAATGCTAGTAGAAGAGTCTATTGAAGTCAACATAAATATAGAAGAAAACCATCAGATAGTATATTTTGCAGCATCATTGACAGAGACAGAAAAACAAGAGTTTTAGGAATTCTTCACAAAAAGATAGATAAACTTTGCATGGTCATATGTAGACATGCCTGGGCTGGATCCAGACCTAATATTGCACCATCTACCATTACAGCCAAGTATTAAGCCAATCAAACATAAGTTAAGGAAAATGCATCCACAGATTGCTCTATTGGTCAAAGTAGAACTTAAGAAACTCTTGGATGTCGGATTCATAAGAACCATAGACTATGCAGACTGGATTTCAAATTGTGTGCCAGTGACTATACCAACTAGGAGCATCTGCATTTGCATAGACTTTAGAGACATCAACAAGGCATGTCCTAAGGATGAATTCCCTTTGCCGAACATAGACATGATAGTAGATCTTACAATAGGATACGAGATGCTATCCCTCATGGATGGTTTCTCTGGATATAACCAAATCAAAATCGCAGCTAAAGACCAACACAAGATAGCTTTCATGTGTCCATGGGGAACATATTGTTGGAATGTTATACCTTTTGGGCTTAAGAATGCGGGAGCTACCTATCAATGAGCAATAGACTACTATTTTCCATGACTTTGTACATACTCTCATGGAAGATTATGTCGATGGCATTATAGCTAAATCAGAAACAAGGTTAGATCATTTCAAGGTTCTAGACAAGATATTCTAGAGACTAGAGAATTACAACGTCACGCTAAATCCAAAGAAATGTGTCTTTGGAGTGAAATCGGGGAAACTTCTAGGGTATATCATTTCCAGAAGAGGCATTGAAGTAGATCTAGAGAAGGTAAGATCTATTATAGAAATGCCTCCTCCAGTTAGCATTGGTCAACTAAGAACACTACAGGGAAGATTACAGTCTATCAAGCATTTCATTGTACAACTGGTAGACAAAATACACCCATTTCAACATTTACTCAAGAAAGGAGTACCATTTGTGTGGACACCTAAATTTCAGGAAGATTTCCAACAGATCAAGGATTATTTTCTTACTCCACCTGTCTTAATGCCACCTATAGATGGAAAACCATTGATACTATACATTTCAGCAACTCAAACAGCATTAGGAGCTCTTCTCGCACAAAACGATGATCAAGGTCATGAAAGAGCAGTGTACTACATCAGTCACATCTTGGTGTGATACAAATTAAATTATAGCAACATAGAATGTGCCTATCTTGCGGTAGTCTTTGCTACTCAAAAACTTTGGCAATATATGCTAAATCATCAAACAATGTTGGTCGTAAAGATTGATCCCCTCAAATATCTCCTAAGTAAAGCAGCATTAACAAGCTAATTGGATAAATGGGTTATGATACTTAGTGAGTATGACATACAATATGTGGAGAGGAAGGCTATAAAAGGATAGGTAATTGCTGATCAATTAGCGGGCACACCCAAGAAGGTAGACCAACCTTTGGTGGCAAATTTTTCTGATGAATTTATCTTCCACATCGAAACTAGAACCGAATGGAAATTATACTTTGACGGGTCACATACAAATCATGGTTTAGGAGCAAGTATCCTATTTGTTACACCTCAGGGTGATACAATTCCTAAATCATTCATAATTTATTTCCCTTGCACCAACAACATAGTAGAGTATGAAGCCTTAATTACAGGACTAAGAATGGCACCCAGTGAAAGATTAAGAGTCTACATGTTTTTGGTGATTCTCAGCTTGTAATCTAACAAATAAATGATGATTATGAGACTAAGGATGAGAAACTTTCCCCTTACAAGTGCATGGCCGATAGTTTCAAGTAGTAATTTTATGACATTACCTTTCAAAAAATACTGCGTATTCAGAATAGGGTTGCAGATGCTATGGCAACCGTGGATTCCTTATTGGATATTCCGAGAAACATGCCTAAGTTTGACTTTTTGGTTGAACAGTTGTTGGTCCCTACCTATAATGTCCCCGATTCTGGGATGGTGTGTACGATTTTTGGTCCTACTTCCCCTTGTTACAAAGACCTATTCGACTATCTAAATGACCAATCCTTACCATTAGACCTATCAAACAACCAACACAAAACCTTTATCTATAAGTCAACTAAATACACCATCATCAGAGATACCCTATATAGACATACCTTAGATAATGCCCTAATGAGATGTCTCGATGTTGAAGAAGCACAAACAACCTTGCGAGCAATGCACGAGGGTATATGCGGCTCCCATTCTAGTGGTCCTACTTTAGCCCATAAGATTATGAGATTAGCTTATTATTGGCCTACAATGGAAAAAGACTCATATATCTTTGAAAAGAAATGTAGACAGTGTCAGATACACGGATATTTGATAAGAGCACCAGCATAGGAGCTTCATTTGATTACATCACCATGGACCTTTGCCCAATGTGGACTTGACCTCATAGGTAAGATACACCCTCCATCATCCAATGGCCATAAATTCATCATAACTGCCACCAAATACTTAACCAAATGGATTGAAGCTATTCCCATGACCTACATCACCATCATGAAAATATCCAAGTTTATCCTAAACTATATCATTTTTCGGTATGGTGTACCCCAATCCATTATCACAGACAATGGTCGCCCATTCAAAAACCAAGAAGTACGCCATTTATTTGAAGAGTTCCATATCAAACATCATTTTTTCACCCCGTATTACCCACAAGGTAATGGCCAAACCAAGGCATATAATAAAACCATTGTTAGAATCCTAAAAAAGACTGTCAATGACGTTGGTCGTGACTGGAATCTACAACTTAATTTTTCCTTATGGGCTTACCACACAAGCATTTGTACTCCCACTGGCGCCACTCCATACTCCCTAGTATTCGGATCTGAAGCTATCTTACCTATTGAGGTTGAAATTTCTTCCCTAAGAGTATCCTTGAGAGGTCACATTGACACTGAATAATACCATGTATCTAGATTACAAGAGCTAGAATTACTGGATGAATGAAGATAGAAAGTGTTGAGAAATCATGTCTCAATTTCTAGCTTTTCTGCCCCTTCTTCCTTGCCTTGGCGAAAAATTTGCTTATTCTCATGTTTAACGCTTTACCGCAGTGGCTTTGGATTGCTTTGGCAGTGTCAAGCCTAGCGGTTACCATGGTACCACGGCTAGCCAGACGGTTGATTGCGGTGGCCGCGGTAAAGCCTCCTACGGCTTGCCTGGTGGTTACCGTGGTACCACGGCCAACCAAAGGACTAACCGCGGTGGCCACGGTAAATCTGCCTCCGGCTTGCCTGGTGGTTACCATAGTACCACGTCCAGCTAGAGGGCTGACCATGGTAAAGCCGCCTGTGTCAGGGCCTGGCAGTTACTGCGGTGGCTGCGGTAAAACCACCAACAGTCAGGCTATCAGTTACCACAGTAAGACCATCAGCGGTCCCTCTGACCTGCTACTACCATACCATGGTGGGTCTTTTTTCCAGCCACGGTAGTGTGGTAAAATTGATTGGCGAGCTCAATATGCTTACTGCCATACCCCAAGGTGAGCTTGGGAGGGCCTCGGTAGCATGGTAAAGGTTGTGAGGAGCTCGGTCAAGCTTGGTGACCGGGTTGACTGAGTTGGACTCGAAATCAGAGAGTGACAATGAATAAGATGGGGACACATGGCTCAGGGTTGTGTGATTATTAGCTAGAGGCCAATGCAGTAATTGTAGTAGGTGCAGGTCAACTCAGGGTGGCAAAAAAAAACCCATTTTGGGTAATGACAGTTATGGCCTACGTGGCTCAATGCAGGAAGATCAACATGGGCAGATCATTGGAGTGATTTGATCAGGGATGATTGTACTTTGTGATCGGTGGTTGTCTGATAGAATTTAATGTAATGTATGACTTATGTAAGTCGAGTATATGATTACATAGAGTGAGTTTTGAACTATATGTTTTTGGAGAGAAAAACATTGTAACAGTAAGAATTGGTTTGTGTTGCTGTGAGTTGAACAGACAAGTCAGTGTTTTGTACGTAACTATTTCTATTACTATAATATGAAATAGTCTGACTATGTGTGGTGGGTTTTTTACCCAGAAAGGTTTTCCCACGTATATCTTGTGTCAATCTGTGAATGCTCAATCTTGTGTAATATCTATTTTTTACTTGATTGTATCCATCTCAAGTAGTTTTAGAAGCTATTGAAACTATTATATGCTTTACTCCTCTATTGTATTAGTGTTAAGGGAATGTATTCCATACTGTTGGGTCTCTAGATCCATGCCTTTTTTCCCTTCAAGTGGTATCAGAGCTTGGCTAGTTGTGTTATCCTTGTAGGAAAGATTAGTTTTTTGTGCTAATGTTGTTTCAGTGGGAGTCTTGCATTGTTTAAACTTGTTTTTGTTTGAGATGGCGGGTACATCTGGTAGAGTAGATATTGAAAATTTCAATGGCAGTAACTTTGAGTTATGGAAACTCAAGATAGAAGACTTGTTTGTGGATAGAGACCTCTAGATTGCAGTGTCTAGAACTAAGCCAAAAAGTACAACACAAGAAGCTTGGGATCTTGTTGATTTTGTACTCCTGAACTTCCATAAGGAGCAGTTTGCGGCTTCATTGTGGAAGAAGCTTGGTGATATTTATCAGGGAAAGTCTCTGGTAAATAAGTTATTCTTGAGGAAGAAGTTGTACTCCTTGAAGATGGATGAAGGTGCATCTATTACAGACCATTTGAACTCATTTAATATGAGTGTCACTCAGCTGGCATCTATAGGTGTAAAGATTGAGGAGGAGGATCATTGCATGCTCCTGTTGTGTTCATTACCTAATAGTTGGGATCATCTTGTGATGGCCATTGGAAGCACTACTGGTTCTTTTAATATGGAAGATATTGTTGCCTCATTGCTATCTGAAGAGATGCAGAGGAAGTCTTCAGAGATGGCCAAAGAGGCCCTTGCTATTTGAGGTAGACCAAAGGAGAAAGGAAAGAAGAAAGATAAGAAGTCAAAATCCAAATCTTCAGGGAGATCAAAGTCTCCTAGTAAAAATTTCAAGGTGAGATGTTGGAACTGTGGGCAACTTGGTCATATCAGGAAGGACTACAAGGAGAAGAAGAAGAAGAATACTTCTGACAATGAATCTTCTCAAAGTGATGCTGAAGCCTTCATTGCAGCAGCCTTGACAACTCAGACATCTAATGATGTCTGGCTTATTGACTTAGGTGCCTCTTTTCACATGACATCCAATAGAGAATGGTTCTCTAAATACGAGAAGTATGATGGTGGAAAGGTGTACTTGGCAAGTGATTCAACATTGGAAATTGTTGGCAGAGGAAGAGTCAGAATTTAGTTTCCTGACGTGAGAGTCAAAGGTATTGGTGGCGTACTTCACATACTAAGTTTGGCTCAAAATCTTCTTTCTGCCAGTAAGTTAAATGATGCTGGTGTAGAAGTTTCCTTTTCTAGTAAGGGATGTAAAATGGCTAGAGGTGCAATAGTGTTGGCTAAGGGTGTTCGTACTGGCACTCTGTACAAGCTAGATGCATGCCCTATTCTTTGGAACAGTGCCTCTGTAAAGCCATACATCGTTGCACCTACAGAGAAAGATGAAGGCTCTTCTCTGGCTGCAAATGCTATGGAAGTAAAACTCTCAGCTAAGAAGACTATGCTATGGCATCATAGACTTAGTCACATTGGTGAGAAAGGTTTAAAAATTTTGAAGAATAAAAATCTTGTAGAAGGGCTTCATGATTGTAACCTTGAGTTCAATTTCTATAAACATTGCATCTATGGAAAACAACACCGTGTGTCTTTTTATTTTAGTCCTCACAAATCTCCTGGTATACTAGATTATGTTCATTCTGATGTGTTTGGTCTAGTTAATGTTCCTTCATTATCAAAGTCTAGATATTATGTTTCTTTTATTGATGACAGTTCGAGAAGGGCATTTGTATACTTCATTAAAAGTAAATCAGAAGTGTTCAGTTGGTTCAAAGAGTTTAAATCTTTGGTAGAAAATTAAACTGGAAGGAAAATTAAGTGTTTGAGGATAGATAATGGTGGTGAATTGTGTTCTGCAGATTTTGAGAGGTATCGCATTGATCATGGGATTAAAAGGCACAAGACAACGCCTTATACTCCATAGCAAAATGGAGTTGCTGAAAGGTTAAACAGGACACTGATGTAAAAGGCAAGGAGTATGCTGAGTAGTGTTGGTCTAGAGCAGAAGTTCTGGGCAGAGGTTGTTGCTAAAGCATGTTATTTGATAAATAGATCTCCTTGTTTAGCTTTTGTTGACAAGACACCTTTGGAAGCATAGTCTGGGAAGAAGCCCTCTCTGAGACATGTCTGTGTGTTTGGCTATGAGACATATGTTTATGTGCCAAATGAAAAGAGATCTAAATTGGATAACAAGGCTGTCAAGTGTATCCTCATCGGCTATGGAGTTGGTGTGAAGGGATACAAGCTTTGGAACCCTATTACTAAGAAGGTTTTGTACAGCAGAAACATGATATTTCATGAGCTAAAACCTTTAGTTAGTGATCAACAGCTTGGGACAAATCAGAGTGACAAGAAGAAGGATGTAGTTGAGATTCTCCAAACTCCAGAAAGGGAAGAGTTGCATGGTGTACCTAAGACTGAGGAGAGATCAAGCAGCTCTAGAAGCTCTAATGATGATGATCAACCTCAGCCTGTAAGAAGATCTACACAAGAAAGAAGGTAACTGATAGGTATGGTTTCTCTGTGTTAGATTCTAATTATGCCTATGCTTTAATTACTAGCACTGATGAGCCAAGGACTGTTAAGGGGGCAATTAGTATGACTAATTCAAAGTCTTGGCTGGAAGCCATGAATGAAGAAATGGATTCTTTGAAAAAGAATGATACCTAGAATTTGGTACCCCTGCCTAAATGGTGAAAGCCTATTGGTTGCAAGTGGATATTCAAGAAGAAGACAGGTCTTGATGGCAGTGTTGAGAAGTATAAGGCTAGGTTGGTTGCAAAATGTTTTTCTCAAATTGAGGGAATTGATTATGGAGAGATTTTTTCCCCTGTACCAAAGCTGACATCCATCAGTTTTCTTTTGTCTTTAGCAGCTGTATATGATTTTGAAATTGAGTAGATGGATGTGAAGATAGCATTTCTCCATGGTGAGCTAGAAGAATAAATTTACATGTCCCAGCTTGAGTATTATGTTGAAAGAGGTAAACAAAATCTGGTTTGCAAATTAAATAAATCTCTCTATGGTTTAAAACAATCTCCTAGAATGTGGTACTAGAAATTTGACACATTTGTGTTGTCAATTGGGTTTGTGAGATCAAAATCTGATCATTGCATTTATTATAAATCTGAGAATGATCATGTGCTTGTTATTACTCTGTATGTGGATGACATGTTATTCATTGGTAATAGCAAGACTATGATTTCTAACCTTAAAACTCAGTTGTCTGCTAAGTTCAAAATGAAAGATCTTGGAGCAACAATATACATTCTTGGAATGGAGATAACCAAGGATAGAACAAGGAAAAAGCTTTGGCTCAGTCAGAGTAAGTATGTGAAGACTGTTCTGGAGAGGTTCAACATGGATGACTGCAAGCAGCTTGTTGTTCCAATCATGCATGGAACTAAGCTGTCAGTTGAAGACTATCCAAAGTCTGCTACTGAGATGGAGGACATGACCAATGTGCCTTATACAAGTGTTGTTGGTAGCTTGATGTATGCTATGGTCTATACAAGACTAGACATTGCCCAAGCAGTGGGAATTCTAAGCTGATTTATGGAAAATCTGGGAAGATCTCATTGGGATGCTGTGAAGAGGGTTTTCAAGTATTTGAAGGGGACTTCAGATTATGCATTGTGTTACCATGGCCATATGGTTGCATCACAGAAATCCCTCAGCATTCAAGGTTATTTTGATTTAGATTGGGCAGGGGACATTGACAGTAGACAATCCACAAGTGGATACACTTTCATGCTTAATGGTGGAGCTATCAGTTGGATGAGCAAGTGATAGGCTGTAGTTGATTTATCCATGACAAAGGAAAAGTACATGGCTACTACTCATGCTTGTAAGGAAGTTGTTTGGCTGAGATGTCTGTGTTCAGACATTGGATTTGATGCTAGGCAGATTACAATCTGTTGTGACAATTAGAGTGCCATTTGTTTGAAAAAGAATTCAACCTTTCATGCTAGGACCAAGCACATTGATGTGCAGTATCACTTCATGAGGGACATGGTTGAAGATGGCAGGGTCAGTATGGAAAAAGTGAACACCTTGAAGAATGTTGTAGATGCTTTGACAAAGCCTGTGAGTACAAACAAGTTCAGATGGTGCACAAAATTGATGGGCCTTGGGGCCTATGACGGACAATGATTTTTGTTGCAATGGGGTTGCTGGAAATGTTCACCAAGTGGGAGCTTGTTGAGAAATCATGTCTCAATTTCTAGCTTTTCTACCCCTTCTTCCTTGCCTTGGCGAAAAATCTGCTTATTCTCATGTTTACCGCTTTACTGTAGCGGCTTTGGATTGCTCTTGCGGTGTCAGGCCTAGCAGTTACCGCAGTGGCCATGATAAAGTCGCTTGCGGCTTGCCTGGTGGTTATCGTGGTACCATGGTCAACCAAAAGGTTGACCACGATGGCCACAGTAAATCCACATGTGGCTTGGCCTGGCGGTTACTGCGGTAGCTGCGGTAAAACTGCCAATGACCAGGGTGCCAGTTGCCACGGTACCGCGACCAATCAAGTGATTGACTGCGGTGGCTGCGGTAAGACCATCAGTGGTCCCTCTGACCTACTACCACCATATCGTGGTGGGTCTTTTTTCTAGCCACGATAATGTGGTAAAATGGATTGGCGAGCTTGGTATGCTTACCGCCATACCACAGGGTGAGCTCGGGAGGGCCGCAGTAGCATGGTAAAGGTTGTGAGGAGCTCGGTCAAGCTCGGTGACCGGGTTGACTGAGTTAGACTCAAAATCAGATAGCAACAACGAATAAGATGGGGACACATGGCTCAGTGTTGTGCGATTATTGGCTAAATTCCAATGCAATAATTGTAGCAGGTGCAGGTCAACTCAGGGTGGCGAAATAGAACCCATTTTGGTTAATGACAGTTATGGCCTAGGTGGCTCGATGCAGGAAGATCGACATGGGTAGATCATTGGAGTGATTTGATCAGGGATGATTGTACTTTGTGATCGACGGTTGTCTAGCAGAATTGAATGTAATGTATGACTTATGTAAGTCGAGTATGTGACTGCATAGAGTGAGTTTTGAACTATATGTTTTTGGAGAGAAAAACATTGTAACAGTAAGAATTGGTTTGTACTGCTGTGAGCTGAATAGAGAAGTTTGTGTTTTGTATGTAATTGTTTTTGTTACTGTAATACAAAATAGTCTTACTATGTGTGGTGAGTTTTTTACCTGGAAAGGTTTTCTGACATATATCTTGTGTCAATCAGTGAATGCTCAATCTTATGTAATATCTATTTTTTACTTGCTTGTATCCATCTCAAGTAGTTTTAGAAGCTATTGAAACTGTTATATGCTTTACTCCTATGTTGTATTAGTGTTAAGGGAATGTATTCCACACTGTTGGGTCTCTAGATCCATGCCTGTTTTCCCTTCAAAAAGCACTGGACCATTTGCAAGCATATCAAAATCTTCTTCATCGTAGGTATAATCGGAAAGTTCTAAATAGACGCTTTGACATTGGTGACCTAGTTTTAATGGAAAATCCTATGAATCAAGCTGAACGAGAAAAGCTAGGTAAGTTTGAACCTAATTGGTTAGGGCCCTATATTGTCATAGAAGCTTTTGGATCAGGACCGTATCAACTCTCTACCCCTGAAGGAGAACCACTTTTGTCAACAATCAACAGCCTTCATCTGAAGAGGTTCTATGTGTAGCTTCTAAGAGTCTTGGTCTTAATCGGGAAAATACAAAAAAAAATGAAAAAAGAAAATGGTTACCTTGATGAAAACCTGGCAAATAGGTGTCTTTGTAACACCCAAAAAAAATCGAAAAATCAACAAAATAGTAAAGAGTAATAATCAATCCAATAGTGAAAACCACTTCGGTGGCGCTATGGATAAGTACCATGGTGAAAACATAGCAAATAGGTGCCATGTGTAGTCAAACTCGCTCTTTCGTTTACCATCATTCCAATCAGACTTTTTCACCATCCCTCATAATAAATGGTTGTCCTATCGATTACTTGCAATGATTGGCATCAAGTCCATTCTATCACATTCCCCACTCCATCTCGCATGTCTTATTCCCGACTGGGGGAAAATCCTTGTTTTGTGCCATGAGGACCTTGCACATAGCATTACACCATCAGAAAATGTTCTAAAAAATCCAAAAAAATTAGAAAACTTCAAAAATCCAAAAAAATAAAAACATGTCAGAAAATCCCAAAAACAAAGTCAAGTCAGTTATGTTAAGTTAGTTGTAGACATAGTCAAACTGCGTTTCCTCTGTGACTAGACGTAGGCAAGGCCATCAATCGATGTGCCCCTGAGGCATTAGGTATGTCTGTCTAGGTTTCTCATGTCTCACACACATTAAAATAACGACTCTTTATACATTCAAAGTCATTGGTAGTTTCAAACTACGAGGTCTCTGCATGTATAACATAGGCAAGACTAATCAATCAATGAGCCCCCAAGACTGCACTAGGTCAGTCCAATAGGGTTTATCACATTCACTATCACACATGTTTCATATCAACAACTTAAGTACATATCTTTAGTCAGTTATGTCAGTTAAAGCTGGGTTGAACTATGAGGTCTTTGCATGTACCACGTAGGCAAGGCTAATCAATCGATGAACCCCCGAGGCCGCATTAGGTCAGTCCTTTAGAGTGTATCATCTCTAGTCATACACTGTCAACACACACACACACACTTTTAATCAGTCAAGGAATCAAAACAAGTCATGCATCAACAAGGGAAAAAACTCAAATTCATCAAGCCAATATCAAACACATTATCAGAATGATCAACTTATGTCTTAAACAAGATATGTCCTTCTTGTCAACAGACATCATCAAATTTTCATAGCCTCATGTAGCTTGTCACATCAACGTCATCAGGCTCTAACATCTTATACGACATGTGTCTTTCTGAAACAAGGCTTTGTCATGCCTTACACATATATTCACCAAGTCAAAACTAGACTCAACGTCTTATGTGGTATGTGTCATCCCTCACATTACGCTATGTCAAACATCAAACATCAAACAATCAAACAATCCCACAAGATCAAGTTTTGGCGAATACTTTTATTTGGCTTTATGACTTTATATCTTATTTTCTCTTATCTTTCTATCGATTTGTGCATGTTCAGTTACTAGCTTTCTCAAGGATGTCCCTTGAAGGATTTAGAGAAGCAAGGATGTCTCAGGACTTTTTTTTTTTTTTTGGTTGTTGTCTGTCAACTATCTTTTTAACTGCAGATTTTGAGTCATGTTACTAGTTTCCTCAAGGATGTTCTATCAAGTATTTTGAGGAGCAATGGTGTCTCATGGCCCATCTTTTATTTGTTTGTTGTCTGTGTTTTGTCTCGACAAAACGACTGGGGCAATCTTGTCCTTAGTATGAGTTAAGACACTCCTTGTCTGCGACTGTCTATTTTTCGCAGATGGATGACTTTGTACACTATGGTCTATCTCATATCATGGTGTGTACTATCCATTTGTGTCATGTCCTACCCAATGATGATAAAAATGCAAGCTTAGTATAAATTTGGAAAAATATCAAAGATCATATGTTTTTCAATCAACCTTTCTTGTTTCTTACTAATATTTTGAATTATCCACACTAACATTTCTTCTTTTCGGCATCTTCACCACCATTATCAATCCATTTTGAGAGCACACTCATGTTCTTCAAACCCGCCTATCCTCTCGAGGGGGCATACCACTACCTCCTTGTCATTCTCCCTTTCACTAGGGCATATATTTTTTTCAATTTCTTTGACACAACGCCAAAACGACATTATATCAAAGAGGGGCAAACTGTAGACACCAAAAATTGGTCTAGGCCTACGAGTACCACTTTTGATATAATTTTCTAAATGTCCATGGTCATGATTAAATAATGTTAATTATTTAATTACCTATCTAAACACATATTTCCTCTATTAATTAAATAACCTTTTAATAATTTAATTAATTCATTATGACCCTTTATTCAACTTGATTAATTAAATAAATTGTATTTATTTAATTATGTCGCTAACTAATTAATTCTCCTTCTTAATTAAATAATTTATTATTTAATTACCCCTTTGTCATATTTCAACTATAATTAAATATTTATTATTTAATTATTCAATTTAATCCTTTTCAATAGTCAATTAAATAGATTACATTATTTATTTAATTCATTCATTTCAATTTTTGAATGTTGAATTAAATTAACATTTAATTCATATTTAATTGTTTCTATCACATTCTTCTGTCGCCCAATTACCTAATCATTCACTCACCTTCTGACTCAAGATTTATTTTAAACCCATCAGTTATCTCCGGATTCGATATCTAATCGTCTTTGCGAGGAGACTCTTTGTCGCAACTAGTCAGTTAACTAGTTCTAACTCATATGCATGAATGTGTTTATTAATTAAATATATTTATTTAATTAATTAATTCATGTGTGCATTCAAACGGATTATTCTTCGAGTTCTAACTTTGTCTTTTTCATTCAAAGTCTATTTCTTCTATTTTTGAAGACTCTCAACTGAAGATTAAATTGTTTATTTAATCTTGAACTCATGTTCTTTCTATTTTCAAATAGTCTTGACACAAGATTAAGTTGTTGTTCTAATCTAATCTCTATCCTGCAAAATTTCCTAACTCACATTCTAAATGACACAAAACTCACATCACATAGCATTCATCAATCTCGATCATTGATCTCTCTTTCGAATATGAGTCAATCGTTCAAAAACCCAATTTCTATAAATTCACCTATCATTTTTGTTATTCCTCCTCTCTCGAAATCAATACTTTTGAGAAGAACCTATTAACTTCGATATTTTTCTGAGACAATACATCTAGGTTATGCTTGCATCAATACTGAAAATCTGAGGGAAAGAATACTGAGACAGAAAAATGGAGAAGGACAATCAAGATAATTCGAAGAAGTGGATGCATATTCAGTGAGACTGTTCTAGTTTTAGTTTTAGTTGTTTTGTTCATTTTTACTTGTTCTTAGTTGTTTGATTTTAGATTAATATTTTTTAGTGTAAATTGTGAAATTATTTAATTCCAAAGATGACAACTTCCTAAATAAATTCATTTATATTCAAAAGAAAGTCGAAGCTTCATTCATTAGACTTCATAAAATCCAAACGATTTCAAAAAAATGACTTAAAGTCAACAAATAGATTCATAATACTTCCAGTTAAATTCATACACTTGTCATCTTGCACGACATTAATAATACAAAAGCATTGTAGAAGATATTTACAATTCGAGAATTAGGCATTCTGTCGCCTTAAGCTCTACAATAATCATACAATAATAAAATAATAAATATATGAAGAAATCATCCTTTGATCTTCAATCCTATAGCATATCTTCAAACATGAAGACAAGAACAAGGTTTAGGCACTTTTTCCACCCAACCTCAAAGCTTACGCTTCCGTAGAATTCCTTATTCATTCAAAGAATACCCGACCCTGCACGAATCGCTTAGCAAAAATAAGTCGACAAGCAGGATGGAATCTGATGCATGCATAGTATAACAAGTAATTCCACAAGAATTTTCATTTTTCTAATTATTTAAAGAAACAAGCAAGTTCGATACAAGGATATGGTAGAGAATTATAAACATCCCATCTATTTCAATGGTCCTTAAGTTACTTGGCCAAGTAAAATATCATGTGCGACAAATAATAGTAGTTTTGGAAAAGAAAAACTACGCTTTTTATAAACCCATATTCGGCATCCATCCTGGAAGGCAGCTTTCCAAATACATGTCATACACATTCAATTATCAAGCATGCATGGTTCCATTAAAAATCAAAAATAATCTTTCTCAAACACATGAAATGCACTTTCATTTTCAAGCAAACATGGTTTTTAATACAATAATCTCATAGTTTAAGAATCATAAATAACATAATGTTTATATTCAAAATAAATAAAAGAAGGTGTATCTCAAGTATGTATCTAAGTACATATAAAACAATAAACAAATAAATGAGCACACATTCTTTCGGTTCATTTAAACATAAAATTTATCTATACTTCAATTTAATCCTTTTCTAATTCATTGCATTTCAATGTAAGTATATTTTTAAATTGAACCTCTTTCTTTTATGTTTTCTTTTCATATTTCCTTTTGAAATTAATATCTTTTGAAAAACATAAATCAACTCATATTTACTTCTATTTTGTAGCAATTTAATATCATTTCCAGAAAATTATCGAATTTCACTTTTACTCTTTTCAAACATATCTAATTATACAAAGGTATTTAATCTTGTAATTCTGGAAAACATTCTACAATTATATTTTGTGATAATTTAATAACTTCATGTTCTTTTGTTGCAATTTCCAATTTTCTGTCTGAACAGTTTAACAAATAAAGTTTTCTTTTCGGGGTTTTTTTGAATCTAAAACATGCTGAAACATAATTATTTTAATAAGAAATCTATTGTTTCTTAATTGTTTTCTGTTCGATTTGGTTCTATAATTCTCTGTTCAAGTTAGTTCTTTTTCTACATGAAAATACAGTTTGGTGTTAATCTTTTCTTTAAATTCATTTAAAAAAGCAATATGTCCTCATCTATTAAAAATAGAAGAATAATTGAAAAGAGTTCAATTAGATATGCATAGACTGTGAATTTGGTAAATTATTTTCTCATGGAATCTACTTGACAAATTTTTTGTTGCTCGGTGTCTTCTAGATCTGGCAATGATTATCCGTTCCTCTGTCAATTTTTGTTCCTCCTTTCTTTCTTTCTATTTTTCTTTCCTATCTCCTCACCCTATCCCCTTCCTTCTCTATCTGTCCTCAGCGCGCACTTCCCTCTTCTACTGCTTGTGTGTGATGGAGGCAAATTACAACCAATTCTTCCCTCTTCCTGGTCGCACCTCTCCTCTGTCTTCTCCCATGTTCCTCACACTAACTCCCTATGTGCATTCTCCAAATCTCCTTTCCTATGGGCTGCGTGTTCCTTCTTCTTCTTACCATGCCTTGCCTCCCCTCTTCACTTCCTCCTTTGGCCACGCCTAGCCTTCTGTCTCTTCCCCTGCAGATGATGGATGTCTTCATGACTTTTATTCCCCAAACACCCTCTCCCTAAATCTTGAGCATGATTCCTCTCCTTCCTTCCTATCTGTCCCTACCCACATAATTCTCTCTACCCTTCCTCACTTCCCACGCACTTCCTTACTCTTTCTCACATGTGTATGGGAGTGAGTAGACCTTTGTCGTCCTTGTTGGCTGCGCCTATTCACCTGGGAGATTAGAACAATTTTTAAATTATACCTCTCCCTGTCTCCTTTAGCCACGCATGGGGAGTAAATAGAATGCAAACTTAATCTATATCAAAGCTCCTCTCTCCTATTGCATGGGAAAATAATATGAGTCCCATCAGGATAGAATAAAAATATTTGTTTTCTCCTACCTTTTCAAAAACGGATTTACTCTTCTCTGTTGCTCATATGTGCATCCTCCTTAAGATATTTTTTTCCTCTTAATTTATGCAAATGGTGGAGTAAATAAGAAAGTTGGATCCACAATTTGTGCCACATTCCCAACAATGATGGCCATAACTCAGAATTGGCTAAAGTTTTATTCTCTTGATTGCATGTGAAATTGAATGAGAGGTAAACGTTTTCAAATCATTTTCTACTATTTTTAATTCATATTAAATTTAAAATGTATTTCATTTATTTCTTATTTACTTCTCTTCATTGAAATACATAATTTAATATATATTTATTTAAACATTTTTTATACTCTCATTTAAATTTGTTTTCAAATAACAACATAATTTAATCAAATTGACTAAATTTTTCACAAATAAATCAATCTTTCCATTTCAAAGAGTAACATATTCATTTCAACACAAATTTGAGCAATCAGATAAACTTATTTAAACATTTCCAAAATAATAATCAACACGAAAAACATATTAAAATAACTAAGTGGTGTGTGAGATTCCATCATCCTCATTAATGTCTAATGGTTAAAATGACTCTACCTGATCAATTTTCTCGCCTTCATTCTCATTCACCTGTTCCTGCATTCACTTGCACTCAATTTCTCATCAGCAATGACAAACCCTGAATTCCATAAATAATGAATTCCAATCATTTCACTAGAATTTAAATCTCAATTTCAATAATCATCAATTTCAATCTCAATTTCAATCTCAATTTAAATCTCAATTTCAATCTCAATTTAACTAATCATCTCACATAATTATTAAAAATCTCACGATTAATAATTGAATTTAAATAAATGACAAAAATCAGTACATGACATCCTTCCCCTCTTGGAAGAGACATCGTCTCGATGTCTTATTAATCAATCAATATGCATAGTATCTCAATCAGTAAAATATAGTATCTCAATCATACTAGCATCATAGTTCTCAAAACATAAGCATAAGAAATTCATAGTAGCATCCACGCTATCCAAGTTCACAATCATGTGAATCAAAAACTAGAGTATCAAGTATCTCATGCATTTAGCAAATACTACTCTAAGAAAGAAAAAGAGGAAAATGATGTTCAATCATCTTAGAATCCTCCCAAGTAGCACTATCCTCAGTATACTGGTCCCACTGGACCTTGAACTGAGTACTATCCCTATTAACGCTAGTCTATCAACAACTGGATTAATTACTTCCAGTACATCAAAGGGTCCCACAAATCTCGGAGCCAACTTGATGATTTCAAAAAATACGTAAGATTTACAAAACACTCATCCTATGCAGCAATCTTGTCCTTTCTAGACCTTGCTTCAAGTGTCCTTACTATCACATAGGGAAATCTCATATGCTTCACACATACTTACTCTCCCAAAGAGATTTATTCCCTAAATATATCCAATATATAATAATAACTATACTTAGTGATCGGAATTCATTGGTCCATGAATTTATCCTTAGTATAACCCAAATGGAAGAGGAATGTCGATGTATTGTACACTACATCGTGGGTCCAATCCTTTTCCTTTGTATTTATACTTTTAGACAACTCATAACCTGAGTCCATCCGCCACTTACACATTCATTATCCTTACCATAAAGTACTTTACCTTGATTACTTGTCTATCTCGAGCATAACCTTTCTCCTAGACACTTATCAATTTTGATACTTCTCCACACTTAAGCTTTATTATCAATTAAGTTTCATCGATCACTTCGTTCTATTATTCCTTTTTGACATTTTATCAAGTCTATGATTATATCCAAGCCTTTTTCAGCTTTAATAGAGTTTCCTTTCTTTCCATATAATTATCCAAACATCAATTTTAGAATTTTACAAATCATTCAAGATTTAGTCCACCATTTTACTTATTTGAATAAAATAATATATTGCACATTTATTCAAATGAATGTCTCATGGTATGATTTTTGGTTTACACAACCCTATCATTACTTTCTAAACTGAAATAACCTTTTAGGTTTACTAAGCAACTACTTATCCACAATATATATTATTTAGGACCAAAATCCTATAAGTCGAGTTTCCAAAAACTGTTGGTTCCTTTGATGAGTCTATCCACTAGAACATTATGTTAATTCTACTAACATCGACAAATCAATTTGTCTTGTGTTTTACCATTTTCCTTCTAGAATCTCAAGAGAGCTACATGTCCTACCAATGATGACTTCTGGTCTTCATTTCTTGGCATACTAGACATTACCTTGCTACATTTCCTGCAGCTTCTTACTCTATCCTTTTTTCCTAGATGATAGTGGATCCTCATCTGACAATTCCCTTTGTCATTCTAATGTTCTAACTCTGACATTATTTTCCTCATTCCATTCTTGAATCTTCCAAATTTCGGACACATAGGTTCTTTTATATCCACAATAGTATATCCTTTGACTAAGTGATAACCTATTTTGATCTTACGTCATTATTAATCTTCTTGTAAATTGGTTATAGGTTTTGCGGAGATAATTCCCATTTATCTCAGGAAATCAAGACTATGGATTTTCTTTTGTCCTTGGATTATTTTCAAAGATGCAATTCATCTTTTAACTCAATCTAATTTCCTTGATTTAATCTGGTACTAATTTTTTTGAGTATTAATCCTTGGTCAATCACATTGATCTCTAGATAATAACAAATTTAATTTCATATCTAATCATCAAGCATAAAAATTTACCTCCATGATTTCTTAATTATATAGGAGAATCTCAACTTCAATATATCCATTTTGAGCACAAGTAACATTTCTCATTTTCTATCATGACAATAGATGCTTCCTTTTGAAAGTGTTTCTCTTTTAATTATAAGAGCTACTTAAAGTAAATTCTTGTCAATAATACGACTTCCTTTAACTTACTATGCATCCCTCCTATGCTTCTATCCTTACAGAGTTTCATTATCTCCAATGATGTTCAATCGCATGGTAAAATCTTAAACCGAATATTCCCTTCCAATTCTTAGGATGGAATCCTTAATTGTTGACTAGTCCGATTGTTTATAGATTTCCCCACTCTACATGGCCATAGTCAAGACCCAATGCACAAATCATTCAAGTTTAATTCCTACATATAGGTGTTTAAAGAGTAATCCAATATGTAACCCAACTTAATAGGTTTTAGTCTCATCATAAGATCTCTCTCTTCATTGAATAAACTTCTAGTCCCAATTAGGTTATCTTTAACCCAAGGTTTCTTTCAAGAGTATGGTAGTGATTAAGTGATTTAATCATTCTCATTAAGAGATTTTGGTGTGGTTCACATAACGTCACATCTTACTTTATTTTCACTCCATATCTATAGCTTAAATATCTAACTTTTTTCTTGTCCATAGGTTTCTTAGCATAGTAAGCTTCAATTTCAAGTCGTTTCATGACATGGATATATTTCATATAGAAATAACATCATTATTTAAATTCTCTATATAAAGTATATAGGAGTATAGAGACACTTTTTCCAATCACGAGTCTCTTAGATCTTTCCTTGTCAATCCCATAGACAATGATCTTCCTTATCATGATCAAGTTATCTACCTATTCTTTTCTAAGCCATTGATAATAATACCCTTTGATCTTTAGATCAGATAATCATAAGGTATAAAGATCATAGTTCTTAACCTTTCCATTTATCCCTTTTCCCTTGTGGTTATAAAATGTATGACATTATTGTCCTTATGACTTGCAAAGAATTCATAACTAGGTTTTTGTTGGGTGGGGTACTTAGCTTGAGTCAATCTACTCTCTTCTTAGTGTTTCTGCAACTTTCGTTCTTCTCACGTTGAAATTTTAGCAATTTACTTGCTTCTTTGAAAAGGGTTTTCATTCCTTCTTGTTGAATTTTCATTGCTTTCCCTACCTCATGGCATACCTTAAATACACTTTTCTCAAGGTTAGATTTTTCATTGTTTTCTTTTATCTCGCAGATTCAACATGTTGGATCATTCAGTATGAGATCAAATGACTGATCAGAAACTAATAATATTCAATCTTCTTTCTAATATCCTTTTTAATGGAGGAATATCCATGCTTACAAACCTCTTTTTTTGATGTACTTCTCACCTCAGAGTGTTTCTTTCCTTGCAACTTCTAGTGTCCTAACACATAGAGCCATGTTGCAATCCTTTCCCTTTTTGAAACCATTATTCATAAGTTGTTTGATTTCAAATGCTTCAATAACCTCATTGACTATTTCCTCTGACCGTTTTGGTCTTTTCTCAATTCCTCGGTACTAACTCTTTTCTAACAAGATCTTTATCTTAACAGAAGAGTTTATGTCACGAGTTCCCCAACCCTTGAGGATACTTCCTTCATTCATATTCTACTTTGAAAAATCTAATTTATGCTAACTTTGCATACATAGATTCATAGTGTTTACACTAATTCAAGAGTTCCTGACTCTTTTACAATTGCAGGTTGATACAATTCAATTTATCACATTCCTACTCATTCTGTTTTTCTTAAAGTCATGTTTGTACAAGTTATTCTTCCTAACCTTCCTACATAACCTGATTGCATAATCTTCCGCAATCCTAGGTTTTTATAATAAGTTGTTGGTTTAGGAATTTTGATTCCAAGGATGAATCTTTAACTAGTCCCAATTTACACAAGTTACTAATGTTAACATCTTTCTTTTCACTTCCTTAAGTTATTTCCTCTTGCTGTTCTGGCACAAGAACTTTTCAACCTTTATCTTCTGATAAGGTTTACGCATTATTGCGTAATGAGCTCATAGGTTTCAGTGTTGAACCTGGGAGCTCTGATACCAAATGTAAAGTGTGAAAGTCTTTAATTCCAAAGATGAAAATTCCTTAAATAAATTCATTTATATTCAAAATAAAGTTGAAGCTTCATTCATTAGACTTCATAAAATCCAAACAATTTCAAAACAACGACTTAAAGTCAACAAATAGATTCATAATAATTCCATTTAAATTCATACACTTGTCTTCTTGCAAGACAATAATAATACAAAATAATTGTAAAAGATATTTACAATTCGAGACTTAGGCATTATGTCGCCTTAAGCTCTACAATAATCATACAATAATGAAATAATACAAATATGAAGAAATCATCCTTTGATCTTCAATCCTATAGCATATCTTCAAACATGAAGATGAGAACAAGGTTCGGGTGCTTTTTTCGCCCAACCTCGAAGCTTATGCTTCCTCGGAATTCCTTAGTCATTCAAAGAATACCTGACCCTACACGAATCACTTAGCGAAAAGAAGTTGACAAGCATGATGGAATCTGATGCATGCCTAGTATAACTAGTAATTCCACAAGCATTTTCATTTTTCTAATTTATTTAAGAAACAAGAAAGTTCGATACTAGGATATGGTAGAGAGTTATAAATATTCCATCTATTTCAATTGTCCTTAAGTTACTTGGCCAAGTAAAATGTCATACATGAAAAAATAATAGTAGTTTTAGAAAAGAAAAACTACGCTCTCTATAAACCCATATTCGGCATCTGTCCCGTAAGGTAACTTTCCAAACACATATCATGCGCATTCAATTATCAAGCATGCATGGTTCCATTAAAAATCAAAAATAATCTTTCTCAAACACATGAAATGCACTTTCATTTTCAAGCAAACATGGTTTTTAATACAATAATCTCATAGTTTAAGAATTGTAAATAACATAATGTTTATATTCAAAATAAATAAAAGAAGGTGTATCTCAAGTATGTATCTAAGTACATATAAAACAATAAATGAATAAATGAGCACACATTCTTTCGGTTCATTTACTCATAAAATTTATCTACACTTCAATTTAATCCTTTTCTAATTCGTTGCATTGCAAAGTATGTATATTTTTAAATTGAACTTCTTTATTTTCTGTTTTCTTTTCATATTTCCTTTTGAAATTAATATCTTTTGAAAAACATAAATCAACTCATATTTACTTCTGTTTTGTAGCAATTTAATATCATTTCCAGAAAATTATCGAATTTCACTTTTACTCTTTTTAAACATATCTAAATATACAAAAGTATTTAATCTTGTAATTCTGGAAAACATTCTACAATTATATTTTGTGATAATTTAATAACTTCATGTTCTTTTCTTTAAATTTCCAATTTTTTGTCTGAACAGTTTAACAAATAAAGTTTTATTTTCAGGGTTTTTCTGAATCTAAAACATGCTGAAACAAAATTCTTTTAATAAGAAATCTATAGTTTCTTAATAGTTTTATGTTCAATTTGGTTCTATAATTCTCTGTTCAAGTTTTTTCTTTTCCTACATGAAAATACAGTCTGGTGTTAATATTTTCTTTAAATTTGTTTAAAACAGCAATATGTCTTCATCTGATAAAAATAGAAGAATAATTGAAAAGAGTTAAATTAGATATGCATAGACTGTGAATTTGGTAAATTATTTTCTCATGGAATCTACCTGACAACTTTTTTTTTGCTCTGTGTCTTCTAGATCTGGCAATGATTATTCATTCCTCTGTCAATTTATGTTCCTCCATTCTTTCCTATCTCCTCACCCTATCCCCTTCCTTCTCTATCTATCTTCCCTTCTTGTCCTGAGCGTGCACTTCCCTCTTATGTTGCTTGTGTGTAAAGGAGGCAGATTATAGTCAATTCTTCCCTCTTCCTAGCCGCGCCTCTCATCTGTCTTCTCCCATGTGCCTCACACTAACTCCCTATGTGCATTCTCCAAATCTCCTTTCCTATGGGCTGCCTGTTCCCTCTTCTTCTTACCATGCCTTGCCTCCTCTCTTCACTTCCTCCTTTGGTTGCACCTTGACTCTTCTCTATCTCTGGTTGTGCCTAGCCTTCTATCTCTTCCCCTATGGATGATGGATGTCTTCATGACTTTTATTCCCCAAACACCCTCTCATTAAAGCTTGTGCATGAGTCCTCTCCTTCCTTACTATCCGTCCCTTCCCACATACTTCTCTCTGCCCTTCCTCACTTCCCACGCACTTCCTTACTCTTTCTCACATGCGTATGGGAGTGAGCAGACCTCAGTCCTCCTTGCTGGTTGCACCTATTCACCTGGGAGATTAGAAATTTTTTTAAATCAAACCTCTTGCTATCTCCTTTAGTCGCACATGGGGAGTAAATACAATGCAAACTTAATCTATATCAAAGCTCCTCTCTCCTGATGCATGGGAAAATAATATGAATCCCATAAGGATAGAATAAAAATATTTGTTTTCTCTTGCCTTTTCAAAAATGGATTTACTCTTCTCTATTGCTCATATGCGCATCCTCAAGATATTTTTTTCCTCCTCTTAATTTATGCAAATGGTGGAGTAAACAAGAAAGTTGGATCCACAATTTGTGCCACATTCGCAGCAATGATGGCCATAACTCCAAGTTAGCTGAAGTTTCATTTTCTTGATTTCATGTGAAATTGAATGAGAGGTAAACGTTTTCAAATTCTTTTCTACTGTTTTTAATTTATATTAAATTTAAAATGTATTTCAGTTATTTCTTATTTACTTCTCTTCATTCAAATACATAATTTAATATATATTTATTTAAACATTTGTTTATACTCTCATTTGAATCTGTTTTCAAATAACAACATAATTTAATCAAATTGACTAAATGTTTTGCAAATAAATCAATCTTTCCATTTCAAAGAGCAACATATTCATTTTCACACAAATTTGAGCAATCAAATAAACTTATTTAAAAATTTCCAAAATAATAATCATCATGAAAAACATATTAAAATAACTAAGTGGTTTGTGAGACTCCATCATCCTCATTAATGTCTAATGGCTAAATGACTCTACCTTGTTGATGGTGAAAATAACACAAACAACGTGTAAACAAAATATTTCTACTCTATTTCTCCTGAAAAAGAAAGAAAACATGTAGTAGCCTAACTCCCAAGGTCCTAGTAGTTGGTTCTCAACTGTCTGGTGTCACTCAACTGGTCCATGCAACTATAATGTTCAAGGGGCCTGTGCTGGTAACAAAAGAATTCAAGCAATGACTCATTTTACCGAACTGTTTTGTAAATAAAAGGGGTTTTCAAATAAAAGAAAAAGATAGATCAGAGGGAAAATCAATAAACATGAACTAAAATTATCTAGCATCCATACATATATCTTCAACAATGAATGTTTTCCAACAAATCAAGAAAACCAAAGCATGACACAATTTACAGAATAAACTATACCATTGCATGCATCTAAGGTGCTTAATTTAATACCACTATTCGCATATCACAACTATTTCAAAGATTTCAAAAGAACACACATTCATTCATTGCCAAGATCATAGATCAACAAATTTCAATAAACTTAATTCACTGATAATCTAACAAGATAATCCTTAAATCCGGCTTCTTCTAATGACTTTCATCACATAAGAAACAATCATGCTTTAGCACAATCACTGGCATACGGATAGATTACAACTTATTAACCTTATCAATTAAAACACAATTCCTACACCATATTGGGCAAACCTGTAATTTTATTCAACTATAAAAAATAAAGTAACAATGTATCTTTGTAACAACTCTGAAAAATTATATCTCCTATCCTCAGGTGGCCAAGTCTATTCTCTATTAGCCAACCCTTACAATATGATACCCTGAGGGTATTTATAGATATACAAAATTTGAAGTCCTCTTCTATTTTAAGTCGTCCCACCCTTTTAGGGATTACAGCTCTCTTGGAAACTCAGATCAATTTGATCTTGAGTTCTTACATTAACATTCAGTTTAAACTGGAGAATAGAAAATAGAAGAGAAAAAAGAAGTCATGTGAATGAATAACTTCCAGTGTTGCATGCAAAGAAGAGAAAGGTCCATGCATGAATGATATTTATTCATGTGAAGTGGGTTCTGCAATAAAATCATCTTAACTCGTGAAGACTTGTTGCAAAATGTCCAATTATGGCCCATCCACCCAACTATCTTCAAGTTTAATTATTTCCAACTCTCCTACAGCAAACCCCTTCATATCTTTCAGCTTCATCAACTGTCTCTTAGTAGCCTTTATCTCTTCTTTGATGTCCATCAATTGATCTATCAGCAGATATTCTCCATCATCTCATTTCTGCAAGACTCCTTTATGTAAGGAAACTCAGGTGCGGAAACAGCTTCCTACACTAATCTCTTAAGGAAAGTATGGTGCAAATTCGTTTTAAACCCTTACAATTTCAGATTCGTTAATCTACTTAACAAAGATATTGCAACAATATACCATACATACAGAAAATGAAGAATGACACAATGATTTACCCTGGGGAAAACCTTTCGGTAAAAAACCCCAGCACTCCAAAACCTGCACAATGTATTATCTTCAACACAACGGTTACAACACACTTGCAATGCAAGTTCTTTCAGGAGATTTCCAGCTCTTGAAGACAAAATGCGGCAGCATGAAAAAACGTTCCAACAATACACTCACATCACAAATCTTCGCAACCCTAAAAAGCGCTTATATCATGCGCTTCCCTTTTAGGGCAACTTCCGAAGATAACTGTATTAGGGTTTTACCATTCTCCGAGAAAATAGGAACTCGAAAATTTTTTTCGGGGCGATGCCCCGAACCCCACTATCGTGGAAGAGTGTACAGTACTCAACTTTATCAATTGCCACATGTCTTCACCTGTCATTGAATCTTCCAGACATAGCTCTTACATGTCATAGGAATCCGTCGTAACCGTTTCAGCCATGATCTCCTTACACACAATTCAAGATGCCGACACATTAAGTGGAGTGACACATCAACATGCAAACTAGACATGTACACTCACACTTAATTACATTATTTGCAAGAAATACATTTTACAAAACAAATAATAAGAATAGGAATTATCCAAGGTTGAGACACCTTATTCCTAACACTTTAAACCTTTCGGCCTATTTCTTTTTTATTTGACTCAAAGGCAGGTCTTCCTTTATTAGTATATTGACATCCACTATGATAGCGATGACTGCCTCCAACTCCTCAAATTGTTCACTTAGATCATTAATAGAATCGTGAACCTCATTTCTATGCTTGCATATGAAGTCTGATCTAAATCGGATTATACAAGCAGTCTTCTCCATAAAATCTTTATCATCTTCTTCTAGTATAGACTATTCTAGAAGAGTAGTCTTAGGAAATGTACTAACCTCTTTCAATTTCTAACTATATTCTTTATATTCCTCTTCCTGTTTCTCCAATGCCTCAACATATAGATGCATTTCTCTTATCAATTCTTCTACCCCTTTGTGAACTTCAAAACTTTCGACCAATAATCCATCTACTTCTTGTTTTATTTTCTCAACCCACCTATCCAACATTTCTGCTTTGCCCCTGACTTGTATCAAATCATCTACCTCCTTTTTGCTTAACAAAACTGGGGTTTCAATAGCAGCAACTTGTTTTGATCTTGGAGAAGAAACACTTTTCAAAAGGGAATGCAACTAATCTAATTGAGCCTTAAGCTCATCTTTCCTTTGCTTATCTTTCAGCATCCTTGACTTGGTTGTCAAGGCTACCACATCAATTAGGTTCATTTGTTGATCCCTGGTAGGCCCTCCCAAGTTAACAGTATTGAATTGATAATTCATTAACTGCATGTCTCCTATCTCCTTTTTTTTCATGGGAATAGCACATTTAGCAATAATTTCTCCTTTGTGAGTTACCCTAGTAGAATGTAAGATCTTGTCCTTCCTTTTAGGCCTTTCTCTCTCAATTTCCTTCATCATATCCTCCCAATTGAGAGGTTGAGAAGGTGTTACTGTTCTCTTCTGAAGGTCTAATTTCAACCAAGTAGGAGCACCAGGAGTAGTAGTCATTATGGTTGAAGAAGAAGCAATAGTAATAGTAGAGAATGGCTGCACATTTTCTTGAGGTTGAGAATCAACCCTTGGTTCCTCTTGTCATTCTTGTTCCATATGCATTTGCACAAGCTTTTCAGCTTCCTCCCTATCCTTTTGTTCTTGTATTTTCTTATCTTCTTCCTCTTTCTTCAACCTTTCTTCTTCCAATCTTCTTTTCTCCAATTCTTGATTTCTTTCCTCCTCTAATGCCTTGAGCTTATATGCATCTTATTTTTCCTTTTATTTCTTTTGTATAAGTTATGCAGCATCTTTCTCTTTTTGAGCCTCTTCAGCAAGTTTCAACTTAGCCACCAGGACCTCTCTCTCCCTTCAATGTCTTGCCTTTTCCTCCTCAAGGTCATGAATCTTCTGTATCAATTCTAATTTGTCATTCTCTTCCTTGACCTTGAGCTCATGCTCTTTTTGCCTATATTGCTTCTCTATTTCATTGGCTTTTGAATTAGCTTCTATGTGTTTTTGCTATAGTATGGTATCAACTTGTGTCTTGGCATCAATTTCCTTATGTTTCTCTATTGTTGCAGCTTTTGCATCAACATCCTTTTTGGCTTCTTCAAACAACATCCATTGATCCTCTAGTGTCAAAATATGTTTAGTATCCTCCTCTAGAGGCATATTCTCTTGCATATCCTTTTCTAACACAGTCTCATCCGAATCTGTTCCCACATCATGAATTTCTACCTCCACTCCTTTTCCCTTCAAGGTCTTAGCAATGTGATAAAGAGTTTCCTTGGGCACCTCTTTACTTTCCTGCTTTGATACTGGGACTTGAGTGGAGGATTCACCTAAGGTAGATGTTGAAACCACTTGTGCTACTTGTGT